>JAMPIV010002204.1:0-392662 GCA_024509875.1 Oreohelix idahoensis
CTAGAAAACGCTGGCAAAGTTTGGGTACCACAGTATTCACTGAATAAAGAAAAAACACATATGAAATATTTTACATATTATGTACTCAATATAACTTACATTTTTAAACTGCAAGCGTATAGCTTGTCTTATAGTTTAACCCTTCCCGTGGAATAAGTTATATTTTTTAAAAAGTCATCAATCCTCATGAATTAGGAACACGTGCGTATTCCAACAACACTCATGAGGCTTCTAGCATTTATAAGTTAGTTTTAGAAAAATTACTCTCGTCTGATTATTTAGCAGTAAAATTAAATTCATTATAGCTACATTGTTGTTTAAGCTAGAAATTATAATTTATTCTGCTTTCCACTGAAACACGTCACTAGAAAATAATACAGACTTATTGTTGCTGCTAAAAACTTGTCGCAACTTATTCTGACCATGCATTCTGACTATAGTTAATTTTTAATGCATGGGAAGGAACTCATGGAATTGTAGTCACTTTTATTTCTACAGTCGTCTAATCTTGATAGCTATCGTCAAGAAGTTGTCTTATCTTGATAGCTAGGGTTGCCGATAGTTGTGTGAACGATTTTTGAGTCATGTCCATTTATGGAGCGCTCAGATCGCCAGTTCTTTGAACAACAGTTGGCAAATCGCAATGTTTCAAGATTCATTTCCTTTTAAGGTAAAAGGTCTTTAGTCGAACATCGTAGAACATTCTTCGTTTCGTAAATCTGGCTGAGTTGTATTCGATTCGCGTGTTCTGCGCATGTCTCTTTTTGTGGCGTTGTTTTAAAACGATTTCCGCCCAGGTCAGTCTGAGCAGAGAAGCTGGTAAGCCGAGACGTAGCTATGTGCTAGTCTTCGCTTAGATTATTCAGGAAGGAGTCCTCATGATTGTTGTTCCTTTTTTGAGATGATATATCTCCATGTTATTCCTAATGCCTGGAGGCATATGTGATTATATCATTAAATTCCTGATGAACAGGTAAATGAATCCTTTTTTGCTAAGTGACTTTATCGCCATCTTGTGATGTTGACTTTCGCTTAACCTGCCTTATTATAAAGTCTATATATTATGACAAGTTTGCTCAGCTCACGATCCACTTCTATTGTCACGCATCGATTGATGCCTGTCCTACGGACTACTTGCTTCCTGAACTTTGTTGATGGATCTAGGTTTGATACCTTTGCTGTATAAGGAACATAGAGAACGATAATGTGGCGCTCAAAAGACATGCCTGTCTTGTTGAGGTCAAAACGAGGAGACCATATTTAATCTCCTAGTTGATATCTACTAGCTCTTATGGAAAGGGGAAGTTTACTACCTGACTACATGAACAGCGGTCTACGATATCCTAAAAGGCATATCATGTACATTAATATTATGCTGTTTGCTGTGCCTGTTGAGTCGACTACTTCGATGATACAATGACTGTTGTGAAAATACCTGTGATGTTTTTCTGCATAACGATGTCCATGCATTTTGTCATTATGGCCATACATATTATATGTTACCAACAACATCACTTGCTTAAAAACATTGATTGACTTCATACGTCGTGATTTGGTGTGGCGTTCCTGTTGGAACTGTACCTGTATGACTGTGCAACTATTTTACACATGTACACCAGTCCTAAGTCTACACCATACTTTAAGTGCCAGCACTACCTGCCCTTGGCAACAGAAGATATATACTACGCAACACTTATGTATTAAGCGCTCTGCACTAAATCTAACTAGAGAAATAAATTAAGCGATTTAACACTTTAACACTTCACAAAATACTAGAATATAATATATATAATATTTTACCTCACACAGAACTACAGGTAGTCGCACAACTTAAGAATTATATGTTTATATTTATGGAAGTCTAGAAGTTCGACAAATTGTCGAAGCAAACTGAGAAACTTCGCTATACAGCTTATTCTGTTCCGAGCAACCTGTCTACTGCGAATTTAGAGGACTGAATGAAAATAAATTTCAAACTCTGGTTATATCTATCACCAGACAAAGAGGTAAACGTTTATTTCGACAAACCGAATTAATCCCCCTTTCCGTCTAACACCTAAACGCATGTCGTAACTGCCACCTACTGACCGAGAGTGCGCGTGTCAGTTGCGAATCTCCCAGACAAATGTCTGCTCTGAGCTAATGCGTCTGGCGCGGTTCACGCCTCCGCCTAACTATCGGACCGTGAGCGCTCATGTCAGGTGCAAATGCAGAGGGCGATATTCACACTTTCCAAGAAACCGGCCTGAAAAACGCTGTGACAGGTGAAAATGCTATACGGCAGGTCGGCCCTATGTCTGAGATGAACTGAGACATAATCGCACCTCTCGTCAAACTGCGCGAATGACATCTGACGCAATAAGGTTACTAGTCAGTATGAGAAAGAAAAACGATGATGGGAAAGAAATATATTTTTCGCAACGAACGAATGCGAAACGGGTGACCGAAAAAAACGAGGATATAGGCAATTTATAGATCATAAATGTCTACGTGACAGAACGTCCCCCCTTTAATATATGGAAGCACTCCATGTCTACGTTATGGAAATAAATTTCCTATAATCCGTAGCTTCAGGGTGTCTGTCTTCTGCCCTCTCATCTCCCCCCTCCATCTCTCCAATTCCTACTCAAGTCTACTCCCAAAGTTTCCTTTCTCTCGAATGTCTCCCATGCGCGCTTGAAAGAGAGTCGCCGCTTCTGACATTTTTCAAAGATTTCCTGTGATTGCAGTGGAGTTTCAATGCCACTATCGTCATCTTCGTCAGTTTTGGCGATCGTCAGGAGATGGTCGGAGGTCGGCACTGGTTTTTTCAAGTATCTCTTTAAGAGATTTAAATGGAAAACCTTCTCCTTTCCTTGAATAGAGATCTGGTAGTTAGCCTTAGAAATCTTTTTCAGGACGGTAAACGGCCCTTGCCATCCGATCCTCAGTTGGTTGTTCTCGGTAGAGAGTAACACCAAAACTTTCTCTCCTGCTTCTAATTCTCTCTCTTTCGCGACTTTCCTGTATCGGTTAGCGTGCTTTGTGCGTGCTCGCTTAAAGTTAGTCGTTACTAGGTCCCATCCTAGTTTCAACCTTCCTTTTAAATCCGACACATATTTACTTGCTGAGACAACTGTCTCATCAGCCTTCTGGTCTGTCAGCGACCAAAGTAAGGCTTCAAGCGGGCCCTTAATGGGTCTGCCGAATAAAAGCGTAGCTGGCGGAAATCCTGTGGAAGTATGAGGAGATTCTCTGTAGCCAAATAAAGCTGCCGGAATGCAACAATCCCAATCTTCAGGTTTCACTTGTGCCAGTCTACTTAACATCATGTTGAGGTTTCCATTAACACGTTCCACGAGCACATTTCCGGCCGGAGTATAAGGCTTTGTGTAGATGTGTTTGGACCTCAAGATCTTCACGATCTCATCCATCAACAGGTTTCGGTATGGAGATCCGTTATCTGTCAACACTTGCTGAGGGAATCCCAACCGAGTGAAAATTTGCCCGAGGGCTTCTGCGACATGCTTGGCATCTGCGCATGTTAGCGGGATAGCTTCTGCCCATAAAGTGCATGTGTCGACTAAGGTCAGGATAAACCCGTTCCTTCTTTTAGTCCTTTCGAAAGGCCCTAAAATGTCGATCACAACCCGTTCGAATGGTGTACCCACTATTGGCATTTCAGCCAAAGAGACTGGGGGTGCCCGTTGCTTGGGTGGCACACGTTGGCACTGGGCACAGGATTTGACATATCTGATAATATCAGTATTTACTCCTTGATAAAGTTGATATTTTTAGATTTTTATTCCCGTTAATGATATCCACCAAAAGATAGATATAAGTGGATGGAAGCAGACATCATCATCATCATCAGTTGATAAGATCTCTATGGTGTTGTTTGCTCCACTGTAGTGTATGGAATGTCAACTTGACCTACGCAGTGGTGTGTAGACATGGATTGAGTGTATAATGTGCGAATGATAATAAGGGTTCGTGTTGTTGACAAATGTTCTTTTCTCACACTCATGTATGACTGGAAGTCATCGACACCAACGACTGTGTACCTTTTCTAAAGTTTAATTGGACGTACACACTCGACAGCACAGATAGTGACAAATCACAGGTTGCCATAATACATCATAGTACAGTGGATAAATGGTCTTGCAATGTTACATGGGCACTCATGTAGAATAAGTGTATAATGGACTGTCAGTAGCCAAGCACTCAGTATCGCCCATACATATATATCATCTGACTTCACTGACTGAGCACGTCAGCTTATAAACAATACTTCAGATGGCTTCTAAACCTAATCTCGTCTAGCGACGATTCTTCAACATAATGTTCAGCACATATTTTTCCATATAATAATATTGAACCGCTAGCAATGGGTTCTCATGTGTAGCAGTGATCTCTCTGGACTAATCAAGCGATAATACGGGCATCCCTTTTCTCTTCTTGAAAGTCACTACATGTTTTGGTTCCAAGATGGCTTCACTTTTGAGCTGTCACTCACGTTTGGATACAGATAATGAATCTGTCCTAAAGTTAGTCATTCATAAAACATTTCATTGCTCTGTAGATTTGATCATGAACAATTGACTGCAATCTACAGGATATAGTGCTGCTAGGAATCGAAGTCGTTTTCATCGAGTCAAATATATTCTCTTAGACATTCAAATCGTAACTATCGAAAATGGTGGCTTCGATCGAGAGTTCATAAGAGTATCTTTGATTACCTTGGTATAGGAAATATGAAACTGCCATTCCTTGGCAATACGAATAAACACTGGGGTAAAGCATACACGATAGGTTTAGACGACTATCACCTTCCCCACAAATACTGAGATCACTTTTTCCCCGGCGACAGGCCGACATGGAAAACACAGTCCCTATCAGGACGAAGCTAAATCACACCACACTCTAGCGACACATCCGCCGAATAGCCTTCGACCTCTCTAGAGACAACAGAACATATAGTTCGACTTAGATATGTAAAGATATACAGATATAAGACAGACTCGTCCTACTCAGATAAACAATACACATAAATTCAGGCCATAGATATTCTGAAGCAAGAACAATCTATTATTACCCAAACAACGAATAAATCGCAGTAAAATGGATTCATCCGCGGAGTTTGATCGGAAGAGCCGACACAACTTTCAAGGGAAGTAACTCAATAATGACTTTCCCTTAAGCACTATTTTGTTTACAAAATATTTGCGAAGATAACAAGAATACCAATGTATAATATTGTAAGATATCGAAGACTGCACGTAACAGTCTTACCACACCTCACGGGAAAAAAAAATGGAACATTTTTTTTCTTTTTTTGAAATACATCTAGGAGCAACGTACAATAGGCTCACAATGCAAGAATAATGCGCAGATGAAAATATCAGGAATACCTATAACGCCTAATATGAGGCTAAGTCGACTTATGGAGCGACTGGTGAGAATGTGTCTCATAAACTGAGAGAAATTATTTCTCTACAAGTATATTTTTCCAGGAAGGTGTCATCAAAGTATAATACAATTCTGGCAATTACACAATGCCTAAAAAATTCATATCATCATTTCGTATTAGATATCTTAAATTTATGATTTATGAAGAAAAAATCATCAAAGCACAGCGGTGAATAAACATCAATGAACCGCTATGTAGTGATACAATCATTATATTATTAAATTACAAATGTGTATCTATCATGATATAGAAAAGGAACTACTATAGAACTAGACATATCAAGAAGTCTAAGCCCTAATAGTTATGTGGAATCATGTGGGCATCTTGACAGAATGTCTGCCATCACATTATCTGATCCACGAATAGCTCGCACAGAGAAATGAAAAGGTTGAAGAGCAATTGCATATCGAGTAGACCTCGAGCTCTTCAAATTCTTACACTGTATAGCAGTAAGAGCTTTTTGGTCGGTTTCTACTATGAAATGTGCGCCTAGAAGGAATCTCTGTAGTTTGAGGATCGACCAAACCATAGCTAATAGCTCACGGTCTAAAACCGAATAATTCCTTTCTGCCGCATTAAGTTTTCTGGAAATATACATTACAGGATGCAGAGTTCCAGAATACTCTTGCATTAGTGCCGCTCCAATCCCAGTGGATGAAGCGTCACTACGAAGAACGAATGTCTTATCTTTAGTAGGTAGCACTAAAATAGGTGGTGTTGAAAACAATGTTTTAATCTTATCCAGAGAGTCTGTCTTTAGGAAACCATGACCAACTCGGTGGCCTAGGAAAGAAATTTCGCTAAAACCAATATAGGCTTTAGAGGGTTTCGCTGTCAGGTTGTGCTCACGCAAAGTAGACAGCAATTCATCTAACCCTGAATAGTGATCTTCCCAAGTATCGCTGAAAAGACAGATGTCGTCTAGATATGCAATGACATCTGACCGATAAGATAGGATTCGGCGCATCATGCGTACGAATGTAGCTGGTGCGTTCATAAGACCGAAAGGCATAAAATTCCATTGGAACAAACCTCTAGGTGTTGAAAAAGCCGTGAGAGGTTTGGCGCGTTCAGATAAAGGAACTTGCCAATATCCTTTAGACAAATCAAGTTTAGTGAAAAAATGAGATTTGGAGAGTCGAGTAAGTAGCTCTTCCAGTAAAGGCATAGGTTCGGCATCGAACTTCGTTACTTGATTCAATTTTCGATAGTCAACGCAAAGACGTATGTTATTGTCTTTTTTACGCACAATAACCATCGGCGAAGAATATGCAGAGGTGGATGGTTCGATTATTTTCAAATCTATCATCTCATCCAACTCTTTCTCGACCTGTGCTTGAAAATGTATAGGTATAGGATAAGGTCTAACCCTAATAGGAGTATGGTCAGTTAGAACAATGTCATGTTCAATGACATGCGTTTGTCCAGGGATGTCAGTGAGTACATCCTGAAATGTTTGCAACATAGTTGAAACTTGTCGCTGTTCTCCTAGAGACAAATCAGGAGAGACAGTAACGTTCTTCCATGATTCACTAGAATGAAGTGGGATCATTGGAAGAGGAAGATTTACATCTGAAAAACTTGTTTCCTCATCCTGTATCACGGACAGTGATGAGTAATGACCATGTTGTACTGGAGAATTGTCCGTTGCTTGGAAAATGGGTTGCAAATAATCCGGACGTTCATGGAATTCAGTAAGCATATTGATGTGGAAGGTTTTATGCTTCCCATCAATATCGACAATATAGTCGACATCGGAAATTTTCGATATTATATCGTACGGACCTTTCCAAGAAATAAGTAATCTGTTTTCCCTACAAGGTAGTAATACAAATGCTTTGTCACCAGGACAAAGTTGTCGTAAGCATCTCTTCTTATTGGCAAATTGCCTTGCCTTCTGTTTCGCAAATTCAGAAGAAGAAGTTGCTAATTTGCATGCTTCGATAATCTTTTGTCTCAACGCGATGACATATTCGTAGGATGACTTTGTGTCATCGTCAATATTGTCAGATGTTATGAGATCGTGAAGCAACGACATAGGGCCACGCGGACGCGCGCCAAAGACGAGTTCAAAGGGAGAAAATCCTGTATGTTCATTGGGTACCTCTCTGTAAGCGAAGAGGGCCGCAGGTAAAACTCTGTCCCAGTCTTGAGGATGATCCTCAGTTATCTTCCCCAGTAAGTTTTTAAGTGTTCTATTAAGGCGTTCGACCATACCATTAGACATTGGATGGTAGATACTACTTAAAGATCTATCTATCTGCAGAGTAGACATTACTTGAGACATGGTATCTGATATTAGTTGGGTGCCATGGTCTGACAATATTTCTCCGGGGAACCCCAGACGAGAAAATATAAGCCAAAGAGCATCTGCAATATCAGCAGTAGTAATGCTCTTCAGAGGAATAGCCTCTGGCCAACGTGTGCACATATCAACACACGTCAAGATAAACTGATGTCCTCTGGCAGACTTGATCTTAAATGGACCAATAATGTCTATAGCCATTTTTTGGAACGGCCGAATAGGAATGTCCGCCGCCTGAATGGGTGCAGCATGCCGTGGACCTTTGGATTTAACTTCCTGACATACTTTACAAGATCGACAATAAATCCGTATGTCCTTGTTTACCAATGGCCAAAAGAAAGCCGCAAGGACTCTTGACTTAGTACGGGAAAAACCCATGTGTCCAGCACACTGAGAGTCGTGAGCGTGCTGCAAAATTTTAACTCTCAAATTCTTGGGAACCAGGATTTGAGAATGACTTGACGTAATGGAGTCTTGAACCATACGTACAAGTACGCCATTCTTCTTTGTAATCCACGATTTACGACTTGTGTCTTTATTCGGATCACCTTTAGTTGCAAGAATGAAGAATTTCTTCAGAGTGGGATCATCTTCTTGCTGTTTTATAAACGAGTCACGAGAAATTACCAAGGGATTATCTTGGTTATGCACTTCATTATCTTCAGTAGATGAAGTTTGAGGCATATTAAGAGCCTGAGCTCTAGTGACTACAGCGTTCGCAATCTGCATGTTTTGCCTTTCCCACGTGGAAATTTGTTGCGGAGTGCATTCCTTGACTCCATGAATGCGACCGATGATGAGATCAGCGATCGGATTCGGAAGAAGACATGCGTGTACATCTCCCGTAAAGAAAGGAGTAGCAATCCTAATGATAGCAGTAGAGTATTTCTCTAATGTTCCGCCAAATGTTACACATTTGACTACTTGTCCAGTGGCACGGGAAGGATCTACGAGTGACTGCCTAACACCAATTGTGGTGCATCCAGAATCAAATAGCACAGAGACTGGATTGTTATTCACTAAACCCTTATGTAAGACAAGAGAACCTCTTCCATCATGCGCGACTGATGCTGGAAGAGCAGGAAGAGGATGGCCACAGCTTAAAGTAGACACTGTGGTTGGCTCAAATAACGTTTTGCATTGGGGGCACTGAGATGCTCTCCCAAAATCAAAAGCGGCACATGCCATATTACTAGCATCATTATTATCTTTACTCTGTTTATAGGCTTCATGGGACTCTTGTTGTGCAGAGTTTGCCTGAAAATGTGGTTTATGTCTTTTGTTTTGAGATCTACCTCGGTTATTATCACCTCTGTAGTTATTGTTACCTCTATTGTAACCCCTATTTGGGTTTGAGTCATAGTTCCCTTGGTTACCATTATCATATTCATTATAATGAGTATCTCTGTAATTATGATCTTGTTGACTCCAAGATGGATAACCCTGATAGTTTCTATAATTACTTCCTCTACGGAAATTCCTATAATTATGACCACCCCTGTGTCGAGAGCTATCAGGTCGTCTCCAGTTCTTTGAAGAAGAACCCTGAAATGATTGGTTACCTTGGTTTTGATAACTATTATGGTTACCTTTTTTATCAAATCTGTTTTGAGGTCCCTGAAATCTGTGTGAATAATTGGGATTGTATGGTGTTGCTGAAGCAACTGGCATACTCTCCTTAATCTTAGTGTTGCCAAAAGTCACGTCGGGGTGTGCAGTGACATATTGGGAACAATATTCTTCCATTTCTTTTAGAGATTTGGGTTTACGCTCATGTATAAATTCAAGGAAAGGTTTGTTCACACATGACATAATCTTATCTCTGAGCAACAAATCCATAAGTCCTTCATACGTTTTTTCTGTTTTGGAAAGCTCAATCCAACGATCAACTGTGAGACGTGCCTTTGCAGTGAATTCTGTTAATTCTACACCCGTCTCAGGCACCATCGTTTTAAATAAAAGGCGATAGCCTTCCTCACTTAGCTGATATTTTTTTATCAAAGCCGCCCTAATGACATCATAATTATCCTTATCTGCTTCTCCTACAAGGCATAATCTAGTCAAAGATTCACCTTTCAAGTTTTCTGAAAATTGATTAGCGTATTGTGATTTATCCACATCATGTGTACGACAAGAACGTTCAAATCTATCCAGCCAGAATGTAATATCGTCACTGGACTGATTGAACGGTGGAACCTTAACCTTGTAAGTAGAAGGTTTATCATTACCACTAGATGCCTGATTAACATTACTCATACTTGTCAATCTTAATTTCTCCAACTCAAATTCATGTTCTCTTATTGCTTTTTTTTTCAGCCTCTCTGTCTAATCTTTTTTGTTCAGCTTCCCTGTCTAATCTTTTTTGTTCAGCTTCCCTGTCTAATCTTTTTTGTTCAGCTTCACTGTCTAATCTTTTTTGTTCAGCCACAGCTTCTCTTTCTAATTTTTTTTGTTCAGCTTCAAATCTCCTTTCCTCTACCTGCATCTGCAATTTCTTTTGTTCAGCAGCAGCCTCAGCTTCTCTTTCTAATCTTTTCTCTTCTGCCATAGCTCTTCTCTCTTCTGCAGCTAATGCTTTGTCATATTGAGCAACAGCCCATTGTTCTAATTGTTGACCAGTCTTATCAAGGGCTTTCCCTTGTGTAATGAAGTATTCCAAAGTAGACATGATGTCTAACAATAATACTAATCACCTGAACCAATAATAATACCACAAATTCTCAATGACTTGATTAATCAGTATACTATCCCAATATCTGTGGGTCACAAGCCTTTAATAAGGTCTTGTATAATAGTAATAATAATCAGGTACTGGTTTATACCATAATCCAAGTGCAGTGCACAGGCAATTGTGTCTTATGAAATATACCTATATAAAACATATGTCAACCAACAGAATACATAAAGTACAAATAGGACTGACAATACAAGAACGTTTGCAGAAATCAAAATAAATCAAATAGGGAAATCAATGAAAATAATCACTGAATCTGCAAAGAATAACAACACAAATGACGTCACAATATATGAATATAAATTGTGAATAGAACTGAAAGATAGAAAAGGTTAGACCAACAAATTACAAACAAATCAAAACAAAACTAAAGAACAAAGAAATATTACAAAAATAACAATAATTACAGACTTCACAGCTAAAACAAAAGCAACAGTTGTCGCAGCAAATTTTCAATCAAGAAAATTGCACCTATAGAAAACGCCCACAACGGACCCTCTATGACGTGGGATATTCTGTTGTGAGGACGCCGCCCAACCTTAAACACAACCCGCTGACATAGAAACTAACATACTATACAAACAAATAACATGTAAACATAAATATATATAAATTATGTGTATGATAGTATGTGTTGCAAAATAGGCTCAGTTTTACAGTAATGGCAAAGTTATTTTTATGAAAATAAACAAACTGCCACTTTATTCAATTAAACATTCTGGCCTTAAATATTAAAGTTCATATACAGAAAACAAGAAGATCCATCGATGAAAATAGGACTTCTTAGTTCACTCATACTGTCTTCCTGTTAATATTGACAAGAATTGATCCAACTGTTCTGTGAAACTCTGTAATGTCTAATGTAAAACTGTCAACAACGCTGACCTACATACTGCATTCACTTGACAGGTCACGTGACAATGTGTTGACAAATAGCAAACCAATACTGCAAGTATGTCGTATCAGCCACAGGAAACGGTCTGGTATCGGTAATCTGTTGACTTCTGAACTTCTGCGAGGTCAAACCCAGAAAGCTGGTCCACCAGTTGATAAAGTTGATATTTTTAGATTTTTATTCCCGTTAATGATATCCACCAAAAGATAGATATAAGTGGATGGAAGCAGACATCATCATCATCATCAGTTGATAAGATCTCTATGGTGTTGTTTGCTCCACTGTAGTGTATGGAATGTCAACTTGACCTACGCAGTGGTGTGTAGACATGGATTGAGTGTATAATGTGCGAATGATAATAAGGGTTCGTGTTGTTGACAAATGTTCTTTTCTCACACTCATGTATGACTGGAAGTCATCGACACCAACGACTGTGTACCTTTTCTAAAGTTTAATTGGACGTACACACTCGACAGCACAGATAGTGACAAATCACAGGTTGCCATAATACATCATAGTACAGTGGATAAATGGTCTTGCAATGTTACATGGGCACTCATGTAGAATAAGTGTATAATGGACTGTCAGTAGCCAAGCACTCAGTATCGCCCATACATATATATCATCTGACTTCACTGACTGAGCACGTCAGCTTATAAACAATACTTCAGATGGCTTCTAAACCTAATCTCGTCTAGCGACGATTCTTCAACATAATGTTCAGCACATATTTTTCCATATAATAATATTGAACCGCTAGCAATGGGTTCTCATGTGTAGCAGTGATCTCTGGACTAATCAAGCGATAATACGGGCATCCCTTTTCTCTTCTTGAAAGTCACTACATGTTTTGGTTCCAAGATGGCTTCACTTTTGAGCTGTCACTCACGTTTGGATACAGATAATGAATCTGTCCTAAAGTTAGTCATTCATAAAACATTTCATTGCTCTGTAGATTTGATCATGAACAATTGACTGCAATCTACAGGATATAGTGCTGCTAGGAATCGAAGTCGTTTTCATCGAGTCAAATATATTCTCTTAGACATTCAAATCGTAACTATCGAAAATGGTGGCTTCGATCGAGAGTTCATAAGAGTATCTTTGATTACCTTGGTATAGGAAATATGAAACTGCCATTCCTTGGCAATACGAATAAACACTGGGGTAAAGCATACACGATAGGTTTAGACGACTATCACCTTCCCCACAAATACTGAGATCACTTTTTCCCCGGCGACAGGCCGACATGGAAAACACAGTCCCTATCAGGACGAAGCCAAATCACACCACACTCTAGCGACACATCTGCCGAATAGCCTTCGACCTCTCTAGAGACAACAGAACATATAGTTCGACTTAGATATGTAAAGATATACAGATATAAGACAGACTCGTCCTACTCAGACAAACAATACACATAAATTCAGGCCATAGATATTCTGAAGCAAGGACAATCTATTATTACCCAAACAACGAATAAATCGCAGTAAAATGGATTCATCCGCGGAGTTTGATCGGAAGAGCCGACACAACTTTCAAGGGAAGTAACTCAATAATGACTTTCCCTTAAGCACTATTTTGTTTACAAAATATTTGCGAAGATAACAAGAATACCAATGTATAATATTGTAAGATATCGAAGACTGCACGTAACACTCCTGGCCACCAATAATGAGTGGTTATCCGTTGGTTTGTGGTGTTCTGTCCCATATGTCCGCTGAAGGGAAGAGAGTGCCCCATTTCTAGGATTTGGCTTCTGTACTGTTTCGGTACTAGGAGCTGGTTGTAACCTTGGTCAGGCTTGCCCGTTGTGCGATAAAGTACGCCATCCTTAGAAAAAAATGTCCCCGTGCTGTCTGGGTTCCTTAGCCATGGGCAGTTTCCTAAAGCAGGGTGCCAACGTAGGTTCCTTGTATTGCGCTTCTTTAAGTTCCATAGGTAACAAATTAGGCGCAGGCTCCCGTTCCTCCTTGGTTTGCCCTCTTGTAGTTACTGCTGCCACAATCGGCTCTTCCGGTTTCCCAATACACATGTATCTCTCGCCAAGTATGACTGGGTAGATAGGGTCATCCATAACAGCCGCTTTGATCACACCTCTGACAAAATCAGAGTGGATCTCCACCAATGCGATGGGAAGCGCTGTAGGTGCATCACTCATACGAACTCCACAAAGTTGGACGGTCTCTCCTGTCTCTTGATCGGGTTTAACCAGGTTTCTGGCAACAATGCAATCATACGAAAGCCCCGTGTCAAATAAACAAGAAGTTTGAGAACCGTTCATAATAACAGTACCTCGCGTAGAGGGTCTGTCTCCCTCTACAGGTTGGGAATCACTATCAATAATTCCGCCTTGCGAGACTGTTAGTAAGCATCCTATGCGTTTCGGTTCGGTATGCTCGCTCTGATCATTAGTCCCGTGCTCAGGGGTTCTCCCTTTGCCACCTTGTCATTTCTGGCTACGCTGCCATGAAGGGCGGTCGGGTTTATCAGACTGTTTACTGTGGTTGGGGTACTTGTTTTTGTAGAACTTTGATTTTTCAGGAGGGGGGTTTTGAGGTCCAGTTTCTCGGTGGTTATTCGGGTTGGAAGCGTGAGAAGCATGAGAAGACTGGTCTAGATTATTTTTCCGAAAATGCTCTTCTGTCGGTTTACGTTTTGTGGCCGGCAGTTCAGCCAGCGCATTTTGATAACTCTCAGACTTTTCTAAGATGTCTTGAAGCTTTTCTGCCCCCTGCTCGGCTAGGAATCTCCGGGTATCCGAAGACAAAGTGTTCTTTATTTGTTCTGTAATAACAAATTCCTCCAGACCTTCGTAGGTAGAGGGGAGCTGTGAAAGCTCAAGGCACTTTGTTAGGTATCCCTTCAAACGAGACGAGAACTGTTGAAAACTTTCAGAGCTCTCTTTCCTGCTGTTGCGAAACAGTTGCAGAAATTTGCGAGCATTCATTTCAAAGCGCTCCAGTAACGCTTTCTTCAACACATCATAGTTGTCTTGTTGGCTGCTTTCCAGTTTGGCGTAAACATCATACGCACTGCTTTTCAGCGCCTGAGAAAGCTTCATGTTCCAACGCGACCTCTCTAAACCGTACAGAGTTGCAATTTTCTCAAATTTTTCTAGCCAAGTGTCGATCTTCTCATTAGGACAAGGGAAAGATTCTAGAGCGAAAGACATAGCGTTGAGTTGAAGAGATTGAGGGTTAGTTTGATCAGTTAAAGAAGAATGAGGAGAGACTCTCCATTGCTGGAGGTAGAGGCAGCACCAAGACTTTGGACTTCAAGAGCCTTAAGAGCCAACTCATGCTGTCGTCGTTGCTCATTTTCTCTTTCCAAATGCTGTCTCTCCTTCTCTCTTTCCTCATGCTGTCTTTCATCTCTCTCCTTCTCATGCTGTCTCTCCTTCTCTCTTTCTCTCTCCCTGCGGATTTCCATTTCTTCCTCAATCTTCTTCTGCTGTAATAGACGGTCTTTCGCTTCTTTCCTTCTAGCTTCTTCTTTTTCCTCTTTAGCTTCAGCTGCTTTCCTCTCCGCATCATATATCTCAAGTTCGTCTCTGACAAACGCTTTCGCTTCCTCTCCTTCCAGTCCCTCCTCTCTCCTTCGTCTCTGAGGAGTTGTCTAAGCTTTGCCCTCTCCGCCATAATAAGTCAGTGGCTGAGATTTAGACGAAAAAGAGATAAGAAAAGGATACACTGGTTCCTACCACTTGCGAGAAAATACCAAACAAAAGATGATATACTTATAACCTGGGATACCTCCTCCAGAAATAAAGTATCTAACTATCGCTGCTATTATCGGCAATAAAGCACCTAATGCAAACGACTACGCCAAATAAATGGTAGTAAAGATTTACTCACTGAAAAAAAAGTTGCTACAGTGGAAGCAAAATAATTATTGCAAAAATTTTGTTTAAGGAAGAAAAAAAATCCCCTTAATTTTTTTTAATCCACTATCAAGTTCACCCCTGAAGACAGTTAGGGTAAGGGAGGCAATTAATCTGGACAAATAGTCCGAAACGCACTCCTTAGCTTTGCTCAAACACCTACCTGCTTCAAAACCCTGTGAATGTTATACACTCACAAAACTTTACCAGCGTTAAGTATTACAAAATCAGTAATTAACATATATTCCGACAAAATCAACCTGTAAACCAAATGTATAATGCTCAATAATGCTGTGGAAAAACAATTATTAGCCGTGTGGTCAGCACGCCCATAAACAGATCGTTACGTCTAGGGGATAGTTATTTTAAAAAGATACAGATCTCACAAGACATCACACTCTTACTCTATATCAGAATAAAGAAAAATTTCAGACGAGCTGATATTTGTCGTCTCGTCTTCCTATTCTAAGTTCAAAAACCGGAAATGAGCTCACATTTGTCGTACTCGTCTTCCTATTCTAAGTTCGAAAATCCTTCGGACGAGACCACATTTGTCGTAGATTTTTGATAGGAGAATTAAGACTTGGTGTTGCGCACATATTTTTTGGCGCACGGATTACGCATACCATGTGAAATGTTTTGTCTGATGAAGATATATTCATCTTTGAATGCATGTTTTGGTCTGGAGGGACGAAACTCAGATTGGGCAATAAGTAGTCATTCTGTGAGTTATCGCTTTTTGTAGCGTTCTTAAAAATAGAACTCGGCGGAGGAATTTAGACTTACTTGAATTTATTCTGTGTTTGGTTAGGAATAGATTATTCTTGCTTCAGAATGTCTATGGTCCGAATCTATGTGTAGTGTTTGTCTATGTAGGACGAGTATGTCTTATATCTTGATATCTTAGTATGTTTAAGTGGAACTATTTGTTCTTGTACTGTACTGAAGGGGGTCAGGTGTTTTCGGCGGATGAAGAGAGGTGAGGGAGTTCTTCGGTTGTCAAGGCCTATGGCGGGAAGTCATGTCGGAGAGATGCCCAAGAGTTTGTGATCTCTTTAAGTTATTCTGGGGACGAAGATAGTTTCTTCCAGGATCGTTTAGTCCATGAGTTCCCCAGCTGTGATTCTATAACGCCGGGAGAGCGTTTTTGTGCTTGCTAGTGTATTTCTTATGTCCAGGTAAAAAAACGTACTTTTGCTGACTTCGTTCATTCCTAGGCTTAAGATGGGCAGACGTTTACATGTATTTACCTATGAATATGTCGGGGCGACATATTATCCAGCAGCACTAGATATGTTTATATGTAGCAACTATGAGGACAGAATATGCTGATCCTTGTGGAATCATTTATTGTTGATGAACAAAGCTTCGATTGAAGATTTGGCTATACACCCGTATAGTGAGTGATGCTCAACCGGGAACCAGCAGCCATTGTGGAATTCGATTGATTTCGGAATTCTACTTATTGTAAATCATTAGCAGAGAACGGGAAAACTTCCTTATTATCAGGTGATGATTGAGGGATCACTATTATAAAGAAATTAACATTATCTTCACAGAGATTTGCTATAATTTACCTAAAGGAATCGTCGCTAGAAAGAGATCCTGTTTAGGAGTCAAGTTGAACAGTATTGCTTAATTGACATGCTCGGTCAGTAAGGTCTACTGACTGTATTTATAAACTATGGAAATCTTGGTGTTTACAGATGTTCCATTGCAAGATTATTCTTCATGAATGCTAATTTAGGACGGTAGTCCATTGATCAATATTATGCTGTCTATGTCGACTCATGTTCCTGTAACTGTGCCCAATCTGTCAAGTGTGTGCGTCCAATTAAACTATTGAAACGACTACAGTGATCTGCATTGGTGACTTAACGTAATGAGTGAATGAGTGCCTTATACGGGTCAACACACGAACAGTCCACCATTCGCCTAACTCATACTTCACACTCACACTCCATATTTGCATAATTCTGCGTTGGTTGAGTTGACCTTTGCTCCCCCTGGAGCCTCCATCATATTCACCACTGGCTTGCGTGAGGAGAATACACAGTTACGATCAAGAAAAGAAAAAGAAGGTTTATCAACGTGGTGGGCCAGTTTCCTGGGTCCAGCCTTCGCAGTCTACAAAGTGGAAGTCACCTAGTGTTTCAAGAACATTTAGTTTGGCCAAATGTGACACACATCAACACCTATAGGACAACTATCCAGTCGATGTCAGCTCGACCTGTTATGACAAGTGTAACGGTATCTAGGTCACCGCTGTTTACATTTTGCTCGGTACAGGCATTATTTCATATAACAGACAGCGTAGCACGGCAAGTTGTTTACAAGTGAACATTGCAGCATTACACAGAACATTGGCAAGCAAGTTAACTGTGTTAGCAGAAGTATTGAACTTAGAAGCCTATTTTCATCGATGGACCTTCTTATGTTCTGCTATTGTGTTGAACTTTAATATTTAAGAACAGTGTAGTAAAATAAATCAAAGATTGAAATTGATTAAAAGTGGCAGTTAGTTGAATTAAAAAGCTGTACCATTTATACTGAGCATACTTTACAACACATTCCAACCAGAACACATTTAATTAATTAATGTATGCATATATGCTATTGATGTTTACATGTTATTTGTATATATGTATTTATGTTTAATGTTTGCATATTATTCGTGTGTCTAATATAAGATTTCCCAAGTAACATAGGGCTTATATTAACATTCTATAGGGAGCAATTTTCTTTATTGGAAATTTGCTGGCAACATCTGGTGCTATTTTTTGTTAGTTGTGATGAGGTGTGCTTTTTTTCGTTGTTTTTTTTTAAATAATTTGGTGTTCCTTAGTTTTGTTTGATTTGTTTGAATTTGTTGGTCTACCCTTTGCTATCTTTCAGTTTTATACACAATTTATGTTTATACACTGTGGCGTTATTTGTCTTGTTCATTCTATTGCAGATATCATCACAGATTCTGTGATCATTTTTCTTTGATTTTTCGTATTTGATTTATTTGATTTCTGCAAATGTTTCCTGTTCTCTTGTATAATTGTTTGGTTGTGTTCTTGATCGACATACACTATTTAAAATATATTTGATCATATGAATTTATAAGAAAAAGTCAACTGATGATTTTTAGTAATTGGTTGGTACACAGTTGATTATACAAGACCTTACTAAAGGCTTGTTTCCCCACATAGTTTGGGATAAGGAGCTGATTGATCAAATTATTAAGAGCTTGTGTTTACATTACTTTGAAATATAGAATACATTTTTGTGTCAACTGATTGCTATCAGTATTGGACATCATGTCCACATTGGAACACTTTATTGAGTTAGGGAAATCTCTAGGCAAGACTGGAGATAAGTTGGAGGAGTATGCTACCAGTCAATATGATAAAGCACTTAAAGCTGAAGAAATGAAACAAAAAAGTGAGGAAATGAAACAAAAAAGTGAGGATAGAAAAATGGAAATAGAATTTGAACAAAAGAAACTGCAGATGCAGGTTGAGGAAAGGAGATTCCAAATGGAATTGGAAAAACAAAACAAAGAAGCTGATGCTGAGCAGAGAAGATTAGACAGAGAAGCTGAACAAAAGAGATTAGACAGAGAAGCTGAACAAAAGAGATTAGACAAAGAAGCTGAAGCTGAGGAGAAAAGAGCAATAAGAGAACATGAACATCAGAAAGACCTTTTAGCATTTGAGTTAGAAAAGTTGACATGAGTAATGTCAATCAGTCATCTAGTGGTAAACCCTTTACTTACAAGGTCAAGGTACCAGCGTTCAATTCTGCCAGTGATGATATAACATTCTGGCTTGATAGATTTGAACGTGCTTGTCGAGCTCATAATGTGGAGAAATCACAATATGCTAATCAGTTGTCTGATAATTTAAAAGGTGATTCTCTGACGAGTTTAAGTGTGGTTGAAGAAACTGACAAGGATAATTATGAGTTTATTAGGGCAGCCTTGATAAAGAAATACCAGTTATCTGAGGAAGGTTACCGTAGTTTGTTTAAAAGAATGGTACCTGAATCAGGGGTAGAATTCTCAGAATTCATTGCAAGGACACGTCTTACATTTAATCGTTGGATTGAACTGTCCAAAACAGAAAAGAATTATGAAGCACTTATGGATTTATTGCTCAGGGACAAGATTATGTCAAGCATTAGTAAACCATTCCTTGAATTCCTACATGAGCGAAAACCTAAAACACTAAAAGAAATGGAAGAATATTGTACCCAATACGTCACTGCACACCCAGATGTAGCTATTAGCAATACTAAGGTTAAGGAAGGTATGCCAGTTGCATCAGCAACACCATACAACCCTAATTACTCACAAAAATTCCAAGGACCTCAAAACAGGTTTAATAAAAAGGGTAACCATAACAGTTATCAGAACCAAGGTAAACCAATCATTTCAGGGTTTCTTCTTCGAATATCTGGAGACGAGCCGACAGCCCTCGATTCAGGGGTAGTCATAATTATAGAAACTTCCGCAAAGGAAGTCATTATAGAAACTATCCTAGTTTTCCATCATGGAGACAACAAGATCATAATTACAGAGATACATAGATAATTACAGAGATACTCATTATAATGAATATGATAATAGTAACCAGGGGAATTATGACTCAAACTCAAATAGGGGTTACAATAGAGGAAACAATGATAATTACAGGGGTAATAATAACAGAGGTAGACCCCAACATAAAAAACAAAAATCTCATTATCATGCAAACTCTGCACAGCAAGAGTCCCATGATGCCTATAAACAAAATAAAGATAATGATGACTCTAACAATATGGCATGTGCCGCTTTCGATTTTGGGAGAGCATCTCAGTGCCCCCAATGCAAAAACATTATTCGAACCAACTACGGTGTCCACTTTAATTTGTGGCCATCCTCTTCCCGCTCTTCCCGCGTCAATCGCGCATGATGGAAGAGGTTCTCTTGTCTTACACAAAGGTTTAGTAAATGACAATCCAGTTTCATTGCTTTTTGATTCTGGATGCACCACAATTGGTGTTAGGCAGTCACTCATAGATCCTTCTCGTGCTACAGGCAAAGTAGTCAAATGTGTAACATTTGGCGGCACCATAGAGAAATACTCTACTGCTATCATTAGGATCGCTACTCCTTTCTTTACAGGAGATGTACACGCATGTCTTCTGCCGAATCCGATCGCTGATCTTATCATCGGTCGTATTCACGGAGTCAAAGAATGCACTCCACAACAAATTTCCGTTTGGGAAAAACAAAATATTCAAACTGCTAATACTGTAGTCACTAGAGCTCAAGCTCTCAATATGCCCGAAACTTCATCTATTGAAGATAATGAAGTGCATAACCAAGATGATCCCTTGGTAATTTCGCGTGACTCATTTATAAAGCAGCAAGAAGAGGATCCGACTCTGAAGAAATTCTTCACTCTTGCAACAAAAGGTGATCCGAATAAAGATTCAATGAGTAAATCTTGGATTACAATGAAAAATGGCGTACTTGTACGTATGGTACAAGTCAAGTCATTCTCAGATTCTTGTACCCAAGAATTTGAGAGTTAAAATATTACAACACGCACACAACTCTCAGTGTTCTGGACATATGGGTTTTTCCCGTACAAAGTCAAGTGTTCTTGCGGCTTTCTTTTGGCCTTTTGTGAACAAGGACATACGGATCTATTGTCGATCTTGTAAAATATGTCAAGAAGTCAAATCCAAAGGTCCACGCCATGCTGCACCTATTCAGGCTGCAGACATTCCTATTAGACCATTTCAGAAAATGGCGATAGACATCATTGGTCCATTTAAGATCAAATCTGCTAGAGGACATCAGTTTATCTTAACGTGTGTGGACATGTGCACACGTTGGCCAGAGGCTATCCCTCTGAAGAGCATTACTACTGCTGACATTGCAGATGCTCTTTGGCTTATATTTTCTCGTCTGGGATTTCCCGGAGAAATATTATCAGATCATGGCACCCAACTAATATCGGATACCATGTCTCAAGTAATGTCTACTCTCCAGATAGAGAGATCTTTGAGCAGTATCTATCACCCAATGTCGAATGGGATGGTAGAACGCCTTAATAGAACACTCAAAAACTTACTAGGGAAGATAACTGAGGATCATCCTCAAGATTGGGATAGGGTTTTACCCGCGGCCCTCTTCGCTTACAGAGAGGTCCCCAATGAACATACAGGATTTTCTCCCTTTGAACTTGTCTTTGGCGCGCGACCGCGTGGCCCTATGTCTTTGCTTCATGATCTCATAACCGCTGATAATATTACCGATGACACAAAATCTTCTTACGAATATGTCATCGCGCTAAGACAAAAGATTATCGAAGCATGCAAATTGGCAACTTCTTCTTCTGAGTTTGCTAAGGAGAAAGCAAGACAATTTGCCAATAAGAAAAGAACCTTACGACAACTTTGTCCTGGTGACAAAGCATTTGTTTTGCTACCTTGTAGGGAAAACAGACTTCTTATTTCTTGGAAAGGTCCGTACGATATAATCTCGAAAATTTCCGATGTTGACTACATTGTCGATATTGATGGGAAGCGTAAAACCTTCCACATCAATATGCTTACGGAATTCCATGAACGTCCGGATTATTTACAGCCTATTTTCCAGGCAACGGACGATTCACCTGTCCAACATGGTCATTACTCATCACTGTCTGTAATACAGGATGAGGAAACAAGTTTTTCGGATGTTAATCTTCCGCTTCCGATGATTCCACTTCATTCTAGTGAATCATGGAAAAATGTTACTGTTTCTCCCGATTTATCTCTAGGAGAACAACGACAAGTTTCGGCTATGTTACAAACATTTCAGGATGTCCTTACTGACATTCATGGACAAACTCACGACATTGAACATGACATTATTCTAACTTACCATAATCCTATTAGAGTCAGACCTTATCCTATTCCTATACATTTTCAAGCACAGGTTGAAAAGGAGTTGGATGAGATGATAGATTTAAAAATAATTGAACCATCCACTTCTGCGTATTCTTCGCCGATGGTTATTGTCCGTAAAAAAGACAATAACATACGTCTTTGCGTTGACTATCGCAAATTGAATCAAGTCACGAAGTTTGATGCTGAACCTATGCCTTTACTAGAAGAGCTACTTACTAAGCTTTCTAAATCGCATTTTTTCACTAAACTAGATTTGTCTAAAGGATATTGGCAAGTTCCTCTATCTGAACGCGCCAAACCTTTTACTGCTTTTTCTACACCTAAAGGCCTTTTTCAATGGAATTTTATGCCTTTCGGCCTTATGAACGCACCAGCTACATTCGTACGCATGATGCGTTGAATTCTATCCTATCGGTCAGATGTCATTGCGTACATAGATGACATCTGTCTTTTCAGCGATACTTGGGAAGATCACTATTCAGGGTTAGTTGAATTGCTATCTACTCTACGCGAGTATAACCTGACAGCGAAACCATCTAAAGCCTGCATTGGTTTTAGTGAAATTTCTTTTTTAGGTCACCGGGTCGGCAATGGTTTCCTAAAAACAGAGGACCATAATACAAGTAAAATACTTAACATTTCTATTCCTAAGACTAAAAAGCAAGTGCGAAGTCTCTTAGGTCTTATACAATTCTATGGACTATTCATTCCGAATCTGTCCTCAATCATGGCACCTCTTTCTACCTTGCTAAAGAAAGGGTCTCCTAATATAGTCCATTGCACTCAAGAATGTCAATCCTCTTTGGATAAGATTAAAACTATGTTTTCTACTGCACCTATTTTAGTGTTGCCTACTAAAGATAAGATATTTGTTCTTCGTAGTGACGCTTCATCCACTGGGATTGGAGCGGCACTAATGCAAGATTACTCTGGAACTCTGCACCCTGTAATGTATATTTCCAGAAAGCTTAATGCTGCAGAAAGGAATTATTCGGTTTTAGACCGTGAACTGTTGGCTATGGTATGTCAATTCTCAAATTACAAAGATTCCTTCTAGGCGCACATTTTATAGTAGAAACCGATCAGAAAGCTCTTACAGCTATCCAGAGTAAAAATTTGAAGAGTTCGAGGTCTACTCGATATGCAATTGCTCTTCAACCTTTTCATTTTTCGGTACGAGCTATCCGTGGATCAGATAATGTGATGGCAGACATTCTGTCTAGATGCCCACATGATTCCACTTAGCTGTTGAGTACTGGACGTCTTAACACTTCCAACTCGACAACAGATTTTTCTTTTCTATATCAAATAGACACACACTGTAATTCGTAATGACACTACGTTCATTGATATATAGTCACCATTACTCGTTGATGATTTTTCTCTTTGTCAATCATGTACTTGGAATGCTTAAACTTAAATTGTTATATGCATTGTATCATTGTATAGTAGTATGCGTTGGTGACACCTCCCTGGAAACACTTATGCTTAAGAGAAATGCTTTCTCTGAGGGATTGAGATTTTGCATTAATCTGGCTTAAATAATTCCAGATATTTCTCATCTGCGCAGTATTTATGCGTTGGGAGCCTATTGTATGTTGCTTTCAGATGAAAAAAAAAATGATTTTCATTTTTTTCCCGAGGGGTGTGGTAATCTGTTGCGCACATATTTTTTGGCGCACGGATTACGCATACCATGTAAAATGTTTTAATTGTCTGATGAAGATATATTCATCTTTGAATGCATGTTTTGGTCTGGAGGGACGAAACTCAGATTGGGCAATAAGTAGTCATTCTGTGAGTTATCGCTCTTTGTAGCGTTCTTAAAAATAGAACTCGGCGGAGGAATTTAGACTTACTTGAATCTATTCTGTGTTTGGTTAGGAATAGATTGTTCTTGCTTCAGAATGTCTATGGTCCGAATCTATGTGTAGTATTTGTCTATGTAGGACGAGTATGTCTTATATCTTGATATCTTAGTATGTTTAAGTGGAACTATTTGTTCTTGTACTGTACTGAAGGGGGTCAGGTGTTTTCGGCGGATGAAGAGAGGTGAGGGGGTTCTTCGGTTGTCAAGGCCTATGGCGGGAAGTCATGTCGGAGAGATGCCCAAGAGTTTGTGATCTCTTTAAGTTATTCTGGGGACGAAGATAGTTTCTTCCAGGATCGTTTAGTCCATGAGTTCCCCAGCTGTGATTCTATAACGCCGGGAGAGCGTTTTTGTGCTTGCTAGTGTATTTCTTATGTCCAGGTAAAAAAACGTACTTTTGCTGACTTCGTTCATTCCTAGGCTTAAGATGGGCAGACGTTTACATGTATTTACCTATGAATATGTCGGGGCAACATATTATCCAGCAGCACTAAATATGTTTATATGCAGCAACTATGAGGACAGAATATGCTGATCCTTGTGGAATCATTTATTGTTGATGAACAAAGCTTCGATTGAAGATTTGGCTATACACCCGTATAGTGAGTGATGCTCAACCGGGAATCAGCAGCCATTGTGGAATTCGATTGATTTCGGAATTCTACTTATTGTAAATCATTAGCAGAGAACGGGAAAACTTCCTTATTATCAGGTGATGATTGAGGGATCACTATTATAAAGAAATTAACATTATCTTCACAGAGATTTGCTATAATTTACCTAAAGGAATCGTCGCTAAAAAGAGATCCTGTTTAGGAGTCAAGTTGAACAGTATTGCTTAATTGACATGCTCGGTCAGTAAGGTCTACTGACTGTATTTATAAACTATGGAAATCTTGGTGTTTACAGATGTTCCATTGCAAGATTATTCTTCATGAATGCTAATTTAGGACGGTAGTCCATTGATCAATATTATGCTGTCTATGTCGACTCATGTTCCTGTAACTGTGCCCAATCTGTCAAGTGTGTGCGTCCAATTAAACTATTGAAACGACTACAGTGATCTGCATTGGTGACTTAACGTAATGAGTGAATGAGAGCCTTATACGGGTCAACACACGAACAGTCCACCATTCGCCTAACTCATACTTCACACTCACACTCCATATTTGCATAATCCTGCGTTGGTTGAGTTGACCTTTGCTCCCCCTGGAGCCTCCATCATATTCGCCACTGGTTTGCGTGAGAAGAATACACAGTTACGATCAAGAAAAGAAAAAGAAGGTTTATCACTTGGGTTTGTCCCTTCTGAATAGGTTGGAATGAGTGATAGTCACAGAGTGAGATAGAAATACAAAAGTAGATTTCCACGAGTGAGGTGGTAGAATAGTGATAGAGGCTGTCTCTGAAAGCGGGAAATCTTCTCTCTCTCTCTCACCTATCTTCTACGACAGATCTAAAGTAGTCAGACAGTCTAACACATATACATTATATATATATATATATATATATATATATATATATATATATATATATATATATATATATATCCACTCACGTGCACGCACATTTCAAGTGACGACAGGTAGACGCACAGACGTGGGAAACTATAACAAAGGATTATATAGATATTTAGAACGAGCTGACCAACATGCTTATTAATTTATTGTTAAGTTTATTTATCATTTGTAAACTTACGTCACAACATATAAAATTACATCAAAAAGGCATATACCCAAAGTCATAAGCAAATCAAGGAATGCTACAAGAACTGGTAGACCCACAGTGATGATCTTCCCTCGATGGATAGCCCACAGTCCCGTTAGGAGAAAGTTGATAACACAAAGAGTCCCAGATACATATGATTGAGTCTAAGAGTTTTCCCCGTTTAAGGTATGAACAGACCTGATACTATAATCTAGTTTAAGGAAAAATATTGTTAGCACACAAAAAAAAACTTGCATGAAGAAAGTTATGACAGCAAATAGGTGTCAAAATTACAACGGTAAAATAACACTCAGACCTGCGTACACTCTTATTCATTCAGCCGTGGCCACGTGTGCACATTTATACTTACAGCTTTGATCGCTGCCTCTGGGAACATAATAAATTCTAGGACCTCCACACAGACCCGTAAATGCAGTCTCGATCAAGAAATCCCCAGTTCTAACAAGACGTACTGAATTCTCTGTCTCAGGGAACGATTCTGGGTGTTCTTATTTTTCGGATGTCTGTTAAGTCACATAAAATTTGTCCAGGCACGAAAGTTAGCAGAGCACAGTGTCACTAGCTTAGGTTTCGAGAATTAAGGAATGTCAGATCGGTGTCTACTTTCAGGAAGGTACTATATTTGGTCACCACAATACTAGTCAAAACTCTGTCGGGATGTACTGATATTTTGCTTGCCACAGCGGGCTGATCTGTACTTAAGTGTTATTCTGGAAGAATTAATTCTGGCGCGATAGGCCTTTTACTTCATTTACTGTAACAGTTCATGTAATGAAAGTGCTTAAATTCTTTACAGATAATGTTCACGTACTAGAACGCTGGCAAAGTTTAGGTACCACAGTATTCACTGAATAAAGAAAAATACATATGAAATATTTTACATATTATGTACTCAATATAACTTACATTTTTAAACTGCAAGCGTATAGATTGTCTTATAGTTTAACCCTTCCCGTGGAATAAGTTATATTTTTTTTAAAAGTCATCAATCCTTATGAATTAGGAACACGTGCGTATTCCGTCAACACTCATGGGGCTTCTAGCATTTATAAGTTAGTTTAGAAAAATATGTTCTCGTCTGATTATTTAGCAGTAAAATTAAATTCATTACAGCTACATTGTTGTTTAAGCTAGAAATTATAATTTATTCTGCTTTCCACTGAAACACGTCACTAGAAAATAATACAGACTTATGTATTAAGCGCTCTGCACCAAATCTAACTAGAGAAATAAATTAAGCGATTTAACACTTTAACACTTCACAAAATACTAGAATATAATATATATAATATTTTACCTCACACAGAACTACAGTAGTCGCACAACTTAAGAATTATATGCTTATATTTATGGAAGTCTAGAAGTTCGATAAATTGTTGAAGCAAACTGAGAAACTTCGCTATACAGCTTATTCTGTTCCGAGCAACCTGTCTACTGCGAATTTAGAGGACTGAATGAAAATAAATTTCAAACTCTGGTTATATCTATCACCAGACAGATTTCGACAAAGATCCCCCTTTCCGTCTATAACACTACGTTTAACACCTAAACGCATGTTACTGCTACCTCTGACGAGAAACCGAATTAATGAGCCCTGGCGCTTTCTCGTCGTATAACACTACGCTCATGTTGCGAATGCAAGGGCACCTAAACTGTGACAGGTAAAAAATGCTATACGATAAGGTCGGCCCGTGTCAGTACTGTAGAGGATACGGGTGACAGAAAAAAAACGAGGATATAGGCAATTTATAGATCATAAATGTCTACGTGACAATGACACATAAACTAGTAGTTCAATAGATCAATCAAACATTTAAATATAAACCACTTAGCTAAACTTTGAAATATCCGTGTAAAAGATAAGAGACTCAACCCTAGAAATTTGACTTACAACCTCTTCCGGTTACGACTACCAATGTCCTATATCCTAAATGAGTAAAAAGAAATGTAAAACTTGAAATAAACGAGCAAGTAACCCACCAAACCATGGCAAAGGGAAATATTTATGTTGTATTGTTTCTGCTGCATTTCCTGATGACGGTATTAATTCTCATGTGATCACTTCATTTCTGTCCACTCTATTTTAACTTCTTTGGATCTTTGTGGTCAAATTATCATGACTTATGGTCAATGATCAATGTACCACGAAAAGATTGAAAGGCCGTCGCGCTCTTGTAATGAATGTTGAATTTTTTTTTTTTTTTTTTTTTTCGCTGCAATGGGTGATTTTTCCGTATTTTCCAGAAATCTGACGAGATTTTTTCATTGTTCATTACAGGAGATCCTGGGGTTGCGTTTCCGGTAAGGCTACCGCTTCTGTTGTTTTTATGTTGACTAGTTTTTCTACTTCTTTAGTTCTCACGAGTGCATGAAACATTCCTTAATGTGCATTATTTATTCACTTAAACAATTAGTAAGATGGGAATTATGGTTGTGCTCCAACAATTCAACAATAATTGTTGCAAAAAGTGTGAACCTTATACCAACACAACTATTTTCTTTATACATTTGTCTCATTGAACGTAACAAAATTTATTTAACGTTTTTTCTTATTGTTGTATCTGTCTTCATCTCAACAGATAAACGAAACTGACAAAATTAACATTTTAAAAAAAATGAATTATATTGATAAACGGTTAGCAGTGGGTTCCAAGCACGTGTCTATCCAAAGTTATTAAAGTTTAAAGTTGCGCAAGAACTTCATAAACATCCTGTATTTGTCAGTTTTGTGTTTCATTTTTTATTTTCATGTTATTACCGATTCTTTAACTGACTGCAATCACTCTTCGAACCGGAAATTTTAAAAAATCGTTCCGATCGTAACGATGACTTTTGAAGTAAAAAAAAAAAAATTTATTTTTTAATTTTGACTTCAAATCAATGTTTTGTACTACGAATACATGTTAACAATTATGTCTGTGCTAAAAAATATACAGCTTTCACTTATTTTGACTTTGAAATTACACGCGGAAAAACGTAAAATGTCCGTCCGCCATTTTGGATATTTTGCGAACAACTCGTCTTAACATATCGTAAACAAAATGCAGTCTGATAGTGACTACAACGCATGTAGTGATGTAGATTCCAGTTCTGATGATCATTCAGAGGACTTGGAAACATCTGTTGAGTCGAATGTTATAAATACAGTTCAGAACAACTCAAATCACCAGTCGTACATGCAAAGATAATGTTACTTCGTTACCGAAATGATAACAGCTGATTTTGAAAAGCAGTAAAACAGTCGTTTTAGTGGGCTATTGTAATCAGTATAGCTGCTTTCTGTTTGTTTTTGAAAAGAAGAAACAAATATGTCACCATTCAGACAGTCAACAAAGAACGTATGGCAACAGGAAATAAATATAAAGGGTGTCAAACGTAACCTGTGAATCAGCTGATTTTTCTGACCTCATTTGCCCTGTGTCTCTGCTTTAAAAAATTATTATTTACATCATATGACTTTATGATTGACAGTATTCCTTTGTACGGAAAATGTAATGTGTGTCAATTTTCATGTGTACACTAAACTGTAACTTTGAATTTATATATATATATTTCATACGTTTGCTTTTTATACATGTATGTAGTGGTGTTGATGGTATTGTATGATGGTGATATTACTAAATGTAATTGTATGAGGCCAGCTGTGAAGGCTCCTGAGATAAAATGTAGTTGTGAATTGTCAGAAGGCCTTTCTTGCTACCACTATGACCTCACACTTAATTTTTTTTCATGAATGTGGCTACGTAAAGTGTCTAGGGTTATGCTATGTAGTGTGGTGTAATAGGTTATAGATATACCCACAGATATTTAACAAGACTAATAATATTAATAAATGATAAAATACACTGAACTAACTCACGTGTGTAAAATTTTTGATAAAATTATATTACATTTATTTTGTTCTGGATCAATTTTTTTGGTTGACCAGAACTTAAAAGGATTTAGAGATTATGAAAGAAATGCATGGAATATTATATCATAAATGCAATAGTGTACATATATATGTACTATACTAGTTAGTTTTATTAAAATGTTCTAGTAGTCATCTACTTGGGAGGATAGTTAATGTTTGTGCTGTTGGGGTGGCCTCATCACACCTGTCTATATTGACTACACAGTGTCCAGAAAATGGTGGGAATTTTTATGGGGTTATTAGTAACTAAAGGGCTTTGGTGAATGTCCAGCAGACCAGAGGCTCACTCATCTTGTCGTTGCAGCTCTGGTGCTGAAAACTGATGATCCCACCTCTCCGTGCTGGCGGGCAATAATGGTGGTCTCTGTCACAAGTACTGCACAGATACACTCGAGTAAGTCACCAACTGAATAGACACTGCTTGGTTGACAACAGAAACTCGCAGCTCTGCAATCAAAGTATGGGCCATGTGTCAAAATCTATTCTCTACCCACGTCTGGACACAACACTGACACAACAACCACATCATACAGACAGGTCAGATCTCTCTGACCAAACAGCACATTTACCATGGTGGTTTTACATCAGATAGATCCTCCCAGACTATAGATTCTGAAAAATATTTATTAGTTGTCTGCCCTAAAAGAGGATAGGTAATATGTTTCATTATTCTCAACACTTGATCTGTCTTGCATAATCCTTGCTGGAGTTTATGTACATTGTTGGTCCCTAGACCCTGACTAGGGCGGGGGGTCTAGAGCAAATCCCTACTTGTTTGTAAGGCTAGATTTCGATATGGCAGTATCAAATCACTCGAACATGAAACAATATTCAAAATATATATGGAAATAATTTCAATCTTACCAGATTATGAATAAATAACACAGAACTGCTAGCAAAACTCAGCTGAGCTGCTGGCTATAGTATGGCGTCCCTAAATTTATTACACTTTCTTTCATATGGAAATCACCACACTTTAAAATCTGTGTCTATCACTGAACAACTATTGAAGAATGGCCCCACTTTCGCGTCTGAGCGCTAATGATATGATTGTCTGTGGCCAATCACTGCCTAGGTTTATTTTAAATTTCAAATTTCCTACCATAAAGTCATTTCAGTCATGCTTCAGTCAAGTATGGATGGTTATCTGTTAGTCTGTCCGTCTCTACTTGTGTTTCTACAAAATGTACTTGATTTTTGAACCAACCTTTCTCTCCCCTCCAAAATTTTGTCGTTAAAAGTTATAATTAGACACAGCTACCACCCAAAAACCCTCTCCTCCATACTAAGTAAATTTGAACACCTGCGTTTCGAGGTCGTGTAACACTGTCTTTTGTCATTATCTTCAATATTATCTATCCGTCTGTAAAATTAAGACCATATTAGTTCACTGCTCAGAATAGGCCATCCGGCCAGCTAATTTTTATATTCCTAACATTAATATTAAGAAAAAAGTACTTTTTAAATTTTGTAATATTCCAAACATCTGCGTTTTAGCCGCTGAATTCAAATCAAGGGCTTGGTATTGCAAAAGCGTCCAATAAATGACTGTGGCGTAACATATCTATGGTCCCTTCTGTCGAGTTGCTTACTTTTTATGTCAACTTGGGAAACGTGACTTTTCTCCGTTTTCCCCCCAATTGCGTCTCCTTAGCCTTTATAGTCTCACGCAATCTTTCCAGTCATATTTTTTTCCTTTTTGATCCGCCGTTCCCCTCCTGTCTAGCAAGTCAATTATTATGGAGGATGATGACCCGCGGTCTAGGCGATCATGTACTATTCGCAGCCTACGCATTATGTTTTTATCCTTAAATGTTATCTTTGGAGATATTTTACCGTTGTATCTCTGTCAATTTCACTACAATGTAATAACTGAATCAACTATGTTTGTTTAGTTTTAAAATAACATGTAACAAATTTAATAATCAATTAGTATTAACAGTTTAAAATAAATAAAATGCTGGTGACTTTTATATTGGAATCAAATTTTCTTTTCAAAGAGGTTTTGTGTGAGGATATAGTCAGAAAATGATGTCCCTTTTTGTTGATGCCTTTTTATAAGCACTTAACTGATATAAGGGAGTCCTGCAGCTGTGGTTTTCGTCACTTCTTTTTGATGAGTGTACTTCTCTCACACGAGTGGCGTAGTAACTTCAGTACTTCGAGCCGTCTGATAGCTTGTAACCACAAGCTTTTGGAAAAATAGGAAAACTAATGACTCTGCTAAGTACATTTGTGGACTGCCAATTAACAGGCGCATTCTCTCTGTCCACCCACCAATGTTAATCTCTCAGAGAATTAAATTCCCGAGCACATAGTGTAGCTCAGGGAAGATGGATAAAATTCACCATATTCCTTTGGGTATTAACTGGAAAAATGTGTCTGGACAGCGCTAATAATGAGTTGTCTGATTTACAATTAACAAAGTGCATATATCTCACAAAATATTATACACTTTAGGCACATGTGATGTAATCATCAGTCATCACTGCTCCATTCGGAGTCTGGGGTCACCTCTGCTGTCGGGTTTCAGCACGACTAGCCAGAAGAAATCACCAGCGCTTGCTGTAGTGGTTTATGAAAATACTAGTTTTATATGCTGAGGTTGCCAGCCTCATATATAACCACTTAGCAAAACAACATGTCAAATTTACATTTGTAAAATAATTGTTACACTTACCCCAAAGTTTTGGGAATACACAATCTCTTCGCGCAGGTTAGGATGGACACGAGCAAATTAGGTCATATGCTCTCGAACCACTTGGTCTGGAAATTTTTAATCCCTTTTATGACGGGTGAATCTGCGAAACACTTGGTCTGGGAAAGTTTCCCTATGACGGGTGATCCAATTGCTAGGTTTCCAGTCTTCGTATTTTAAGTCCTGGTTATTTATGCTTTTCAGTCTCTGTATTTATAAAGGCTGGCTTACTTTTTTTAAGGTTTTAGGTTTCCCGAACTCTTCGATCTGTCACTTATAGTATAGGAATTCTACGTCCGATGTCTCTCTGGCTTCTGGGAGTCGCTCATATGACGTCCGCTGCAGTTTCTCTGTCCTGTGTCTCTGATTTCACTACATTATATGTGCAGTTCTCAGTTCACATCACAGATGGTGCTTCCACCGGATGTTCCAATAGGATCCTTAGTTTATTCCGGCTTCTTACTTTAATCCATTTATTGCCTCTGGTCAAGAAAAAGTCTTTACAATGGACTGTGGGCCAGGGCATTTATGTTTAGAAACAGATTAAAAGCATTAATGAGTTTTTTTTAAAGTTTCAGATCCAAAAACTGAAGACCCTCAAGATAAGCTATGTAAAGTGAGAATGTTGTTAACATATATTAGAATGAAGTGCAAAAATCTATACCAACCTGATCAAAATGTTTCTGGTGATGAAAGAATGGTTAGAAATAAAGGGCGTTATTCTTTTCTACAGTATATTAGAGACAGGACCAAAAAATGGGGGATGAAGTTATGGGTTCTTGCTGATGCTGTTAGTGGATGTTTATTTAGGTAGGAACACTGCAAATGGACCATTTGGTTTAGCTTATAGTTATGAATCTTATGAAATCTTTGATAAGAAGGATACAGGGTTTATTTTGATAATTGTTATACATCCATTAAGTTACTGAAGGACTTGTGGAAGTTATGGATTGGAGCTTGTGTCAAATTTCTTAGAAAGGGGTTTCCAGCTGCACTTTCAAATTTAAAGGAATTTGAAAAAAAATAGTATCAGATGTGCATTGAGGTGGGTTAGAGATGAAGAATTATTACCAGCACTGCAGTGGAGAGATAACAAAACTATAACACTGGTGCAAATGGCCACACGTTCGGTAAGCGTAGAACTAAGGTTAATGGGAATTTTCGAGAACTTAATATTAGACAGCCAAATCTTGTAAGGGATTACAATATATACATGAAAGGAGTGGACAAGAGTGAGCAGCTGATTAACAAGTACAATGTTTTGAGAAAGACCAATAAATATTGGAAAACTCTTTTTTTTCACTTTCTGGATATTGCTAGGGGTAAATGCTTGCATTTTATTTCAAGACTGGCAGAAAAAACACCCAGATGTAGAAGAACTGAAAAGACCAGCTAGATATGGTCAGCTGGATTTTACAGAAGAACTAATCAGGGAATTGGGGAACATAGGTTTGTATGATGATGTCACACTCGCTTCAAAGCCACCAGTTTTTTCTCGGCACGCCATGGACCCCGGGTTTACAAAGACAAAAAGAAATTGTAAGCTTTGCTATGAGACTGTAAAGATTGAAAGAAAAATAAAAGTTAAATGTAAAGTTTGTAATACTTTTTCAAGTTTTCATGGAGGTAAAAATTGTTTGTCAGAATACCACAAGCCTTAGTAGGAAATATATAAAAATGTGTTGAGTCTTTATTATGTCCCCCTCATAACTGATTTTATTTATGTGTTAGTGATCATTGTCACAGAACGTCTGAACATGCTCTTTTGTGTGATCTCTCACATCTTCAGCACTCCGGCAGTATCATTTCTTTTTCTTCATTTTTCTTTCCGATCGCTTATTATTTGGCAATATTTTGCCCTTTCATTCATTATTTTGCTCTATGCTGAATCTAGTAGGATGAAGTCTCTAACATTCCATTCCCCTACGGAAGTATCTGCTATGGGACTATCTTTATCTCTTACATTTTTGCTTTACCACACCATAGACTTATTTACGTTCCGCCAGGTGAACTGTGGTATTATCGTAACAATACCCGGTCATTATCACCGGTCAGTGGTAATACATTTGTCGCTTTGAGTCGCCTAGCCAACCTTTGATAATAGACGATCCTCGTTGGACAACCATGCTGTTTGCCTGATCGGCCGGCGACCCTTTTGTTTGACTGTCTGAAGAAGGCACGAACACACAGGCGATAATGAGATAATAGTTTCATGGGCCCATCCCTGTGTGTGATTAGCGCAGATAATCTGTCTGGGTAGAGATCTTGACGGAAGGCATTTCCCCAGGCAAATCAGTTCACACATTTGTTTGTGAGAGTGCACAAGATGTCACCAGAAATATTACGTCCTGTTATAAAGAGGTCACGCATTGGAATATTAAATTTAATATTTTAAAGACGTGGAGGATATTTTGAATTTAAACACCCTAACTCACGAAGTGCGAAAAGAACTTACGATTGGATTGATGTGAGAGCCGGAATCTACAATGATTCTCATTGGCACGTTTGCCGGAAAGTACAATAAGTGATGTGAATTGGAAACTGAAAATAAAATCTAGCGAACTAAGAGAAACAGAACAGACATCTTCGCAACTTCAAACGAGCAACTCCCAAAAAGCCAGAAAGAGAAATATCAGACCTAGAATTCCATACATAAAAAAAACAGATCGAAGTATTTGGGAAACTTAAAACCTTAAAAAGTAAGCCCGCTTTTATAAATACAGAGACTGAAAACTTGAGGACCAGACACTTTAAATATTAAGACTGGAAACCTAGGAATTGGATCACCCGTCATCAGAGAAACTTTCCCAGACCATCTGTATCGCAGAACACCCGACGAAGAGGAATTACTAGTTTCCTAGGTCAAGTGATTCACAGAACACCGTCATAAGAGGAATTTCTCAGACGAAATTGATTCGAGAGCATATGCACCGAAATTGCTCGAGTCCATCCGAAACCTGTGCGAGGAAATTGTGTATAACCCAAAATCTTGGGGTAAATTGTGAACATTTATTTTACAAATGTGAATTTGACATGTTTTCTTGAATTCTAGACATACCTGAACGAGGGGTATATTCAGAAAGTATAAGGAAATCTCAAAGACGGCCAGATATAGTGCTTCATTCTTCATCATCGCACCAGGTTATATTGATTGAACTGATCGTGCCATTTGAATCCAGATTGGAAGAGCAACATTTGTTCAAAGCGGCCAAGTATAGTGATCTGGCCGCGGATCTGAGACACGATGGGTTCACTGCCAGGGTCATGGCTGTTGAGGTGGGTGCAAGAGGGCTCGTCCGCAATACATTGAGTTCTTCGCTGTATTGGTAAATGGACGGTGGCTTACAGGCAACACGCAGCGTTATTATATGAGGTGTCGGGCGCAAGTAGATTTGAGTTGCTTTCGTGCAGTGGCTTCAAGCCTCGTTGGTTTTTGCGCAGGTGGGTCAGTGTTTGTCCCTAGTCATGGTGTGCTGTGGCACAATAATTTGTTTTCAACATAAGGGTTACTCTCACAATTGCCTCCGGCTCGCAGAATTGTGGATTTTAAAGCTGCAACCAAGGTGGAGTGGGTTCATTTTCTACATAAGACAACAGGACGCGGAGACACTTGGGAGTCATGACCCAAGTTGGCCCGCACCCCTTAGAGTGTAAAGGAGTATACAGGGCCGAAACACTTGTTCGACGGGGGGACCACTTCTGATGATCAGATTGCCTCCTGTTGTATCGCTCTGTATAGAGTTTCCTATCATAGTCTTGCTAAGTGGTTATATATGAGGCTGGCAACCTCAACATACGAATATAATATATTCATAAACCACTACAGCAAGCGCTGGTGATTGTTTCTGACTAGTTGTGCGGAAAACCCGACAGCAGAGATGACCCCAGACTCCGACAGGAGCAGTGATGAGTGATGATTACATCACAGTGCCTCATGTGTAGCATATCAATTTGTAAGATATATGTAACTTGTTAATGTTAGTTCAGGCACAAATCATTATTCGCGCTGTCCAGACACATTTTCCCAGTTAATACCCAGAGCAATAGTGGTGATTTCTATTCATCTTTCTTGAGCTACGCTGTGTACTCAAGAATTTAATTCTTCTGAGAGATTAACATTGGTGGGTGGACAGCGAGAGAATGCGGCTGTTAAGCTTCAAACTCAGTGTACTTAGCAGAGGCATTTGTCTTTCCATTTTTTCTAAAAGTGCGTGGTTACAAAGTATGTGGAGAAGTGCACTCATCACAGAAAAGAAGTGACGGAAACCACGGCAACAGGACTCACCTAGAGTTAAGGTTTCGTGTAAAATAGGCGAAAGCAACGGACTTTTGATAAATCCTCACCGACGTCTCCGTGACGAAAACTGGAATTTACAGCAAAATTTCACCTGTCTTTCCATATTTATTTTAACTGTTAAAGACTAATTCATTATTAACATTGTTACACGTTGTTTTAAAACTAAATAATCATAGTCGCTTCAGTTATTTATATGTATGAAAGCAAACGTATGAGCCAGAATATGTCATATACATATAAATATCTAGACCTATATTTACCTCTAAACAGAGCTATACCATTATCAGAGGAAATTCGCTGAATTAACTCAGCTGGGCGCTTGAACAGGCTAAAACCATTGCTTAAATCCTTCACAAAATGCGACGAACAAATATAAGTTAACCATTGCTCAGCGCTATGCCGCATGGTTCTTGACTTCTGAATTATCTTGTGAAGACTCCCTTCGGATAGAAGCGTCCTTACACTTCTATCTACATCTCTGCCAAGAGTAATCCTGTGCGAAGGTAAACACCTTTACGACCCATTTAGATACTCTTGAGTTTTGGCCATTGTTGGACCACTACTGCAACAATTCTCTGTAACGATCACCAGGGATTGTCCCACAAAAACGATGTCTATTGAAGTCATATTTCACTAATTTAGCTAAGATGTTGCAGCTACTTATAATTACTGTAATGTATTCAGTGGAAGATTTTTTTTAAATTTGAATATTTAAAAAAAAAAAGCCTTGTTATGTAACATTTCAAAAATTTACATAATTGTATTATTTAAAGTTGAATTATTTTGGAAATGTAACACATGATGCAGAATGTTCAGACTACAATAAAATATGACTTGTTAATTGTTCTGATAATATGTAGTTGTTTTTTGTGTGTGTGTGGGTGTGTGTGTGTGTGTGTGTGTGTGTGTGTGTGTGTGTGTGTGTGTGTGTGTGTGTGTGTGTGTGTGTGTGTGTGTGTGTGTCTTCTTTGTGAAATATCGTTTAGGGACCCAAAGATGCAGCAATAGTGAATGCAGTCAGCGACCCATAGCTTGACTGCTTGCATCAGGACCAGCGAACCAGAGCTGGTCAAGACCGTACTCCACCTCCATGTGGTTGTCCTGGAAACAGTCTGCAGCAGTGCAGTCTGGCTGAGCGAGTACGGATCGAAATGGGAAGGCAAACCCGGTCCCTAAAAATGCCGTGCTGAAGTCGGATGTGTCGACCGAAAGGTGCAGATATCACAGCTACGGCGTAAACAGACACAACGCAACCACCGTTCTTTTCAGGGTGAACGAGGAAGAAGAGGAAGAAGAAGAAATATCGTTTTTAATTTTTGTGTATTTTTCCTATTGACTTTCCTTCAATTTTTTAAAGCTCACATCAATATAAATTTTTAAAATATAAATTTTACATCTAAATATGGTAGTCTGTTTAATTACAAACAATTTGATGCATAACACCCTTGGGTAGACTTTTTCAAGGAACATTCGAAGTGTGGCCGTGCGTGCTGGTGTATTGTTGTTTTTATTGATTAGTGGTAAGTCCGATCACTATCCCAACAGTGGGTAGTTGCACATGATGATTTTTCACGTACGAGTACATACGTATAACACGAAATAGAACTGATGCAGGATGATGAACTCAATGATAATGGACTTCACTAGAACCGCAGTGAAGTAAACAAAGTAGTCAAATTTATTCACATGATCTTTTCAAGAATGTTATGTGGAAGGGGATTCAGTCTATCCTGCCTTGCCACTGCAGAAATCAAACTTTTTATACAGTCATTTCAATAGTGCTGATTATTTATAAAAAGTCGACCTTTTATTCCTCGTATCATTGGTTCTGTTTACTGTTTCTAATTTTTCCCTTCTCGTCCTTACTATTTCTTGCCCAGCTGTTTCTTTTCCTTTCTGAGACTAGAACGTTAAACACTTAAAGTTACTGGTTTCTTTTTAAATTCTTTTCTGACGATAAAATGTTCTGGTCTATTTCTGTGTGAGCTGGTTGGTTTATCTTGAATGACGAAGACTGGCCTAAACCGCCATGGAATGACTATTTATACCAACTGTTCTTACTACACACTACTAAACAAACCGTTCATACACTTCTCTGCGCTTGGGAAAAACACACTTGTCTTGAGCCCACTGCGTGGGTGTGGAAATCGCGCATCATCAAAACTACATCTAAATTGCTCAAACAGCAATTCTCTCTATAAAGATGGCATTTGAGTCTCCAAGGAACTAAACAACCGTACATCTCTTGTGAACACAAGAGTCAACCAAACTATGGCTTGTTGTCTACGATCTTCCCTGTGGTGCTCACCATTCAAACATTTTAATACATGGGAGAAAACATTCCCAAACCTTTTTTTTTTTTTTTAAACAACCTGTATTTGGTTATGATTTTGTACAACATCGATATTATTTACAAAACTGTTGACATTTACATAAAAGTGAGAGCTAAGGATGATTAACAAAGAGTCAGTAAAGCAGGAATGGTCAGTAGGATTGATTATTCGTGTAGTGCTTTTATTTACAGATGAGAATGAAAAGACGATATCTAAAATGAGATGATTTGTGAAGGTTTAAAAGATACATAAGGACACATTGCCTTGGCATTGCGTCTTATGTTACAGTTGTTTACAACATTTTATTGGCAACTTAGGGAAGGAAGCAAGCATAGTAAAAAACTCGAAGGGCTATTTTTAGGCTCTCAGGTAATGTTAAAATTTCATTTCAGTGTCAAGGTTTTAAATCTGTCCTATTAACTCTTGTGTTTTCTGTGTGTATATTTGCGCAAAAATTGTGTAGTCGTCATGTCTGCCTTCGTGTACTGCTTTGTTCCTACAAATCCAAACTAGGTGTCTGAATTCAGCTAATAGGTATAATAGTTTTGAGTTCTGTCTGTCTCGGTGTCTTCGGTAAAGTATTAAGCATGATGGCTCGGTACATTTTGGGTGTTTGCTGTGTATTGGAAGCTTTTATTCTTTTTAATTTGTTAAGGGCAGGGACCACTGCTGCATGTGTAAAACAGGTGGCCTTCTGTTTCTGTTAAGTTGCCACTGCATAACTTGCATTTTGGCGCTGTTATCCCTGTCCTTATTGATAATGTGTGGGTGTCCCGTATTTAAAACTGTGTAAACTGCCTGGTGGTCCGTAAATTTAAAGGTGTTTTTGATGTGATAAGCTTTGTGTACAGTATAGATACCTGATGCATAAAATCTATTCAATCTGGAGGCCCGTCTAAGATATGGGTTTGTCCTGTCTTGGTATGTAAATGCTTGTGTTTGCGGTTCTATTCTTCTGTAAACGTCCAAATGGTCATGTTCGTCTAACGTAGATTGTAAAAGTCGTTGTTGCAAAGATTTTTCATTGGTCTTTTCCCGTACTCGTGATTCTAAGGACTTCTTTGATAGATCTAAATTAGATAAAACACAATTAAAATCTCCGCCCAACACTATTTTAAATCCTTTATCTAGCTAAAGTGTCGTACAGTCCGTCATAAAACACAGGTTGGTCAGATCTTGTCGCGGGTGCGTATACGTTGATGAGTGTGTGTATGTCTTGTCTGTTATGTTTGTTCCGTACTTGTATTATGACAGTTCTGCCACCACTGTGTATCCTATTATGTACTGCTTCCCACTCCTCAGAGATCTGCAAAATGGTCACTCCTGTATGTCCAGTGCCGAAGCTAAACCAACCGTGTCTTAATCCTAATTTTGTTACTAACTGTTTGGCGTGAGTGTCTGAGGTAATATTTGTTTTTTGTAAAAATAAAAAAATCAGGTTTGTGTTTGTGTGTTAGTTTTATAACATGTTCTAATTTATTTCTTAATCCGTTAATGTTAAGAGAAATTAAGGTTAGGCTGCACGACATACGGGTAAAAGGATGTTGGCCAAAACTACTTTGCCCTGTCGCACTGAGGATTCAGTCAAAGCGCGGGCAAACCCGCGCTGTCGGGCAGTTCCGACATAGAGGGAAGGAGTGTTTGTTGTCTTCTGGTGACTTGTGTGCATGTTGTGGTGTGACTGCTGGGACTTGTGTGTGTAATGTGTATACTACGTACTTGCAACAACAAAAGTTATTAGAATTTACAACTTTTCCCACATGTATACATCTCTTCGTTACAGCGTATATAGTATATAAGGGACTGTCTCATTTCAATTCTTACATATGTTTCCACTTGAACCAGCTGAGGGCCGCTCTTCATCTCCCTCACTAACTGTTCCTCATGCTTCTCTCTCTTGGTTAGCTCCCAGGGGGGTGAAAATGGTGAGACTTAGCTTGGGGGCTCTTGCTTGAACACGCCGGACCCAGGATGTCTTCTTGGTATGCATACTGTTCTTGAATTCTTGAACATTGCTCGTTCTGTGCTCTGTCTATTGGGGATTTCTTGTCTTCTGTAGGCAGTCTGTTTCTCTTTGACAACTGCCTTGTGCGCAAGTGGGCACAGCATGAAGAGGAGGTCTTGAAACAGGAAATGCGCTGTGTACAAGTAGACACAACACGAGGGAGAAATCTTGAAGCAGGAACCGCACAGTGTACAAGTTGACACCGTCAGAGGAAGAGGTCTTGAAACAGAAAATGCGTTGTGTGCAAGAAGACACAGCTCGAGGGAGAGATCTTGGAACAGGAAATGTCCTGTGTACATGTTGCCAGCCACAGCACGAGGAAGAGATCTTGAGACCGAAAATGCACTGTGTACACGTTGACACAGCACGAGGAAGAGATCTTGAGACCGAAAATGCACTGTGTACACGTAGACACAGCACGAGGAAGAGATCTTGAGACCGAAAATGCACGGTGTACACGTAGGCACAGCACAAGGAAGAGATCTTGAGACCGAAAATGCACTGTGTACACGTAGACACAGTACGAAGGTGCCAAACTTGAAACAGGCTCATTCTTTGTCGGGGCTAAATTCTTCATCATCAATGAAGATGTTAGGCTGGGCCATCTATGAGTCCAGCCCGTCGTCCTCTGTCAGCGTTGCCCAACTAGGGTAAAGCTTGTCCTGTGTCGCTGGTACTGTCAATGACCGGTCTGCCTGTGACAGCATGTTCATCGTGCATACTGCCGTTGACGTGCTTGGTTGTTGTTGTTGTTGTTGAGGCGTTCTGCCTCTAGACTTGTCGGGCTGGGACATTTCTGAATCTTGCTCGCCAACCACTGGTGTCGACGTTAACCAGCCGGGGTAAGGCTCATCTTGCATCCCCGGTGGTGTCAAAAGCAGGTCTTGTGGGGCCTTGTACGGTGCGCATTTTGCAGTCGATGTACTCGGCTGTTCCTTGCGTGTTCGATCTCTCGAATTCCACTTGTCGTACGCTGTCTTAATTCTAAAGACCTCTGCGCCCTTGTCCCCCGACACCGCTGCTGCTATCCTTTGCACTGCCTCTGTCTTCATTGTGGGTGGTGTCCATTGTAGAATACCCTTCGTCTTTTCCTTATCCTGGTGTTCTACGTACACCGACATCTGCGCGTTAGACCACTCGAACCTTTTCCCGTGCAGGCCTTGATAGTGTTTCATTTGTGCAGCCGTCGTTAAAGTCGCGTACCATTTATTTGGCTCTGCAAAGCAGTATAACGTGGCAATGCCACTCATGCCTACACCGGCAGGGCCTGCAAGAATACTCGCAATCAAAGAGTACGAAGCTCTACTGGCTTGTGGCCCAGTAACTGTAATTACCAACGTACCAAGCTTGTGGAGGGCACCTCCTTCTAGATCCTCTACCATATTAATCACAAACTCTGGAATTACTGGTGTTGCCATAATTATATGATTTTTCTTGGTCGGAAAACCCACAGTACACAAAGAAACCGTAAGCTGAAAAGCTTTACACCACAGCACAAACACTCTCAGCACGTTCGAAGTCAGACGAGAGAAATCATTCCCAAACCTACTGCTACTTTTGACATCTCAAATCCAACTGACTAACTTCTTTCCTCAATTTCCTATTACAACTTTATCAACAAATAACTCATTCATTGTCACGGGCTATTCGCTTCAGAAACCCGCGTATCTCACTATCACTCCGACTTCACCCAAAACAAAACTCACCGAGACACCTAAGGGACACCATACTATTATTACCTCCCTTCGCTACATAAGTCCCTATTCCATATATCCCTATTTCCCTTAGTACCTTTTGTAACGTTATTCAAAAATTGTGAACCATATTTTGTTACATTGCGACTTTCATACTCACAATCTAATACTTTTCTCAAGGGGCACAACTTACAGAGTAGGCTCCCTTAGTCAAAAATCACAAACTTTCACTTTATTATTTCCCATGTCAGCACAGCATTACCGCACATCATTTCCCATTCAAATTTCATAAAGCATAACTTCATACTAAACCTCTCTTGTGACTCCAAAGTTCAACTCCCGGTTACAGAAGTTAAATATGTCAGAGTATGAGAAAATGAAAAAAAATATCAGGTATGAAAAGAGATTTAATTACCTTTTTTTTTTTTTAAATTATACCTTGACGTACGGTTAGCAGTGGGCTTCAAGCACGTGTCTATCCAAAGTTATTAAAGTTTAAAGTTGAGCAAGAACTTCATAAACTTCCTGTATTTGTCAGTTTTGTGTTTTTTTATTCATGTTATTACAGATTCTGTAGCTGACTGCAGTATAAAAAAGATAACACATGCACCCACATACAACCACGCACACACACACACACATATATATATATATATATATATATATATATATATATATATATATGTGTGTGTGTGTGTGTGTATACACACATATACAGGATATTAAAGGGCCGAAACATGTGATCGCCGGGGGACCAATTCTGATCAGATTGCATCCTCTTGTAACGCTCTGCATAGAGTTTCCTATCGCTTTCCGCCGTGCTTGGTGTAGCGGGAGGTTATTTAAAATTATTTATTATGTAAAAGTATGCCAGTAAAGAGTTCTGGTCTTACACTAGCACATAAGTCAGACAAGTCAGTCATCAGGTGTCAAAGTTATACAGTCATAGCAAGTAACATCATTTCAATGATACAGAATTAATATTAACATATCAGTAATAAACATCATCTGGTTTATTCCGCTCCTATACATCCCTTCATATGCTATAACTTGATCCTTCCAAATCATATCAAGTACAAATTCAAATACTGATGCTATCCTTAGCATCTACACAAAAGTAATACATAAATAAAGAAAGTGAGTGACCACGTGATCAGGTTGCTTTCTACTGAAACTGGCTATAGAACACTCCAGTTTACCAGCTGTAAATGGGTACAAAGTTGTGCGCTCGAACTAGGGAAGGCAAAGGCAGCGAGGAAGGGGACTAGTCACCTTAACCTCGTAAACTGGGATCTTCCATGATGAAGTTTCTAACACTTCATTTCCCTATGACAATCTCTGCCATGGAACTGCCTTTATCTTCGTAAGCGATAAAGCAATATGATAAATATAACTTCATTAGGCCGTGGGGCTATTTGTGATTACTTTTTGTACAAGCAACACTCATCCATAATGCACATGAATAAATCATATTAAAATAATAATACGTTATATCAATGAATATTATACAGGCATATTTTGTGAATTCTGTATGAACCTGAAATAACAAATATTATACACGGTAGTTATCATAATTTCGCTTACCCTCAGACTTCAGATACTGGACTTAAAAATGTTTCTGGCGATCCGCTCACAATTCATGGATAGTGGCGAAACTCTGTCTCCAGTCTGGCTCAAACCTCTTTCGTTGTGTATCTCTCTCGTTGTTGTTGTTGTTGTTTTCTTCTACTATGTTGCTGTGATACCCTGTTCAACCTGAAGTTTGGTTATAATTGGGGTATATAGGGTGTTATCGTCTTCACTGGTATCTCGTTCGTAGTCCTGGAGGTGACTGGTCCTGAAAAGGACCACTTGCTGGCTGTCTGGATTCCTCTTTGTCCGTTTGTGGTGCCGTGTCGCTCTCATGGTGTTTTTTATGTCCTGCCTCAACTATCTGGCTCGTTTAGTTTTGTGTGTTTCTACGCTACTAGTTTCTGTTGCTTTTGTCTTCTTGCTCTCCTGTATCTGTGACAGTGCTTTTTCAATTATCGTTGGTAGTAGCTGTTCTAGCGTTTCTGGCTGCTAATGCTCTGTCTTGATTGAGTAACATTTGCTGTACGATGTCGATTTTCATTTTGTCTTTCGTTTCTTTGTTTTGTTCTCTAGTTTTTGTAAGGATATCCTCAACGATCCTTCTCTCTGATTCAATTCTTTTGAGTATTTGTTCGTTCTCTGCCTTTAGCTCTGTGAGTTTGGCGATGTCAACTTCTATCTCGTGTTTGATGGTTGTTTCAATTCTTTTGAGTATTTGTTCGTTCTCTGCCTTTAGCTCTGTGAGTTTGGCGATGTCAACTTCTATCTCGTGTTTGATGGATTTTGTTTCCTGTAGCATTGCCTGGGCGCTCTGTAACATTTCTCTGGCGCTCTGCATATCTATTATGTCTTCACCGCTGTCCTTGTCGTCTACGGGATCCTGCTTGTTTCTGCTTTCGTTCTGCTGTTTCCTTTTCATTTCGTTGATTTCAGCGGTCAGCTTGTGTAGCTGTGTTCTGTCAATCGTGCGCTGTTTTTCTGTAGCATCCGCATTCACTCTGTGTTTGGCCTCTTTGAAGGGTATGTTTTTAGACACGGCCTCCTTCAAGATGCTCTTAGTTTCCTGGAACACAGGGCATCCTCTGTACCTTGCCCCGTGGTTTCCGTGGCAGTTTGCACAGATACGGTTTTCGTTAGTTTCTTTGTAGTTGCGGTCCTCCTTTGCCCTGGGGCAGTCGCCATATTGGTGACTACCCGCACAATACCGGCAAACTGCATCTCTCCTGCACGTCTTTTTTGTGTGCGAGAACTGCTGGCAGTTGGAGCACTGCATCACCGGAGGGATATAGGCTTCTGTCTTTTTGGTTGTGGTTTCGAGCGTCAGTCTCTCGGGTCTTGTCGATCCTTCTACCGTGACTATCATCAGATTGGTATCTTTCTTGGCCCAGGTTTTTAGCCTTTCGACCTGCGTGATTTTAAGATTTGTGTTTTCCCTGTGGTGTCGCCTTCGGAACATCTTGTTTTTTTGTCTTGATTTGGTGGGGCAACTGATTTCCTGGACCGGATTCAGTTCGATTCAGCGAGGTTGTTTTGTCTGTGTTGTTGAGAGAAAGCACTACTCCCTTTTCGTGCCTCCCTACTTTGGCGATACCTCTCCGTCCAGTTATCACCTCGAGGATGTTGATCACTTTGTTGTCGGGTAGGGCCCTGAGTGAGACCTCACTTCCTGACGTCTGGGTGATCTTAACAATCCTCTCCTGTATCGTTTCTGAGTAGCTTGTATTTTTAGTGTTTGGTCTTTGTTTCCTTCTACAGGCTTGGTTCGAATCTTGTTCTTGGTTATTCGGTGTGATATCTTGCGTCTGAGCCTTTGAGTTGTCAGCTGTTTTTTCCTCAGGATCAGGAATGGTAGCTTGCTTCTCAGTGGTTTCGATGTCCAGCACGTCTGGAGCTACTTCTACTGTTGCTTCTTGAAGAGTGAGCCTAAGGGACTCGTCTCCGTCTTCAAGTCTTCGAAGTGCATCTAAAATTGTCTCTGCGACATCTTCCTCTTGTACCTGTCTGTGTTGAGGATCTGCCTCTATCACTTCCTTCATAGTGCTTGCAGGTGGGTCGGCTGTCATCTCGGCATCGTGCGGCTTCTCTGTCATAGACCGGGTTACTGCTGACGAGTCGGGTGGGTGCAGCCTGGATAGAAGCGCTTGTTTTCTTTTCTCCAGCTGTCGTAACGCTCTACATATTTCTTTATGTTCTGGGTCTTCTTTATCTAGGCAAGGGGTCGGGCCACTCTGACTCTCAGTCGGGTCGACGCATGTCACAGCTAACTCAGTCGTGTCCGGAGTTATAGAAGGGCCGGTCCCGGCACGAGTACTTGGGGCAGTCTTGCTCTCTGGCTGTCTGTCATTGTTGATTGTGATATTGCGATTACCCTGGCTGTTCTGCGCTGGTGGGCTGGTGTAGACCTTCCTCTTTTTAGCGTGTGGCCTATGTCTGGGCATTTTGACGATAACGCGATCTTATCTCGAGTAGTGGCGTCCTGAAAAGGACGTTGGTGTCTTGTAGTTCGAATGGTATGATTGTTATGGTTGGTGTATCTCTCTCAGTTTACCGATCCGCTACTTATACGCAAAGCGCGGACGTATCGGAGAGTACCGACGTCACAGCCTAAACCTAACCTGAAAAATCCTTCCCGAACAGTGATTTCGGCCGATCTGTGCGTCGACTGAAATTTTGCCTTTATCATTCTGTAGTGAAATTGACAGAGATACAACGGTAAAATATCTCCAAAGATAACATTTAAGGATAAAAACATAATGCGTAGGCTGCGAATAGTACATGATCGCCTAGACCGCGGGTCATCATCCTCCATAATAACTGACTTACTAGACAGGAGGGGAACGGCGGAACAAAAAAAAAAAAAAAAACACTACATAAATTGGGGTCTTGTCCAGGGATAATTAGCCCAACAGTAATATTAGGATCTCCTGGTGGGAGAAATAAAAGTAGGGAAATAAATTGTAAAATTTCCTTTAAAATTAAAAGTGTCCCTGCAGATAAAAGTTGGTGAATCTTCACAGCCAGTAATAATTAATTAGTTAACTGGTTAGTTAGAATTGGTTAGACTATAGTCATAAGAAGTACTTAGTGTATTTACTGGTTAGAGATTTATCTTGTATATTATTATATTGTTTAAAAAGTATGGCGGAGCTGGCAAAATTTAGATCAGCTGCTGTGCTCACCGCGAAGGAGATGGGAATGGATGGTCAAATTTTAATTCAATACGTAACGGCTGAATGTGATAAATATATTGAACGGGAAGAAAGGAGATTAGAAAAAGAGGCTGAAAGAAAATTAGAGGCTGAAAGGTTAGCTGAAGAGAAGAGGTTACAAATTGAGGCTGATAGAGACATTAAGAGGCTGCAGATTGAGGCAGAAGAAAAACGACAGCAAAGGGAGGCAGAAGAAAAAAAGGCCGAAAGGGAGGCAGAAGATAGAAGTTTGCAAAGGGAGCACGAATTACGACTAAGGGAGCTGGAATTACAAGGCCAGGCTCCTGAAAATGGTGCCAGCCCTTTTGCCTCAGATGCTACGCCTAGTCTGGGAGCCTCAAACTCCGCTATGGGGTTTCATTTAGACCATTTTGTTGAAAAAGACGATGACATAGAGGGGTACCTAGGACGTTTTGAGTTATTAGCTACTACATATGGGTTAGAGAGAGAGAGGTGGAGCTTAAAGCTATCACAGGGATTGAGAGGTACTTCTTATGAAGTATTTGCCAAAATGAACAGGGAAGACCAAGACAATTATGACATGTTAAAGCAGGCTTTGTTATTAAGGTACGAGAAGAATGGTGAATTTTATCGTAAGAAATTTAGAAATGCCAAACTGTTGTCTGGGGAGACATACCACCAATTCTCTGCTAGACTAGAAACCTATTTGGAGAAATGGACGGCTCTGGGGAAGACCCAAGATCTTAAAGAAATGATCATGATTGAGCAATTGAGAGAGTCCATGGCTCCAGACATGAGAAAATTTCTCATGGAACAAGGTGCAGAGAAGTTGGGGGAAATTTTAAATGTTGCTGAGAGGTATCAGGCAGCCCAGGCAGAGGTAAGTGGTGCTAAGAAGAAGCACATAGACAATTTTAAAGCTCCACAGCAATTTAATAAATTTGATAATAGAGAGCAGGGAAATAAAGGTAGGACAAACTTTGAGCGGCCAAGAAATGACTATCGCGACAGAAACTCACAGTTCAATGACCAAAAGTTCAATGAAAGAAAACCGTTGAACCAAGGAAAAAGATGGTGTAAATGGTGCAAGAAGGATAACCATAACACCGAATTTTGTAGAAGGAAACCTTCAAACATTGCTGCAATGAAGTCGGGGACGCAAAGATTAAAGGTTAATCCTAAGGGACAACAGGAACCTTATCACCCCCCAGTTTGTGAGGATGTTATTTGTAATGGGGTCACCATAAGGTGCCTTTATGATACAGGTTTGGATTATGATTCAGTTGTGAAGTCTAGCCTAGTGGACCCAAGTCAGTATACCACAGAAACAGTGGAAATACAAGGGGCGACTAAGGACATACCACTCATGACACTTCCCATCGCAAGGATAACGGTGAAAACTCGCTATGTGGAAGGAGAAATCAGAGCAGCAGTGATAGATGAACCAATCTACCCTCTGATATTGGGGTGTAGATACGTCTTCTTGGGGAATCCCGAGAAACCTGTGATCATGGCGACAGTGCAGACCAGGTCACAGAAGAAGGAGGAAGAAGGTGAACCTATAAATGCTCATCCAGAGGAGATGAGGAAGGCGCAGGCTGAGGATAGGACACTCAAGCCCTGTTTTAAAAAATTGCCCAAATGCCACACACCTCCGAGCAAGGGGGAATATTTCATGAAGAACAAACTCTTATACAGGAAGACAGGAACTAGATCCACTGGTCACGGACAGTTAGTTCTTCCCAAGATATATAGGGCAAACTTAATAAGGAGCTTACATGTTGGAAAAGATGGTGACCATGAGAAAGTCGGTACCATCTGCCAAAAGATTGCTCGAAAATACTATTGGCCCGACGTAAATGTCGATGTTGAAAACTTTGTAGAAGCATGTGGCGTATTTCATGAGGGAACACCCACAAAGGGAAAATATGTGCAGGACCTAGAAACGCCACGGGGCAACTTTAGGCCTGAAAGGAAAACTAATTATACTCGGGTAGACAAAGTGGAATGGGAGCCCCCTTTTCACACCCAGTCTTCACTTGAATGGATTAACATGGCCACTATGCGAAGAGTACAAAGAAGAAATTTAACCCAGGATAAGATGACAATCCCTCGGTCGAACTTATATAAACTGGAAGAACAGAAAAGAGAGCGAAGATCTCTCATAAGCAATCTAAAGTGGGGAGACAAACCCAAGAAAAAAATTGGTAGTGGTCGTTTTGTGAGTGATGATTCTAGGAAGAAAAGTCCTCACTATAGGGCTTATAATGGACGGGACCTGACGGGTTCCATGATAACTACGTATGATAAATTAAAGATCCAGATGTAGCCCTATTAAGGACCTGGACAGATGAGAAGGCGGAAGAGACTGTTACCTCATCGTATCAATATGTGAACGAACTGACCACTCGTTTGAAAGCTGGATGGAAACTGGCAAATGATAATTTGAAACAAGCCAGGAAGAAACATGCAGCATATTTTAATAGGAAGGCAAAGGACAGGGAACTGGCAGTCGGAGAGAAGGTGCTGCTTCTACTACCGGGAAGCCAGAATAAATTACAAATTGGTTGGCAAGGTCCATATACGGTTCTAGAGAAGGTGTCTAGAACAAACTATAAAATTGACAAAAAGGGGAAGGAAAAAGTTTATCATGTAAACCTGTTAAAGAAGTATCTGGACAGACCACTCCAGGAAAGCACCCCCTTATTGACCTTGGCTATTGCAACCCAGATGCAAAAAGAACCACTCACCTCACATGAATACCCATTACATCCTTGTGAAACCGCAGCACAGGTAAAAGTCAGTAAGCACCTGACTAAAAACTCAGAGGGAGAGAGTTCAACAAGTTCTGGAGGAACATACAGATGTATTAACAGATAAACCAGGCCATACAAATTTGCTACAGTATGACATGAAACTGGTAGACTCAAACCCAATCTGTATGAGAGCCTATTCTATTCCGTTCGCGAAGGAGAAGGCATTGAAGGAAGAAATAGATTATTTATTGAAGGAGGGGATTATTTCGCACAGTGAATCATCTTTTAGTTCTAGTGTCGTTTTGTTGAGAAAACCGTCTGGGGAACACAGACTGTGCATAGATTACAGGAAACTGAATGCTGTCACAGAAGGACAAGTGGATCCATTACCAGACACAAAACAGTTATTTGCCAGACTGAACAAGGCAAAATACTTTTCAAAGGTGGATCTTAGTAAAGGCTATTACCAGATCCCAGTGAAACCTGAAGTGAGACCTTATTTGGCTTTTAGCACTTCGGATGGACATTATGAATTCAATATGCTACCATTCGGACTGAAAAATGCTCCGAGTGTGTTTTCAAGGATGATGCGCAAATTGTTGGATCCCCTGAATAACCCATGTATCACAAATTTCATGGATGATATTCTCGTCGCCACCGAGACATTTGAAGAACACATTGAAGCTCTGGAGATGTTGTTTGATAGACTTCGGGAGGCGAACTTAACTGCTAGGCCAACAAAATGTTGTATTGGATGCAAAGAGTTGGAATTCTTGGGACACACTGTATATCAGGGTAATATGACCCCTGATCCTAAGAACTTGGAAAAACTGCAGAGAGCACCTAGACCACAAACAAAAAAGGACGTGCGATCATTTGTGTCGTTATGCGGATTTTATCAGAAATACATCAAAAATTTTAATGCTATTTGTGCTCCTCTGACTGATCTGACTCGCAAGGGACTTCCAGATAAAATTATTTGGACTGCACAATGTGAACTAGCGTTCCAAGAGTTAAAGGAAAAACTCACTAGCAAGCCTATTCTCAAACTGCCTGACTTGACACAGGACTTTGTCTTAAGAACCGATGCAAGTAATGTGGGACTCGGAGGGGCTTTGTTGCAAAGATCATCTTCACCTGATGGGGAACTGAAACCAGTCGCTTATGCAAGCCGCAAATTGAATAAGGCGGAACAAGGATACTCCACAAGCGAAAAAGAATGTTTAGCGTTAATCTGGGCAATAAAGAAGTTTCAAATCTATCTGTATGGTAGGACATTTGTGGTGGAGACGGACCATCAGCCTCTCGTATTCTTATCTCAGGCTAAGCATGAAAACGCAAGATTGCTGAGGTGGTCTTTGTTGCTTCAACCTTATCAGTTTAGTATCCAATATATCCCAGGCAAATTGAATGTCGGTGCAGATTTCCTCAGTCGGCACCCCTGTGATCAAAATTAGAGTAGTGGCAGAGTGAGGAGTAACTTTACCTATGTGTATCGCTGGTTTTGGAACTTGCCATAGGCATGTTTTCAAGTGGGGAGATGTGTAGTGAAATTGACAGAGATACAACGGTAAAATATCTCCAAAGATAACATTTAAGGATAAAAACATAATGCGTAGGCTGCGAATAGTACATGATCGCCTAGACCGCGGGTCATCATCCTCCATAATAACTGACTTACTAGACAGGAGGGGAACGGCGGATCAAAAAGGAAAAAAATATGACTGGAAAGATTGCGTGAGACTAGAAAGGCTAAGGAGACGCAATTGGGGGGAAACGGAGAAAAGTCACGTTTCCCAAGTTGACATAAAAAGTAAGCAACTCGACAGAAGGGACCATAGATATGTTACGCCACAGTCATTTATTGGACGCTTTTGCGCGATACCAAGCCCTTGATTTGAATTCAGCGGCTAAACGCAGATGTTAGGAATATTACAAAAATTAAAAAGTACTTTTTTCTTAATATTAATGTTAGGAATATAAAAATTAGCTGGCCGGATGGCCTATTCTGAGCAGTGAACTAATATGTTCTTAATTTTACAGACGGATAGATAATATTGAAGATAATGACAAAAGACAGTGTTGTTCACATCATCGACAGACTGTATTGAATCTAAAAGTGTCGCTAATTGCACAAAAAAACACGACTTTGGGACGCAGGTGTTCAAATTTACTTAGTATGGAGGAGAGGGTTTTTGGGTGGTAGCTGTGTCTAAAAATAACTTTTAACGACAAAATTTTGGAGGGGAGAGAAAGGTTGGTTCAAAAATCTAGTACATTTTGTTGAAACACAAGTAGAGACGGACAGACTAACAGATAACCATCCATACTTGACTGAAGCATGACTGAAATGACTTTATGGTAGGAAATTTGAATTTAAAATAAACCTAGGCAGTGATTGGCCACAGACAATCATATCATTAGCGCTCAGACGCGAAAGTGGGGCCATTCTTCAATAGTTGTTCAGTGATAGACACAGATTTTAAAGTGTGGTGATTTCCATATGAAAGAAAGTGTAATAAATTTAGGGACGCCATACTATAGCCAGCAGCTCAGCTGAGTTTTGCTAGCAATTCTGTGTTATTTATTCATAATCTGGTAAGATTGAAATTATTTCCTTATATATTTTGAATATTGTTTCATGTTTGAGTGATTTGATACTGCCATATCGAAATCTAGCCTTACAACCAAGTAGGGATTTGCTCTAGACCCCCCGCCCAAGTCAGGGTCTAGGGACCAACAATGTACATAAACTCCCGCAAGGGTTAGGCAAGACAGATCAAGTGTTGAGAATAATGAAACATATTACCTATCCTCTTTTAGGGCAGACAACTAATAAATATTTTTCAGAATCTATAGTCTGGGAGGATCTATCTGATGTAAACCCACCATGGTAAATGTGCTGTTTGGTCAGAGAGATCTGACCTGTCTGTATGATGTGGTTGTTGTGTCAGTGTTGTGTCCAGACGTGGGTAGAGAATAGATTTTGACACATGGCCCATACTTTGATTGCAGAGCTGCGAGTTTCTGTTGTCAACAAAGCAGTGACTATTCAGTTGGTGACTTTACTCGAGTGTATCTGTGCAGTACTTGTGACAGAGACCACCATTATTGCCCGCCAGCACGGAGAGGTGGGACCACCTGATTTCAGCACCAGAGCTACCACGACAAGATGAGTGAGCCTCTGGTCTGCTGGACATTCACCAAAGCCCTTTAGTTACTAATACCCCATAAAAATTCCCACCATTTTCTGGACACTGTGTAGTCAATATAGACAGGTGTGATGAGGCCACCCCAACAGCACAAACAGTAACTATCCTCCCAAGTAGATGACTACTAGAACATTTTAATAAAACTAACTAGTATAGTACATATATATGTGCACTATTGCATTTATGATATAATATTCCATGCATTTCTTTCATAATCTCTAAATCCTTTTAAGTTCTGGTCAACCTAAAAAATTGATCCAGAACAAAATAAATGTAATATAATTCTATCAAAAAATTTTACACACGTGAGTTAGTTCAGTGTATTTTAACCTTTATTAATATTATCAGTCTTGCTAAATATCTGTGGGTATATCTATAACCTATTACACCACTACACATTCTCGGCATATATAATATCCATATTGTTCCATCTTATCTAGTTTTATACAGCTGATAAAACTCTATCTTCCTATCCATGTAAATTCCCAAACTGTTATTTGTTGATTTTAATATTTAGAACAGAAGTGGGTTTACATGCTTTTAGCGTAACTGTGGGCAGCCGAAATACGCATATATCTCCGTAAATGAGAACTTCCTACCGTTCCATCTTATATGCAGTTATACACCATCCTTCCCTGTACTGAAATGTAAAATCCTTTTCATACGGATTTCCTTCTATAGTTATTTATCGTTGGCGATTTCCTCTGTCCGATACACATTTCGCTGATACGCCGCCATTTTGAAAGCGGTCGTTCGATCGTAGACGGGTTTATAAATCTAACTGATAACGTTTGCAATGACTTGAAACCAATTTTGCGACATAGCTCCCCCATATTTTAAGCTGGATGATATCTAGCTTAACTATTGGGTACAAGACAATTGCAAAACGACCATTCCGAGGTTAGTTTTCCTTCCTTCTATCCTCCTCAAGCTCTGTGGGATGACGACTAAGAAAATCTGCGCCCACATTCTGTTCTCCAAGAATATATTCATCCTTTACTATCTCTCTCCTTCCTGTTCGGCTTTTCATCCAGGCTCTTACTGCTGGTGAAACCGGGTCGGTAGGTTTCCCATGAAGTTTACCGCCCTCTTTTCGTTGATAGTTGGATGTGGTTTTCCCTCGCAAATCCGTAGGTTTTTGATTTTCGCTACATGATTTGTTCCTTTTTTCCAGCGCATGGGGTTCAGACTGCAATTGAACCTGTGTGGGATGTTTCCTTTCCCCTCCCGTGCAAATCTCGGGAGTACCCCTGATTGCTGGTTTGCTTGTAGATTTTTGATGAAGACTCTTCCGTCGACTTTCTGAATCTACATAGGTGCACTCTGGACAGGAATTTACATACTGATTTATGTCTTCCGTAATACCTGGCCAGTAGAACTGGGTGGCTATTCTTTGTTTTGTGGCACCATTACCCAGGTGTTCACTCAAAGTTGATATGTGTCCCCAGCCTATAACCTTATTCCTATAGGTGGATGGTACAACAATTTGACCATGACTTTTCGTCCCTCTGCCAGCTTTCCTGTACAAGAGTCCATGTTCCCTATAGAAGTGTCCTTTCCTTGGTGTGTTATGTGTCTTTGACAATTTGCCAAAACAAGGCTTCAATGTGCTGTCTGCTTCTTGAGCCCGTTTCATTTCAGTCGAATGAAATTTTAAGTTCGTGTCCCTCTCTCTGTTCCTGGAGTCAGACCTGGTCTGGGTTTCTGCCATAACCATAGGTTTTACAGGGTCTCCTAAGAAAACATATTTACGCCCCAACATTAGGGGGTAAAAGGGATCATCTATCACAGCTGCATTTATCTCCCCTTCCACATAGCGACAACTGACATGAATCTTTGCTATGGGTAATGTAAGGGGTGATGTTCCTTTTAGTGGCCCTTGAATCTCTACTGTTTCTGTGGTGATTTGTTCAGGGCACACCAGAGATGCACACACGACTGCGTCATAGGACAAACCTGTGTCATACATTCCTGTGACTTGTTTGCCATTCACAGTCACTATCTCCTGGGTAGGTGGGTGATGGAGGCTATTCTGACTCCCAGTCAGTTCCTTCCTAACAGAAGTCCTCACCTGTAAACATGCAGCATGATGAAGGGGTTTTTTCCTCCCACATTCATCAGTGTTGTGGTTGCTCATCTTACAAAATTTGCACCACTTACCTCCCTGTTTGTAGGGTTTATTTTCCTGAGTCTGAGGGTTCTTGTCCTTATTATCAAATCTTTGCTTGTTTCTGTATGGATGATCCTTCTGGTCAAGCTGGGTATTCTGCGGTGGTGGCTTATATCCTTCTACCTGCTTCCTTTTTGTTCCTACCAATTCAGCTTGAGCTGCTTGGTATCTCTCTGCACATTCCAAAATGTCTTCCAGCCTCTCTGCTCCTTGTTCCATAAGGAATTTCCTCATTTCTTGAGACATGGAATCTTTCACTTGCTCTAACATAACCATTTCTTTCAGATCCTCGTATGTTTTCTGATACTTACCTAAACTACTCCATTTCAACAAATACGTTTCTAGCCTAGCTGAGAACTGGTTATATGTTTCTCCAGGTACAGGTTTAGAAGTTCTAAATTTCTTCCTGTATGCCTCAGAGTTCTTTTCATACCGGATCAGTAAGGCTTGCTTTAGTATTTCATAATTTTCCTGATCTTCTTTGGGGAGTTTCAGAAACACATCATATGCAATACCTCTCAATCCCTGGGATAACTTTAGACTCCATTTTTCCTTTTCCAGTCCATATGTAGAGGCTAGCCTTTCATACCTATCCAGGTACGACTCAATTGCGTCCTCCTTTTCAACAAATGGATCTAGGTGGAAGTTCATGGCCCCATTTGCTATGTTCTGAAAAGAGCTATTCGCAGAATGAGGTGAGCTATTACCATGGGTGATAGTCCCAGCCTGAAGTTCAAGATCAAGCTGTCTCATTTTCAGCTCATGGTCTCTCTCTGCTTCCAAGTCAGCCATGATGTATCTGTAGTCTAGTAGGGCAAGCGATCTTACTCAAACTAATTTACTACAATATAATTAACTTATTTAAAATTAACGTTAATTAAACTGACTTTACCATATATGAAACAGCTGTCTTATCTGTACTCAATGGTACTCCTACAAAAAATATAATTATTTCCTATTATGTTTACTCTTTCCCAAAAAAAATTTTACAAAACAAAATCTTCTACACAGCAGAAATAGAAAGTTGGCTCAGGAATATCAAAGATATATCCCGCAGACGAGCCCCCACTGTAGCGGGAGGTTATTTAAAATTATTTATTATGTAAAAGTATGCCAGTAAAAAGTTCTGGTCTTACAAGTAATACCCCAGTCTTAGAAATAAGCACTGGTGTATTGTTATCATAAAAATAGTCAGACTGTGAAAACCCTGGCCCAGTTGGTAAGAAGTAGTACCAGGATTTAAGGTGTCTCCTCCCTGTGACTATCTTATGATTACTTTTATTCTAGGGGATAAGTAAAATGAACATTCACTGAAACCACAAATGGAAGAAGTGAATAAATCCTCAGGTACAGTTAAAATAGTTTAATAATTACACTAATATTCTATTTCTACTAGTTGGAAAAGAGTATACACATATATATAAAAATATTCACACAATTACTATTATTGTCTGTTTAGACTTCAAGATCTTAAATAATAAAGTTACTGAAATCACTGTTATTAGTCCTTTGAATTTTAGGATAACTGTCATCAGTTGACTGAGTTTATGTATGGTTACTTATTGTTTTCAACTATTGGCTGTTTCACATGTATAGGTGGTCAGTGTCAAACAAGACACTTATCTTCCCAACTTGGTACTGCTGAAACTGTCCTTTGCGGATATCAGACTTGGTAGGCCCAACAGTAGGGATGCCAATGACCAGTTGAAGTTCACTCTTTGGGGTCCTGCACTTTTGTGGGATTGCCTCGGATGAACTGCACCGGCTTCTGATACTGGACAGTCTGGTTTGAGTTATTTCATGGAACCTGCAATATATCAGCCTTGGCTAGTATCTGGCTAGACTTGTAGCTGACTAGCACAGATGTCAGACCAGTCAGTCATCAGATGTCACCGTTATACAATCATAGTAAGCAAGGACATCATTTCAGTGATATAGCATTAATATTAACATGTCAATTAAGTGTAACTGACTAGCACATAAGTCAGACAAGTCAGTCATCAGGTGTCAAAGTTATACAGTCATAGCAAGTAACATCATTTCAATGATACAGAATTAATATTAACATATCAGTAATAAACATCATCTGGTTTATTCCGCTCCTATACATCCCTTCATATGCTATAACTTGATCCTTCCAAATCATATCAAGTACAAATTCAAATACTGATGCTATCCTTAGCATCTACACAAAAGTAATACATAAATAAAGAAAGTGAGTGACCACGTGATCAGGTTGCTTTCTACTGAAACTGGCTATAGAACACTCCAGTTTACCAGCTGTAAATGGGTACAAAGTTGTGCGCTCGAACTAGGGAAGGCAAAGGCAGCGAGGAAGGGGACTAGTCACCTTAACCTCGTAAACTGGGATCTTCCATGATGAAGTTTCTAACACTTCATTTCCCTATGACAATCTCTGCCATGGAACTGCCTTTATCTTCGTAAGCGATAAAGCAATATGATAAATATAACTTCATTAGGCCGTGGGGCTATTTGTGATTACTTTTTGTACAAGCAACACTCATCCATAATGCACATGAATAAATCATATTAAAATAATAATACGTTATATCAATGAATATTATACAGGCATATTTTGTGAATTCTGTATGAACCTGAAATAACAAATATTATACACGGTAGTTATCATAATTTCGCTTACCCTCAGACTTCAGATACTGGACTTAAAAATGTTTCTGGCGATCCGCTCACAATTCATGGATAGTGGCGAAACTCTGTCTCCAGTCTGGCTCAAACCTCTTTCGTTGTGTATCTCTTTTATGCAGCTGATAAAACTCTATCTTCCTATCCATGTAAATTCCCAAACTGTTATTTGTTGATTTTAATATTTAGAACAGAAGTGGGTTTACATGCTTTTAGCGTAACTGTGGGCAGCCGAAATACGCATATATCTCCGTAAATGAGAACTTCCTACCGTTCCATCTTATATGCAGTTATACACCATCCTTCCCTGTACTGAAATGTAAAATTCTTTTCATACGGATTCCCTTCTATAGTTATTTATCGTTGGCGATTTCCTCTGTCCGATACACATTTCGCTGATACGCCGCCATTTTGAAAGCGGTCGTTCGATCGTAGACGGGTTTATAAATCTAACTGATAACGTTTGCAATGACTTGAAACCAATTTTGCGACACTTGGGACCGGCCCAAGCGGAGTTCTATCTTATCTTATATATATTTATTTTTAAAAAAAAGTATTAGAAAGTTTCTGACAATATATACACGATCGTTTTAAGCTAGCTGAATAGTATTTTAAAATATTGTAAATCTGACATACATCTGCAACAAATAATTGTGTTTTATATAGTGTAAAGGGCTAACAAGAGTACCTCTGACTATAACCAAACAAATAGCACCGGCCAGGCTTTCTTGGGACAGTAGTGCACTTATCGTGGCATGCCAAACGGCTCACGGGGTGAAAATATGAGCTTGCAAAATTATTATTCTTAGTGCGACCCGCTAAACAGTTACAATGTCTGTCTGGTTACGCTATCAACAGGTTTCCTCGGTACGTGTCCTATCCATCTCCAGCATCTTTTTAGCATCTCTTGTTCCACTGACGTTTGTTTGGTTCGTGTTATCTCTTGTTCCACTGGCGTTGGTTTAGTTCGTGTTATCTCTTGTTCCACTGGCGTTTGTTTGGTTCGTGTTATCTCTTGTTCCACTAGCGTTTGTTTGGTTCGTGTTATCTCTTGTTCCACTGGCGTTTGTTTGGTTCGTGTTATCTCTTGTTCCACTGGCGTTTGTTTGGTTCGTGTTATCTCTTGTTCTACTGGCGTTTGTTTGGTTCGTGTTATCTCTTGTTCCACTGGCGTTTGTTTGGTTCGTGTTATCTCTTGTTCCACTGGCGTTTGTTTGGTTCGTGTTATCTCTTGTTCCACTAGCGTTTGTTTGGTTCGTGTTATCTCTTGTTCCACTGGCGTTTGTTTGGTTCGTGTTATCTCTTGTTCCACTGGCGTTTGTTTGGTTCGTGTTATCTCTTGTTCCACTGGCGTTTGTTTGGTTCGTGTTATCTCTTGTTCCACTGGCATTTGTTTGGTTCGTGTTATCTCTTGTTCCACTAGCGTTTGGTTCGTGTTATATCTTGTTCCACTGGCGTTTGTTTGGATCGTGTTATCTCTTGTTCCACTAGCGTTTGTTTGGTTCGTGTTATCTCTTGTTCCACTTGCGTTTGTTTGGTTCGTGTTATCTCTTGTTCCACTAGCGTTTGTTTGGTTCGTGTTATCTCTTGTTCCACAGGCGTTTGTTTGGTTCGTGTTATCTCTTGTTCCACTGGCGTTTGTTTGGTTCATGTTATCTCTTGTTCCACTGGTGTTTGTTTGGTTCCTGTTATCTCTTGTTCCACTGGCGTTTGTTTGGTTCGTGTTATCTCTTGTTCCACTGGCGTTTGTTTGGTTCGTGTTATCTCTTGTTCCACTGGTGTTGTTTGGTTCGTGTTATCTCTTGTTCCACTGGCGTTTGTTTGGTTCGTGTTATCTCTTGTTCCACTGGCGTTTGATTGGTTCGTGTTATCTCTTGTTCCACTGGCGTTTGTTTGGTTCGTGTTATCTCTTGTTCCACTGGCGTTTGTTTGGTTCGTGTTATATCTTGTTCCACTGGCGTTTGTTTGGTTTGTGTTATCTCTTGTTCCACTGGCGTTTGTTTGGTTCGTGTTATCTCTTGTTCCACTGGCGTTTGATTGGTTCGTGTTATCTCTTGTTCCACTAGCGTTTGTTTGGTTCGTGTTATCTCTTGTTCCACTGGCGTTTGTTTGGTTCGTGTTATCTCTTGTTCCACTGGCATTTGTTTGGTTCGTGTTATCTCTTGTTCCACTGGCGTTTGTTTGGTTCGTGTTATCTCATGTTCCACTGGCGTTTGTTTGGTTCGTGTTATCTCTTGTACCAGTAGCGTTTGTTTGGTTCGTGTTATCTCTTGTTCCACTGGCGTTTGTTTGGTTCGTGTTATCTCTTGTTCCACTGGCGTTTGTTTGGTTCGTGTTATCTCTTGTTCCACAGGCGTTTGTTTGGTTCGTGTTATCTCTTGTTCCACTGGCGTTTGTTTGGTTCGTGTTATCTCTTGTTCCACTGGTGTTTGTTTGGTTCCTGTTATCTCTTGTTCCACTGGCGTTTGTTTGGTTCGTGTTATCTCTTGTTCCACTAGCGTTTGTTTGGTTCGTGTTATCTCTTGTTCCACTGGTGTTGTTTGGTTCGTGTTATCTCTTGTTCCACTGGCGTTTGTTTGGTTCGTGTTATCTCTTGTTCCACTGGCGTTTGATTGGTTCGTGTTATTGCTTGTTCCACTGGCGTTTGTTTGGTTCGTGTTATCTCTTGTTCCACTGGCGTTTGTTTGGTTCGTGTTATCTCTTGTTCCACTGGCATTTGTTTGGTTCGTGTTATCTCTTGTTCCACTGGCGTTTGTTTGGTTCGTGTTATCTCTTGTTCCACTGGCGTTTGATTGGTTCGTGTTATCTCTTGTTTCACTAGCGTTTGTTTGGTTCGTGTTATCTCTTGTTCCACTGGCGTTTGTTTGGTTCGTGTTATCTCTTGTTCCACTGGCGTTTGTTTGGTTCGTGTTATCTCTTGTTCCACTGGCGTTTGATTGGTTCGTGTTATCTCTTGTTCCACTGGCGTTTGTTTGGTTCGTGTTATCTCTTGTTCCACTGGCGTTGGTTTGGTTCGTGTTATCTCTTGTACCACTGGCGTTTGTTTAGTTTGTGTTATCAGTTCTACATTAGTGATCTTGCTATACAAATTAAATCTTTCTATTCTATGCTAGCACCCATTTATGAATGTCTCTACCTTTTTGGGTTTTTTTTTTTTTTTTTTTTTTTTTTTTTTTTTTTTTTTTTTTTTGTTGCTCTCCATGTTTCAGAGCCATACAATAGGATTTATTTGACATTTGAATTGAAAATTCTGATATTTGTTATGAACCTGATTTCTTTTCATTGTAACCGGGGCATGTGTTCCTTAGGACTGGAACGGCACCATATTACCTTCATGTGGCAGTGCCGGTATATGCAGTATTTTCAATTTACTTTACAGAGAGCAGATGTTTAACTGGCCTAATCACCAGAGATTTAGATTTCTCTCTTAAATTTGTGTTACCAGGTTCGATTTTCTTCTCTTAGGTGTTGAAGTAGCGAATTTAATTGAAATAGACAGATTTCTTATCTAGATCTCAAAACTGTAGTAATTCACCTTCTCAACAGCGTTCGATTTCATGCAAAACTTTTAATATCTTTCAGCATGAAACTTAAAATTTCAACAAAGTCTGGAATTTAGAACATTTTACAATAATAAGCATAATAAAGTTTTATCATCTCATCAGATGCTTTCATCGATGCAAAAATCCCTTTTTGCATCTTTGTCTCGTAGGCCTACTCAATTGTCAAATATGGCGAACCTTCTCATTCCTCCGTGTTCCTTCCTTTAAGTTACAGTCTTATTTTAGGTTCGACTACATTTACCCATCTCCTCAGATTTGTCCTTGATTTCTTTATTGTCATAAGCATTCCTGGAGTTAAATGCTTTCCAACACAAGAATAGTCTACTCTACCTGATTTGAGGTGTAAGACATTGTTTTTTGCAAATTGACTAAAATCCTCGAGCCTAGTTCTGCTGCGACTAGGGTTGGGAGCTCTATTCAGAATACATGTTTAACTATCGTCACTACTTACGCCAGTGAGAAAATATATAACACTCAATGTCCTGAATTACACATTTTATAATAAATGTTGTATTTTGATTTCCTCAAAACTAAGAAATATTAGAGCTAGATCAGATACGACCTCTTGAGTTGCGCTCTTTCATTCTACTGCCAAAATGGCGTCCTGTTCCACTTTCCCCGGGGTAAATCTGAGCTATCCGATTGGTCAGGGGAAATCACCCAATTATTAGAAATAGCGTGTGGAAGCGACTCTTTGTCCTAAATATGTGACACTATTTATTATTTTCTGTTTCTCATAAAATATAAAATTATAGGGTGGTCTGTGCTTCCTCTGTCTTGTAAGAATATAGTCTGTTTCCAAAGGAACAACTATGTACACGGCCACATATAGATCCCGGGGCTTTGCAAATGTATCCCGTAGGGAGACATTTGAGTACTATCAATAACAAAAATCCATCCCCAAAAATTTCTAAGTTCAAAAAATTTTCAGAAAAATTTAAAGTTCAAAAATTTTTCTAAGTCCAAAAATATTTCCAAAAAATTTAATTTAATTCCTATACTGGGGTCCTATGTCTATATGAGGTCGTCTGCTATGTAAAAAAAAACTAGTAGTGGACATCAACTTCAAAAAGTGTAACTTATTCATCACATCATAATATTTTTCACCAAATTTACAAATTGGCAACACTGCCCAACAAAATCTGCAAAACACTCATAAGGTCATCACTAAAAATAATTGTGACGAGTGGCAACACTGGGAAATGAACAATAAACTATCTTATTTGCAGAACTTGGCTGGATTATCATAATCTATTACATTTCATTCAAAAATATAGTTGATTTCATTCTCTTGGATGTGGTAGGGGTGTTATCTCTTTTCTGTACTGTTATTTGCTCCATATTAAAAGCCTGCAAGTACTAAAAAAAAATCTTTTTTTTTTCTGGCGTACTTATTTATTCTATTTCCCAAGTACTCTGCAATATTCCAAGAAATGTCCAAAATCTCTAATTCCTATGGTAATGGCAATCCACTTTCATAGAATAGCTAATGTTTTCATGGATACTCATCATCATCTTCTTCTTTTTTTTTTTTTCTAGTGAATGAGCCACTTGCTCATTATTACATGTAGAACACATCTCTAAACATAATATGCATATTTATCAGACGATAATACAACCAGCATCATTTTTATAAGTAATCATTTTTCACAATAAAAGCATTAAAACCTCATGGCTTATCCTTATTTATTTATCTGAATGTTTCCTTGTTATAGACATTTTCTAAATGGTAAGTGTATAAATTCGTTCTAAGTCCGTCACTGTAGAAAATGTTCTATATTACATTTTTTTTTTCTTCTTCAAAATATGTGATGTTTGTCTCCAATATCCGTGCGTCTGGTGGTGATCCTGTCCATTAGTCAGTTATTTCTAATCATTCCTTCTTTTCTGTCAATACAGTATTTTTTTTTTTTTGTGAACTCTTTCCTAGAAATATTATTTTATATATATATTTATTCTTCAAAGATCTTCTTTGACTTCCCATACATCAATTTTCAAACATCAAATTATTCAGCAACCAACAGACGAATGTGTTACTATCATATTATGAAATATAAGGGAAAAGAAAAATATAGTTTCCAAATCATCATGAATTTTCTACATTGGGTTCCGTATTACTTTATTTTCTCTTTTAAGACAACTGCTTATACTCTTGACAATATGTATCCATGTTGTCACTCTCGAGGCATCCTTGTATACAATTTATATTTGTCTCCTTTTTTTTTTTTTTTTTTTTTTTTCATAACACCAATGTATCATTTATGGTGTTCCAATATCATTGTATCTATTCTAGTCCTCCTGTTATCTTGAGAATTCATCCTTAGTAACTCCCTATGTACCTTATCTAGCAATACCTTTATGCAAAACACATCAAACAATTATTTTTGGAACTATCAACTGAGATGTAAGAACTTTTGACAATATGAGATGAAAAAAAATTTTGGGGTCATTACTCAAAAAAAAAGGTGACATAGAAAGGAAGAAAATAATCAATTGATCGTGAGGAATCTACAATATTCTCGTAAGACAAAGTTCCTGGCACTCTGACTACTATTTATCCATATTATTTTTGGTTATCCTTGCATACAGTGTACCATTTCCATTTTCTTTATAAGTCCAATTCCTCGCTCATGGTGCTCCAATATTTAAAATGTGGATCCTTCCTATTCCTCTTATTCTGTACTGGAAATATATCCTTATTAATTGTCCATGTACTATATTTGCGAATATTTATCATCAATATATCAACTAATCATTTATAGAACTATTAACATAAATGTCTAGACTTTACCAAAACATGACTTTTTACATATGTGCAAAATTTCGACACCAACTCTGCCTTCGCTGGTCGAGGGTTAGTCAGAGTTATGTGGTGCCTGTAACATCCGCTGACTACAGCCAGATGGGTGACTTATGGTACTTATAATTCAAAAATCTCATCCGTCAGTTATCTTAAGTGTGGGGCGGGGGTCTATTTCATGGTGTCCTTGACCAAGTTTGCTGCATTTCCAATCTCCATGATATATCTGTGACATGTCTGTCCTTGGGATAACATTATTTTTTTTTTTTTTTTTTTTTTTTTTTAATCCAATATCCTCGGGGTGAGCAAATCTCAGTGTGTCCACTTTCATCAATCATTTATTTATTTTCTCTCCTGTAATTCTGGGTATATTATGAGTATAGTAAATTGTCAATTTATTCCAACTATCTTACAACATTCTGTAATTCGTGATAAGGAATAGTCATTTGTTATACAACAATGTTCATATTACAAAGGCAATAAGCAAAAATCAAAAAAAAAAGATATCTTCTCTAAAATGCGGATGCATCTCTATTTCCTTTACCTCTGGGCGTAGCAATTATTCAGTCATTATTTTTTTTTTCTCCATTATTTAATCTCCATTTTGTGTCCTTAGTACTTGTGGTTCCATGGGATTATCATAATTCATTTGTGTTTCTTGTCTACTGATAATCCTTCAATAATGACTTCAAATATGGTCCTCATATGTGCAACAATCATCTGCTCTGATTTTTTCCATGTCCATGGTATTCATCAAATATTCTATTATCTCCTTGTCTTATCTCGTAACCACGAAAGACTAAGATTATCCCTCCAATGTTAATGTGGGGGATTTTGTGCATAAACATTTCAACAAAATCTCAGTTGTGACAACATAAAGTTTCACCTTAATATAAAATGGCATTTTCATCATACATAACCAGTTGCTTCTTCATCTCATGTGTCATTAGTGGTTATCATGCGGTAATGGGGTGTTCAATGTGGGTTCAGCATATACAAATGCTGTAAAGGGGTATTTCATTTGCTAGGTCAGCATGTGCAAATGCTATTTCTTTAACATGGGCAAAGGCATCATCAACAAATAGGTGTAATGTGTTCAATCTGGGGTTAGCATATACTAATGCTCTCAAGGGATTCTTCATTTGCAGAAATTCAGCATGCGCAAATGTCATTGGGGTATTTGTGATAGGCAGTATCAACAAAAATTGTTGGAGTATCAGAGATCATGCTGGTGGAATGGAGCGTGGAATATGATCAGTTACAAAAGTGGAGATGAATGTTACAACAGAATAGTGTGACACATGTGTTATAGGTAAAGTTGTGTAGCATTCTAAATATTAAGAAAATGTATGTAACTAAATAAGGGTGTCTGTAAACTCGTAACACCGTGTGTTATTAATTGTTTTAACATTTTTATTTCATAATTATGCTATCTAAAGAAAATCCTCCGTGTGCTGGTCTTGATTTCTTTCTGTTCATCCGTATTCTAAGGCTGGAAAAAATAACTTTCTCAGTGAGGCTTTGACATCTTAGTCTGTAAGCAAGTCATTTGAACTGTCTAAAACTGAAAATAGAGTACATGGGGAGAGTTAGTACATTGTTAAAAAGGTTTATTCACATATGCGTAGACCGTGTTCGGATTTGCGAACATATAAAAACACTTGGGCGTGTTTTTCAGAACAGCTTCGCTAGTTCCTTCACCATCTCTAACCTTGCAATGTCCCGACTGCTTAGGCGAGCATCATACTGAGTAGCAGTGGTGACGGGTGTGATAGGCGACGACACTGCATTTGCTGATTGTTGGGACACTGAGGACATTGACGAATGCGGTGATGGTTTTACTGTGGTGAGGGTTTGTATGGCTGGAACATCTGTTGGTTTTGAGGCAGGTATATGTTTCGCCTTGATTTTTCTTCTGACCTGGTTGTGCTGAACGTTAGCACTGGTTACAATGGGCACAGTAATTTGCACACTGTTGTTTTTGACTAGTTGAGATGAGGCTAACACTTCTCGGCTTGGTTTTGGAACATGATTGCGTTTCTTCAGAATCTTTCGTCTGATATAGTTGTGCTGTATACGCGGAATTTTGTTGCTAGGGATTGAGTCATCAGATTCTGTTTTATAGGCGCGTTTGACGCTGGAGCTGACTGGTACAAATAATGTACTATCCGCATCACTGGTTTCAATGGAACTAGCTGTATCAATGTCTGTTTCTTGTTGGTATAATTCTACAATTTTTCTGTCATTATGTTCGTTGGGGTCTGACAAAGCTATGCTGTCTTGTTCTGTTTCGTCTCCATAAAGATCGCTGGTATATGGTTCAACAATCTGCTTGGGTATAGTTTCTTCAGGATCTGATTGTTTTGAACGAGCAATCTTGTTCTTGTGGTATAGCAGTGTTTGGTTTTCACTAGTGTTAAAACTAGAACTGCCTGAACTGGGGGTGTGATAGGTATCAGCTGACGATTTATCACTGTGGGAGTAAGTTTGAGTGTGGATATAAGGTGTTTTCGTGTTGTCATCGTGTGACGTCTGTGGCATGATTTCTTCATTTCTAATGCGCAGGTCTCTGTCTTGTAGTCTATTACGTAATTCAAGTGGTGGGATATCTTCTTCGCTTTCGGACGAGTCTCGTTGTTGTCTTGCTCGATGTATTTCATCTGTGGGTGGTCTGGGTATGTGGTCGTCTTGGTAAAATTCAGAGTCTGTCGTCTCTGACTCTGATATGTCAGACGAATCTGTGCTGGATGGATTATAATTTAGGGTGGCTTTTCTGACTGGTCTTGTATTTGTCGTCAGAGGCGGAATGGGTCGGTGATTATCGATTTTTATTTGTTTTACGTGAGCTTTTGTTTGGTGTTGTTTCTCTTCATTCCAATAATGAAGTTTACAGGCGTAGTTTGTTTCATGATTTTGTAGCCATCTAACCATCGGTCATCGAATTTTGAACTGCGTACATGTTTCTTGTAGTATACTCTGTCTCCTATTTTGTACGTTGGTAGCTTGGCTGATTTATCATGTTGTTTCTGTTTCTTGTGAAATGCCTTCTGCGTATTTCGTTGTGCAATCTGGTGAGCTTTATACTTTTCTTGAAGGATTATTTCGATGGGGTCTTCTCCCATGTATTTTCTTTGTGGGCGAAGTAGGTTGTCTAACGGAAAGTTTGGTTCTCTTCCGTATAGCATGAGAAAGGGTGACATTCCTGTGGTATCGTTCACGTTTACTCGGATGGCTTCAAGAGCTTGGTTAATGTATAGGTCCCAGTATTGGTGGTTCCCCTTGATATATTTGCTAATAATATCATGTAGGGTGGCGTGCATGCGTTCATTTCTGCCATTTGCATTTGGGCAATAATAAGTGGTTGTAGTATGCTCAATATTCAGCTGGTGTAAGGTGGCTTTAAATGGGTTACCTATAAACTGTTTACCGTTGTCTGAAATGATTCGTTTTGGACAGCCATGCCTGGGAATGAATTCTTGTAAAAAAATTTGCGTGATGGACTGCGATGTGGCATCACTGAGTGGGTAACTTTCTGGCCAAACAGAGTATTGGTCAACTATGTGCAGGAGGTATTTGTTGCCTGATTGGGTGAGTGGGTAAGGACCTGATAAGTCAATGCTCACTGTTTGCATGGGGTAATGGGAAGGTTGCATTTCTTGAAGGGGAATTAAATGTGGCTTCATGTTTCTCAATTTACATGTTCTACAGGTGGCTACATATTCTGTAATGTCCTTGTAGAAAGTTTGCCAATAATACCTTTTCTTTATGACATCAATTGTTTTGTCTCTTCCCATGTGCCCGTTGTTATCATGAAACTGTAGCAATACTTCTGGGACTAGATGTGTTGGAATGACTTTTCTTAGTGTCCCTTCTTGTTTCTGATCAATATAGTATAGAATTCCATCCGTTGGGTGTACTGTAAAATCTTTACTTTTTGTTGGGTTTTCTTTCACGTATGTGAGCAGCTTGACAATTTCTGCATCTTTCGCTTGTTCTACTCTCATGTCAAACATCTCTTGGCTTTCTTCTTCTACTTGAGTGGCAGAATCTGAGGTACTTCTTCGACTTGATGAAGTAATTTCATTAATTTCTTTAGCATTATCGTCAATCTCTGAGGATGTGCCATCATTTTTGACTCTATTTGTTTTCACTTCAGTTTCATCATCATATTTAATCCTGGATAAGAGGTCTGCACAGGTGTTCATTTCGCCTGGGATATGTTCGATAGTGGTGTCGTAGGACTGTAAATTCATTGCCCATGTCTGTAACTTCTTTGGCTGTTCTTGTGTTTTGGTGAGCCAGTTAACCAAAGGTTGATGATCAGTTCTTATAATGAGTTTAGTTCCTCTGACGTAAAAGTCAAACTTTTGTACTGCATAGTGAATAGCATATGCTTCTTTCTCAGTGGTGGTCCACCGTTTTTGTGACTTTGACAATGCGTGGGATAGGAATGCAATGGGTTTCTCATTTGGAATGTTTGGTAGGATGGGTGTTTCATCTTCTAGTACAGGTTGGACCAAACAAGCACCAATTGCGTTATCTGAGGCATCGGCGTATAGTATCATGGGCTGAGAAATATCTGGATGTCCAAGCAGTGGGATGGTGGTTAGGGCATTTTTTAGATACTCAAAGGATCTCTGGCAGTCTTCTGTCCATTTGAAGCGTGCATACTTGCGGGTAAGGGCTATCAAAGGCTCTGCTGCTCTGGAGAAATTGATGATGTGGCGCCTATAGTACCCTATTGTACCAATAAACGAGCGTGTTTGTCTCACCGTCTTGGGGCTAGGCATTTCTCTTATGGCTTTGACTTTATCTTCATCAGGTCTGACGCCATGTCTATTGATGACAAAGCCTAAATATTTTGTTTCTGTCTTTAGAAACTCACACTTCGACAGTTTTAACTTTATTTGGTGATGCCTGAGTCTATCAAACACTGTTTCAACCTTGCGGAGGTGGTCTTCCATCGTGCCTGCGGTATGTATCAGGATATCGTCTATGTATGCCAGGGCAAATGGATGTAGACCCTTTAACACTTCATCCATGAGTGACATATATGTTGCTGGAGATCCTTTTAGACCAAATGGCATAACATTCCAAAAAAAGCTTCCCATATGTGAACAGAATGTGGATTTCTGTTTTGCCTCAGGTGTCATGGGGATGCACCAAAAGCCTGACCTTGCATCAAGTGTGGTAAAGTATGTAGACTTTCCTAACGTCGCAAGTAGATCGTCTATCCTGGGAGGGGGTAGGAAATGACTTTTGTGATTTTGTTAAGGGCACGGTAGTCGCAGCAAAAGCGACTGGAGCCGTCTTTCTTTGTTACGATCACTATGGGTGAGGACCATTGGGAACGGGATCTTTCGATGATTCCTGCCTGTAGCATTTCATTTATAGACCTTTCCACGAGTTCTCTGTTTTTCAAGGGCGTATGATAGGGTTTCATATGTATTGGCTCCTCTGTGGTTGTTTGAATGTCCATTTTGACAGTGTTAGTTCTGCCTAATTCCATGTCATTGAGTGCGAATACATCCTGGTGCTTTTCTACAAACGTTTTCAAACGTTGCTTATTATCTTCTGTGGCATTCAGGGTTGCAAGTAACTGAGCTATTCTCTCTCTGTATTTATGATCTGCTATGATATCTCTGGTCTGTCTTGATGCCTCCGTTTCATTCCCATAATTTTGGGACATTTTTCTTGCATCTTGTGAAAATCTCTGCTCCTGGTATGTGGCTTTCTTTTGCGTAGTTCTTTGCCGTTCATTGGGCTGTGCTTGGTACTGTCTCCTCTGCCATGTACTGTGTGCATTTCCATTTGTCACTGCATTTACTGTATATTCATTTCTTATTATATTTCTGGGGTAGTCGTTGTTGTGCCATTTTTTCTGATTATTTCTGCCGTAACTGCGCTTATCCGCGTACGTTACTGTATTTCTTCTGTTTGTGCTATAGGGCTGTCTTCTTTCCCTGGGCGAAAATTTTTCATTCTTTCTGTTTCCAACTTTGCTGCTATAGTATCCTCCTGTGGTATAGTCATATAAGAATTCTTCCTTTTCTTTGGAAATTTCAATTGGTTTTGGGACTTTATCATATCCACCTGTTTTTGAGTTATATTGATACTCCATGGGGCATGTATCACTGTCTTGTCGCTTTGGATATCCTCCTGGCAAGACAATTTCTGTTTCTCTGTTACTCTGTGATATACAGCACTTCATCTTTTCTCTTGGTGTGCTGGGGCGCAAGAATGAGTAATTATAGTCATTTTCATACTGTGGCCTTTCTCTTCTTATGTATGGACTGGTTCGTTTCTGCCATCTGGGTAGGGTATGCTGTGGTGTAACATAGCTGTGACTGATGTTGCTGCCTTTTTCTGCATAAGCCTTATAACTGTTTACTTTCCATGTACTATGGTTATTTGTACTGCGATTTCGTGCATTATGTCCAGTGGGAGTGGTTGAGACAATTTGTGGATGGTCTCTATTGGTTTTGGTTTGTCTTATTGTTGACGTATCCACTTGCGCTACAACTGTGCCTCTTTTTATAGTGGTAGTTTTTCCTGACATATTCAATATCATGATGGGGAAATCTCTGGACTTCGAGACTTCAGCGATTCCCTCTGTAATTTGCAACAATGTGTGGTGAAGTGGGATGTTATAAATACTTATAGGGAACTTAGTGTACTGACTGAGATCAGCTGTGAAGGTATCTATATCTATTAAGAGTAGTGTATTATAGATAACCTTACTTGCTACCACATATCTATATATCTCAGTCAGAATTATTCTGGAATAGTGTGATGCTACGTTATGTGTCTAGGGTATGTGTATGATGAAGTGTAAGTCACAACAACAGACAGATAAACAATTTAATTTAATCCACTACTCTTGACAACACTGTGACACTCACATACATATAACACTCTACAAAGATATCTTAAAAGAGTCACTGATAAACTTTCAAATAACAATATGTATTCATTACTGGCATGAATGAATATGTGTCCTGATTCAACTACAAGGGAACCAGGAATCACAATCAATTTAAATTACAAGTTATGTACAGAATGTATTTAATATGAATATTGTAGTGACATATATTATTACAAATGTTCTATGTGTGTCAGTTGTGTAGTAGTAAAATGAGGTAATACTGGTTTTGTTTTGTTCAAGCTCTGTTGGTATTTGTCATCATGACTTCAATAGTTTGTCCTTAGGGACTAGTATTGGAGATGTTCACAGTTCCTGATTTTAAGACAAGTAAATTCCCCTCTTAATGTTAATTTTACAAAGTCAGTTCAAGATGAGGGGACATAATGTTGAGCTCAGCTGGCCAAGTTAGCTTATCTGGCGTGATGGCGGCAGGAAAGGACTCCTCTGCTCGAATTCTCCTCTGGGCTCTGGAGACACCTCACTGATAGCTAAAAGGACCAAGGAGTATGCTGTCCGACACTGGATTCAGCAAAGCTCTGACCAGGTGCTGCTCAGTACCATCAAGACCACTGTCCCTGAAATCAAGAAGGATGTACCTTCTACTTCATAACTAACTTAAACTCTCTTGTTACATTGATCACAACACAGCACAAACATTGAGTTCAGAGCATTAGGCCAACTGTCAGCTTCATTTGAAATACTTTATTCCAGTATTACCCTTCTTAATGGTTACTACGCCTCTGCAATTCCAGCATTATTTCTTTCTAGTCAATCATCTAGGTGTCAGTGTACTGTTTGGCCATTCCATGCCGTTTTACTTCTCTCCGACACCCTCTGTTCAGGCTGGAGCATTACAGGCTTTACCTCACGTTGGCCACTGAACTACACATATATATACAGGCATAAATCAACAATTCACATTCAATTTTCATTAAAAGATATTGAATGGTTCAAGCTTACCACAATTCATACGAATACACACAGATACGTTGATTAGCAATGAATTCTGGCACAAACTGGCACAAATTCCCATCTGCTTATCTTCCAGGCTTTTATTTAGCCAAATATATGCTGGCTTCAACGCACTGATGCTTTATCAAGCTATTTTAAACAAGTGGTTTCGAACTAACGCTCCCAAGTGTGTATATCAGCGAGTCTGACCAATGAGCCCCGTTTCGACAAGTGTTTGAAAAAATGTTACCTTTCCCCGTTTCCCCTAACAACCAAGATAGTATTTATAGCCCGACCAATCGTGGTTAGGCTTTCATTTGTTGCGCTCCAATCAATTTGGAGTTTACATGGTAGGCTATTTCTGTAACGTAAATTTTTTTCAAACACGTTAAAAAAAAATCTTATGAGCAGAAATGATTTTATGCTGTCAGGCATCCCCAATATTTTATTTTGGGTATAATTTATTAATTCCTGGACTATTTGCGTAACGTTTTACATATTATTTGTCAGCAAGCCCTAAGGAACCCAAAAATACAAATTTAAAGGAGCTACGTGGCTGCGTTCAAAATATGCAATTTCTTCTACCTCCTGTTTCGAAGATGTGCTGTCTGGGTACTGTTATGTTTTCACCCGTAAACCCATCTAATGTTATCTTTTCTAATAAGAGTTTGTTATGATTTATAAACCTAACTCTGGGAAAGGGTAGTGTATTTTATCACTGTCCGTCTGAAAAAAAATTAGTGCATGTAGACTTACACGCGTGATGGCAGCATTTGCGTATCGCGCGAAGCGTGTTTAGTGTTCGGCTTTTGCCTCTCCCTTCTCTTTTTATCCTTTAGTCCATCTGTTCGTTCGTTTTGGTAACGCAGTATAATTAATGTTAGGATTAATTTAGGTCATTACGCAGTACGTCTCAATGTTTTTCTTAGAAATGCAGCACACGTTTCATTGAAGAAGGCGGGTAATAATACAGTAAGCTTTTATATCAACGTGAAAGCGTTACAATTTGCAGACGAAGCAGAAAACAAGGGGGATTTCGAGTACATTCCCTGTGACAGCACTGTTATTTTTCCATTGCTCTTTTCTTTATTAATTTTATTTGTTAGGCTTCATATTTACCTAATAATTTATATATGTGGATTAGAATATTTCATGACACCTCCCCTCTTAAAACAGACATTATATGTCAGTCCTTTATTCTATATACACATAGAGAAATTTATTATTATTGCTGGTGTTTACGGTGATTCTCATCACACGGATGGCGGCTTAAAAAATCCGCTCCCAAATTGGTTTTTCCAGATATATACTCAATGCTAAAATTATATGGAGCCAGAAGCAAAGACCATCGGAGTAACCTAGAGTTCTCATGCTTAGCCTGTGCCAAAAACGATAAAGGTTTGTGATCTGTTTGCAACTTAAATGCCTTCCCATATAGATAAATATTGAATTTCTTTATTGCCCATATTACTGCAAGACATTCTTTTTCGCTAGTTGAGTAGTTGATTTCAGCTTTATTCAACTTTCTGCTAGCATATGCCACTGGGCTTAATTCCCCATCCAATGCATCTGATTTCTGTAGTAGAGTTGCACCTAGCCCAATATTACTTGCATCCGTCCTTACTATGAATTCTTGACTTAAGTCAGGTAATTTCAAAATGGGTTTACTTGTGAGCTTTTCCTTCAATTCTTGGTAAGTCATTTCACATTGTGGTGTCCATGTAATGCGATCTGGAAGTCCTTTACGTGTCAATTCAGTTAACGGTGCACATATGGAATTAAAGTTCTTGATATACTTCTGGTAGAAACCACATAAGGAGACAAAGGATCTCACGTCCTTCTTGGTTTGTGGTCTCGGGGCTTTCTGTAGTTTCTCTAAATTCTTTGGGTCAGGGGTCATGTTTCCCTGATAAACTGTGTGTCCCAAAAATTCCAATTCTTTACATCCAACGCAACATTTGGTTGGTCGGGCTGTTAAATTTGCCTCCCTAAGTCGAGTAAACAGCATGTTCAGAGAGTCAATGTGTTCCTCAAATGTTTCTGTTGCTATAAGGATATCATCCATAAAATTTGTTATACAGGGATTATTCAGAGGATCCAATAATTTTCTCATCATTCTAGAGAAGACACTAGGCGCATTCTTCAATCCAAATGGCAATCTATTAAACTCATAGTGTCCTTCTGAGGTACTAAAAGCTAAGTATGGTCTAACCTCAGGCTTTACTGGAATCTGATAGTATCCTTTACTCAGATCCACTTTTGAGAAATATTTAGCTTTATTTAGTCTGGCAAACAGCTGATTTGTATCCGGCAATGGATCCACCTGTCCTTCTGTAATAGCATTCAGTCTCCTGTAATCTATACAGAGTCTATGTTCTCCAGAGGGCTTCCTTAAGAGTACCACCCCGGAACTATACGAAGACTCACTGTGCGAAATAATTCCTTCCTTCAACAGATAGTCTATCTCTTCCTTCAAAGCTTTTTCCTTAGCAAACGGAATCGAATATGGTTTCATACAGACAGGTGTGGAGTCTATGAGTTTCATATCATATTCCAATAGGTTTGTATGCCCTGGTCGGTCTGTTAACACCTCTGCATGATTATTTAGAACCTGTTGCACTCTCTCTTTCTGAGTTTTCGTTAAATGTGTTCTGATTTTCACCTGTGCTGCTGTCTCACAGGGGTGTAATGGATATTCAAATGATGAAAGTGGTTCCTTTTTCATCTCCATGGCGATGGACAAGGTCAACAAGTGTGTCTCTTCCTGATGTTCTCTTTCCAAATATTTCTTCAGGAGATTCACATGATAGATTTTTTCTTTCCCCTTCTTATCTATCTTATAATTTGTTCTAGACACCTTCTCTAGAACTGTATATGGACCCTGCCATCCAATTTGTAACTTATTCTGACTCCCGGGCAAAAGAAGCAGTACTTTCTCTCCCACAGCCAAATTTCTGTCTTTCGCCTTCCTGTTATAATAGGCAGCATGTTTCTTCCTGGCTTGTTTCAAATTTTCATTGGCAAGTTTCCAGCCAGTTTTTTAACCGAGTGGTCAGCTCATTCACATACTGGTATGAAGATGTAATGTTTTCCTCTGCCTTTTCATCAGTCCACGTTCTTAACATAGCTTCGAGTGGACCTTTTATTGGCCTTCCAAACAATAATGTTGCCGGGGCCATACCGGTTGAACTATGGGGTACCTCCCGATAAGCAAAGAGGGCGGCGTGCAGGTACTGGTCCCATGTATCTGGTTTTTCGTGTGCCAACTTTCTCAGGATCGACATTAATGTGCCGTTAAATCTTTCCACTTGGCCGTTCCCTTGGGGATGATACACACTACAATGGAAGTGTTTGGCCTGGAAGATCCTGAAAACTTCTTCAGTTAGTTTCCCCTTGAACTGAGAGCCATTATCAGTCAAGATTTGATTGGGAAAGCCTAACCTTGTGAAAATTGTGAGCAATGCCTCTGCCACATGTTTTGAATCAATCGATGACAGGGCTACTGCCTCTCCCCACATAGAACAAGTGTCCACCAGAGTCAGAATGTAGCTGTTCCTTCTCTTGGTTCGGGTGAGAGGTCCCACAAGATCCACGGCAACTCTCTCAAAGGGTGTTCCCACTATGGGCATTTCCCCCAGAGTTGCTGGTGCAGTCCAATGTTTAGGTGCTACTCGTTGGCACTCTGGACAGGATTTTACATATCGTTTGATATCTTCAGTTATTCCTGGCCAGAAATAGTGACAAGCTATTCGCTGTCCTGTTGCGCTGATTCCCATATGACCACTGAAGGGAATCGCATGCCCTAGTTCCAACACTTTAGTCCTATATGAAGTGGGAAGGACCAGCTGTCCGTGACCATTGGATTCAGATCCAGCCTTCCTATATATCAATTTGTTCTTCATATAAAACTCTCCCTTGCCTGGAGGTGTATGAGATTTGGGCAACTTCTTGAAACATGGCTTGAGTGTTTTTGTCCTCAGCCTGTGCCTTCCTCATCTCATCTGGGTGAGTATTTATGGGATTATCCTCCTCCTTCTTTGTCTGTGATCTGGTCTGCACTGTTGCCAATATCACAGGTCTCTTGGGATTCCCCAAGAAGACATATCTACACCCCAATATTAGAGGGTAGATTGGCTCATTTATCACTGCTGCTTTTATGATTCCTTCCACATATCGCGTTTTCACTTTTATTCGGGCGACGGGAAGTGTCATGGTAGCTACATCCTTGGTTGCAGTTTGAATCTCCACTGTTTCTGTGGTGTATTGATCGGCCTGCACCAGGTGAGAACTCACAACGGAATCGTAATCTAAACCGGTATCATATAAACATCTTATAGTGACACCATTACAAATGACATCTTCACACACTGGGGGGTGGTATGGTTCCTGTAATTCTTCAGGTTTGCCCTTCTTTTCCTTTTTCCCCGATGTCATAGCAGCTAAATGAGGAGGTTTCCTTCTACAATGGTCAGTGTCATGATTGTTCATCTTACAATTTTTACACCACCTTTTTCCTTGGTTGAAAGATTTTCTTTCATCATATTTCCTTTCATCGAATTGTGGGAATTTATTTTTATTGTCATACCGTGGCCTATCAAATTGGTGCTTACCTTTATTTTGATCCCTAGGATCAAATTTATTAAAGTTCTGTGGTGCCCTAAAGTTATCCACCTGTTTCTTTTTATTACCTGTTACCTCTGCTTGAGCTGCTTGATACCTTTCAGCAACATTTAGCAACTCACCCAGCCTCTCTGCACCTTGTTCCATGAGAAACTTTCTCAGGTCTGGAGCCATGGACTCTCTTAGTTGCTCTATAAGGACCATTTCCTTAAGATCTTGGGTTTTCCCCAGAGAAGTCCATTTCTCCAAGTATGTCTCGATTCGTGCAGAGAACTGGTGATAGGTTTCACCTGACAGTAGTTTAGCATTCCTAAATTTTTTTCCTGTAAAACTCTGCATTCTTTTCATACCTTAACAAAAGAGCCTGCTTTAGCATGTCATAATTTTCCTGATCACCTCTGCTCATTTTTGCAAAAACTTCATAAGCTGCCCCACGAAGTCCCTGAGATAACTTTAAGCTCCACCTTTCTCTCTCTAACCCATACGTGGTAGCTAATAGTTCGTACCTATTTATATAGCTCTCAATATCATCGTCTTTCTCAACAAAATGATCTAAATGAAAGTTCATAGCTGAGGTCGAGGCTCCCTGAGTAACCGTAGCATCAGAGGCAAAGGGACTGGCACCATTTTCAGGAGCATGGCCTTGAAACTCAAACTCCCTTAGTCGTAACTCATGTTCCCTTTGTAATCTCTTCTCCTCCTTTTCTGCTTCCCTCTCTGCAGCTAATCTCTTCTCTTCTCTTTCTGCAGCTAATTTCTTCTCTTCTCTTTCTGCAGCTAATCTTTTGTCTTCTCTTTCTGCTTCCAATTTCTTAGCCTCTTTGTCAGCCTCAATCTGCAACCTCTTAATTTCCCTTTCAGCCTCTAACCTTCTTTCGGCTTCTTTTTCTAATCTTCTTTCTTCGCGTTCAATAAATTTGTCACATTCCGTTGTGACATAGGCAACCATAACTTGCCCATCTAATCCTAACTCTTTTGCCGTCTGAACCGCAGCAGATCGAAATTTGGCCAGGTCCGCCATTGTCTATCAGGTAAATTTTTATAATGTCTACCCAACAATTCAATTTCTAACTATATATCTAATGGACAACACAGGCACCGTGAGCTCAACCTTATTTAATTCCACCCAAGGATACCTTTTAATTCTTATATTCCCTGAAGTGAATTACCCCCAATATTTTTAATAGTTAAAGATTCAAAATCCCAAGAGCGAGACCCCAATATATGTGGTGAAGTGGGATGTTATAAATACTTATAGGGAACTTAGTGTACTGACTGAGATCAGCTGTGAAGGTATCTATATCTATTAAGAGTAGTGTATTATAGATAACCTTACTTGCTACCACATATCTATATATCTCAGTCAGAATTATTCTGGAATAGTGTGATGCTACGTTATGTGTCTAGGGTATGTGTATGATGAAGTGTAAGTCACAACAACAGACAGATAAACAATTTAATTTAATCCACTACTCTTGACAACACTGTGACACTCACATACATATAACACTCTACAAAGATATCTTAAAAGAGTCACTGATAAACTTTCAAATAACAATATGTATTCATTACTGGCATGAATGAATATGTGTCCTGATTCAACTACAAGGGAACCAGGAATCACAATCAATTTAAATTACAAGTTATGTACAGAATGTATTTAATATGAATATTGTAGTGACATATATTATTACAAATGTTCTATGTGTGTCAGTTTGTGTAGTAGTAAAATGAGGTAATACTGGTTTTGTTTTGTTCAAGCTCTGTTGGTATTTGTCATCATGACTTCAATAGTTTGTCTTTAGGGACTAGTATTGGAGATGTTCACAGTTCCTGATTTTAAGACAAGTAAATTCCCCTCTTAATGTTAATTTTACAAAGTCAGTTCAAGATGAGGGGACATAATGTTGAGCTCAGCTGGCCAAGTTAGCTTATCTGGCGTGATGGCGGCAGGAAAGGACTCCTCTGCTCGAATTCTCCTCTGGGCTCTGGAGACACCTCACTGATAGCTAAAAGGACCAAGGAGTATGCTGTCCGACACTGGATTCAGCAAAGCTCTGACCAGGTGCTGCTCAGTACCATCAAGACCACTGTCCCTGAAATCAAGAAGGATGTACCTTCTACTTCATAACTAACTTAAACTCTCTTGTTACATTGATCACAACACAGCACAAACATTGAGTTCAGAGCATTAGGCCAACTGTCAGCTTCATTTGAAATACTTTATTCCAGTATTACCCTTCTTAATGGTTACTACGCCTCTGCAATTCCAGCATTATTTCTTTCTAGTCAATCATCTAGGTGTCAGTGTACTGTTTGGCCATTCCATGCCGTTTTACTTCTCTCCGACACCCTCTGTTCAGGCTGGAGCATTACAGGCTTTACCTCACGTTGGCCACTGAACTACACATATATATACAGGCATAAATCAACAATTCACATTCAATTTTCATTAAAAGATATTGAATGGTTCAAGCTTACCACAATTCATACGAATACACACAGATACGTTGATTAGCAATGAATTCTGGCACAAACTGGCACAAATTCCCATCTGCTTATCTTCCAGGCTTTTATTTAGCCAAATATATGCTGGCTTCAACGCACTGATGCTTTATCAAGCTATTTTAAACAAGTGGTTTCGAACTAACGCTCCCAAGTGTGTATATCAGCGAGTCTGACCAATGAGCCCCGTTTCGACAAGTGTTTGAAAAAATGTTACCTTTCCCCGTTTCCCCTAACAACCAAGATAGTATTTATAGCCCGACCAATCGTGGTTAGGCTTTCATTTGTTGCGCTCCAATCAATTTGGAGTTTACATGGTAGGCTATTTCTGTAACGTAAATTTTTTTCAAACACGTTAAAAAAAAAATCTTATGAGCAGAAATGATTTTATGCTGTCAGGCATCCCCAATATTTTATTTTGGGTATAATTTATTAATTCCTGGACTATTTGCGTAACGTTTTACATATTATTTGTCAGCAAGCCCTAAGGAACCCAAAAATACAAATTTAAAGGAGCTACGTGGCTGCGTTCAAAATATGCAATTTCTTCTACCTCCTGTTTCGAAGATGTGCTGTCTGGGTACTGTTATGTTTTCACCCGTAAACCCATCTAATGTTATCTTTTCTAATAAGAGTTTGTTATGATTTATAAACCTAACTCTGGGAAAGGGTAGTGTATTTTATCACTGTCCGTCTGAAAAAAAATTAGTGCATGTAGACTTACACGCGTGATGGCAGCATTTGCGTATCGCGCGAAGCGTGTTTAGTGTTCGGCTTTTGCCTCTCCCTTCTCTTTTTATCCTTTAGTCCATCTGTTCGTTCGTTTTGGTAACGCAGTATAATTAATGTTAGGATTAATTTAGGTCATTACGCAGTACGTCTCAATGTTTTTCTTAGAAATGCAGCATACGTTTCATTGAAGAAGGCGGGTAATAATACAGTAAGCTTTTATATCAACGTGAAAGCGTTACAATTTGCAGACGAAGCAGAAAACAAGGGGGATTTCGAGTACATTCCCTGTGACAGCACTGTTATTTTTCCATTGCTCTTTTCTTTATTAATTTTATTTGTTAGGCTTCATATTTACCTAATAATTTATATATGTGGATTAGAATATTTCATGACACAATGGGTCATCAATAATGCTTTCTTCTGCTAGGGGCTGTACTTGAATTGATTGCCCTGGTGTTATGTACTCAGAATTTTTTACTCTGCCTTTTGCTATGACCAGGGAGTTTGGAGCCACCGTTATGGGAGCTGTCAGCCTTACCAAAGACGCTATGTGGATATCGTCCTGGAGATCTATGTATGTATTGTTGACTTTGATTTTCTGGAGGTCATAGTATATTCGAACTTTGTGTTTGTTAAAAAAATCTCTCCCTAGGATAAAATTTCTAGACATGTCCTTTGTAATGACAAATGGGTGTTCAAAGTTTGTTTCGCCTAAGGAAAATTTTAGCCATGCTGTCCCAACTGAATTTAGTCTTTGTCCCGTGACTGAAGCTAGGTGTGTTTTGGACGGTTGAAATCGTACTAGGTGTTGGATCCTCTTGAACAGCTGGAACCTAATAAGGCTGATGGATGCTCCTGTATCTACCAGTGCCCTATATTGTTGGCCCTGTATAGACATGATGCAGGAACTGGGGTCCGGATGTATTTTAGTTCCATCATGCAACATTTCTTCATATTGTATTTTACTGGATGGGCCCACTTGACAATTTCTGTTCTGTGTTGTTTCTTTTGTTTTGGACCAATTTCTGTGATTGTTGCCCTCACTAACGGTCCTGTTTAGTGAGTGGCGCGGCCGTTTCCCTGACGCATGAGGGGTTGAGGTGCGCCTCTGGTATACTGATTTCTGGTGTAATCACGTGGGGGTGGTGCGGGTTGTTGTGGTTGGTAACCTCCTCTTCTGAATGGTGCATGATTGTAATTTTCTCTACAGGACTTGTAACCATGTCCGAGCCTACCGCATGTAAAGCATCCGTTTGTATTGACATTATTGATGTCGTTTTGCCTCTGTGTGGGGGGTCTATAATTGCGGGGTCTATCATCACGTTGTCGTGGGCGAGTCCATTGCCTCCTGGTATGGTCAACTTCCATAGGCTCATGCTCATCATAGTCCCTATATTCTGGTCGGGGTTCCCTACCTGCTCTTTGTTGGAACCTTCGGTGAAGATTTTTCTCCTGTATTGCTGCTTGGATTGTTTCAGCAATAGTCTTGGTGTCTTTTCTAATAAGATGCCTTCTGATATTTTCCGCTCTAAGGCCATCGGCAAATATCCCCACTAACTGTATTTCTACATCAGGTGTGGTAGGGATTTCTCCGCAAAATGCCTCTTCTGCCATATTGAGGAATCGATCTCCAAAAAGTTGTACCGATTCATCTCTTTCCTGTTTCATGCTTCTAAGGACTGACCAAGCATGCATTTTGTCTATGATTTCCCCATATCTCTGGGTGAGCTCTATTTTTAGGGACTCGTAGGTTTCTGTGGGGTACTGCTGGGACCTCCTTCTTAAAAAATCAGTCACGTACGAATCAGAACCTAACAGAGCGATTTTCTTTTTCTCTTCATCCGTTGTTGCCTCTGCTAGTGCCACAAATTTTTCCATGTCGGACAACCATCTTCTGAATTTTTTCTTGTTTCCATCGAACGGCTGAACAATGGATCTAACCTGTGTGAATTTCGCGTAGTTGTCATTTTTCTGTAGGGTTTCAGTAATTTGCCGTAGCGCTATTATTGTTAGTCCTTCCATATTTTGTCTGTCCTGGGGCTGCAGTGGTTGTGTATTTACGGGTTGGTTCTGTGGTTGTTGTTGTTCCACACCCAGCTGTTGAAAATTTTGTAGTAAATCGTCCATGGTCTATGATCGCTAGTTATTCGCTTTATCAAAGAGAAGTGGTCACGGGCACCATATTACCAACATGTAACCGGGGCATGTGTTCCTTAGGACTGGAACGGCACCATATTACCTTCATGTGGCAGTGCCGGTATATGCAGTATTTTCAATTTACTTTACAGAGAGCAGATGTTTAACTGGCCTAATCACCAGAGATTTAGATTTCTCTCTTAAATTTGTGTTACCAGGTTCGATTTTCTTCTCTTAGGTGTTGAAGTAGCGAATTTAATTGAAATAGACAGATTTCTTATCTAGATCTCAAAACTGTAGTAATTCACCTTCTCAACAGCGTTCGATTTCATGCAAAACTTTTAATATCTTTCAGCATGAAACTTAAAATTTCAACAAAGTCTGGAATTTAGAACATTTTTACAATAATAAGCATAATAAAGTTTTATCATCTCATCAGATGCTTTCATCGATGCAAAAATCCCTTTTTGCATCTTTGTCTCGTAGGCCTACTCAATTGTCAAATATGGCGAACCTTCTCATTCCTCCGTGTTCCTTCCTTTAAGTTACAGTCTTATTTTAGGTTCGACTACATTTACCCATCTCCTCAGATTTGTCCTTGATTTCTTTATTGTCATAAGCATTCCTGGAGTTAAATGCTTTCCAACACAAGAATAGTCTACTCTACCTGATTTGAGGTGTAAGACATTGTTTTTTGCAAATTGACTAAAATCCTCGAGCCTAGTTCTGCTGCGACTAGGGTTGGGAGCTCTATTCAGAATACATGTTTAACTATCGTCACTACTTACGCCAGTGAGAAAATATATAACACTCAATGTCCTGAATTACACATTTTATAATAAATGTTGTATTTTGATTTCCTCAAAACTAAGAAATATGTAGAGCTAGATCAGATACGACCTCTTGAGTTGCGCTCTTTCATTCTACTGCCACAATGGCGTCCTGTTCCACTTTCCCCGGGGTAAATCTGAGCTATCCGATTGGTCAGGGGAAATCACCCAATTATTAGAAATAGCGTGTGGAAGCGACTCTTTGTCCTAAATATGTGACACTATTTATTATTTTCTGTTTCTCATAAAATATAAAATTATAGGGTGGTCTGTGCTTCCTCTGTCTTGTAAGAATATAGTCTGTTTCCAAAGGAACAACTATGTACACGGCCACATCATCGCTGTATATTATCCACTCTGCCATCAATGGTACCTATACCTTGTAGCGGTATGGCAGCTTGCGTACCCTGACAATCCCCAGAGCTATGCCAGTGGGAGTTTTACTCCTGGTAGGTTCAACCAAGCTGGACTGGTCTGTGTGGGTAGGGGTCAGACAAAAGCTGGTACCCTGGTCCTCCAGGTTGGGGGTTTTAGCATAGGGCTGACACCCCTGTCTATGTAAAAAAAATAATGAAGTTACGGAAACAACATCAAATGAACAAACTTTGCTGCGGGATGGACATTCGGAGTCTGTGGCTCGTATGACTGTCAGTGGTGAAAGCCGAAAGGAAGCCACTGACATGAAAACGGATGTCTTGACCGCAAAACAGGATACAAGAATAGGATTTTGGAATGTCAGGACAATGTACGAGACAGGTAAACTAAGACAGGTCACGGCAGAAATGAGAAACTATAGGTTACACATCCTGGGGATAAGCGAGAGCAGATGGACAGGGGCAGGAAAAGTTAAAACAGCAACAGGAGAAACAGTACTTTACTCTGGAAGAGAGGATGGACAGCACAGTGAAGGCGTAGCCATTATTCTACAGAAAGGGATAGAAAGGACATTACTGGAATGGAAACCCATCAACAACAGACTGATACGATTGAGATTGAGAGGGAGATTCACCAACACTACAATAATACAATGCTACGCACCAACGAATGATAGCGATGAGGAGGTCAAGGATGAATTCTATCAACAACTGCAGAAAGAAATGGAGGACACACCTAGATATGATCTTGTTATAGTAATGGGAGACCTCAATGCGAAAGTTTGTACACACAATACATATAATGAAAGAACAATGGGGAAATGTGGCAGCGGAATAGCAAACGAAAATGGGGATATTCTAATAAGTTTCTGTAGCATTAACAACCTGGTCATTGGAGGAACACTTTTCCCACATAAGGAAATTCACAAGTTAACATGGGAATCACCACATGGTCGGGACAGAAACCAGATAGACCACATCATGATTAACGGTAGATGGAGACATGCATTACAAGATGTGAAGGTAAGAAGAGGTGCAGATGTGGGAAGTGATCACCATTTAGTAGTAGCAAAACTGAAAGTGAAACTAAGAAGGGCTGGACCAACTGTAACTACACAGGAAAGGTTTGACATCAGCAAATTGAAGGACCCCCTTACCAGAAAAGCTTTTGCGGCCGACATTAAGAAACGATATCAATTTGCCAAAAGCCAGGAAAACACATTGACTGATGATATAGACCAGAATTTCAACACCATTTCAACAGTATATAAGGAAAGTAGCAAATCATGCTTAGGATTCCAGGAAAGGAAGAAGCAAGACTGGATAACACCAGAAACACTAAACACCATAAAGATGAGAAAGGAAATGAAAAGAAAGAAAACAGAAGCGAAGTCCCCCAGGTTAAAGCAACTATATAGCGAACAGTACAGTCAACTGGACAGGGAAGTTAAACGCCAAACCCGAGCCAACAAAAGGAATTTCCTAGACGATCTTGCAAAACAGGCAGAAGAGGCAGCACTGAGAAATGAACAAAGCACAGTATACAAAATAACTAAATTCATCAGCGGAAAACAAGGTGCAAACAATATTACATTAGTAAGAGATAAGCAAGGAAATCTCATCAAGACAGCAGAGGGACAGGAAACAAGATGGGCAGAGCACTTCAGAGAAACTCTGAACAAGGAAATACCAGAGACACAAATGAATGTTCCTGAGGCTGAAAACGATCTAGATGTAAATACAGACATTCCACGAAAAGAAGAAATCATCACAGCAATCAAAGGGTTAAAGAACGGTAAAGCTCCGGACCATGATAACTTAAATGCAGAGCTATTTAAGACAGACCCTGAGCTAGCAGCAGAATTATTAGAACCACTATTTGCACAAGTGTGGAAAACGGGGACAACACCATCAGAGTAGAACAAAGGAATAATTGTCAAATTGCCCAAGAAGGGAGATCTTTCAGACTGCAATAATTGGAGAGGAATCACTCTTCTCTCAGTTCCCAGCAAAATACTAGGCAGGATAATCATACAGAGAATTTCAAACGCAGTAGACTACAAACTGAGGAAAGAACAAGCAGGATTTAGAAAGAACAGAAGATGTGTAGACCATATATTCACTCTCAGGAACATTATAGAGCAGTGCTCAGAATGGCAAAGACAGCTTTACATAAATTTTGTTGATTTTGAAAAGGCTTTTGACAGCATACATAGGGACAGTTTATGGAAAATACTGAGGGCTTATGGAATTCCAAGCTGCATAGTGTCAATCATAAAAAGCCTCTATGCCAACTTTACGTGTAGCGTTGGGCAGAGCAACCTAACCTTCGAGGTGAAGACAGGAGTACGACAGGGATGCCCCTTATCAACCACTCTATTTTTAACAGTCATAGACTGGGTGATGCGCCAGACAACAGAGGGCAGTCCAAGAGGAATAAGATGGACTACATTTTCAACATTGGAAGATCTGGAATATGCAGATGACATTGCACTGCTGGCACATTCACATCAACACATCCAGGAAAAAACGGATAGACTTAATAAATTTAGCCAGCAGGTGGGCTTGAACATCAATTTAAAGAAGTCTGAGGTCATGACGCTCAATGTGAGCAACCCTGAGCCCATATCAGTAAGGAATCAGCAACTGGTACAGACAGATACCTTCACATACCTAGGAAGCATAGTAACACCAGACGGTGGGGCAGGCAAAGACATCAACATCAGAATGAATAAGGCAAGAACAGCCTTCTTTAGCCTAAATAACATCTGGAAGTCCTCCCAATACAGCACAAGCACAAAATTAAGATTATACCAGAGTTGCGTGCTTTCTGTGCTTCTCTATGGTGCGGAATGCTGGAGAGTCACAGAGAAGGAAATGTCAAATTGTCCTCTTTTCACACAACATGCCTAAGAAAAATTCACCGAATCTTTTGGCCGAATACCATCACCAACCAAGATCTGCTTACTCGTAGCAAGCAAGAGGACATGCATACCATCATAGCTGGCAGACGCTGGAGCTGGGTTGGTCATGTCCTCAGAAGAGACCCCGATGCCATCACAAGAACAGCTATGCTTTGGACCCCTGAAGGAAAGCGAAAGAGAGGCCGACCAAAAACAACTTGGCGGAGGACTGTGGAGGCTGAGATGCAAATAATGAACCAGAGTTGGGGCACTGTACGAAGGATGGCCACCGACCGTGCAAAGTGGAATCAATTTGTTGTTGCCCTACAAGACGCCACTAGGCGTGATGGCCACTGACTGCTTTGACGGTCGGTGGTTAAGGATCGAAGAAAAGAAAAAGAAAGATATTATCCACTGTGATTAAAGGTCCTCTAGCCTTTTGTATACTTGTTTGATATTATTGTCTGTCCCTCCAACTGTGTCAATATTACTGCCAAGGTATATGTATGATTCTTCATCGTGTAGTGGTGTTTCTTCTAGTACAATCTTGTCTATCGTTTCCTGCATTTATTCTCATCTGGAAATTGCACTGGTGTATTGGTTACCACACTGCGCTGGCGATTGGGTGATCCAGGTTCAAGCCCGGGTGAGAACATTTGAAGCAGTGTCGTGGACCGGGACTTGCACTGGATTAATTCGAGACCTGGCTAAGACATTTGAAGGAGTGTCGTCGACCAGGGACTGGAATAACCTGAACGGGTCCTGAGCCGACCCAGCTCTAATGGGTACCCTCCGAAGACGGCAAGTATCTGCCTGAATGGCTAATGGAAACCTGTCATTGTACATGTAAAAAAAGGGATACTTACGTTAAAATCAGTCTCAAGTTAGATATACTAACCGGAGATTCTTGCCTCGAGTAATAGCGGGCGTACGTTAAAAAAAAAAAAAATTCTCATTATCTTTGTTTTCTTCCTGTGCTTTGTCAGACCCACTAGCTGTGGTCTTTCATCAAGTAAAGGATTCGTTGGTTTGGTATGGTTTTAAGAACCGTCTTCAATGAACACGGACAACTCCATCAGTGCTCCGATCCATTCAGCACAGTATACGAGCACCAGCGGGGATCGCAATGTGTGTATATAGGAATCACACATTCTATACTTATTTTTGTGGTGATTTGGTTTCCAAATTATTTTTAATTTTGCCAGGGCAGCGCGTTTGGCCTACTCTTTACGATTTCCAAATGCCGAGAGATTTTTAACGTGCGCAACTTGCACTCGGGACCTTTTTTTTCGCCCTTAGCGGAGAAGGTTTGCACCCAGGAAATTCGGGGGATGGGTTGGGAGTATGACATCATTAGGAACCACTGAATCTGAACAAAAAATTATATTCACTGTACTTGCAGCGAGCTCGGTACATGAAGAGTTAGAGCCGGACGCCATACCTCTTAGCCACGCCGACACTATCAAGTAGAGGAAATATAGCTTACTTGTAATTAAATGTAGCTTGTTATATGTGCAACGTATCTAGGCATTACGCTACTTCATCTTTACTTCCTACATTCCCTAACTCAACTTTAGGAAAGTGTGGCCGCACAAAATTACTTTACAAATGTCCAATTTTCTGCTTGTTTCGTCCCATAAGACACACGTTTTTAGGGAAAAACTGCATACAATTTCTTTCAATCTGATGATTCTATATGCATTGTTATGATGTCAACATTACGGAGACAATGTTCTCTCTCTCTCTCTCTCTCTCTCTCTCTCTCTCTCTCTCTCTCTCTCTCTCTCTCTCTCTCTCTCTCTCTCTCTCTCTCTCTCTCTCTCTCGGAATATATTTTGACATTTCTCCGGCTATAAAAAAAAAAATTAACTGTTTTCTTGCACAGTTTGTCCCTAGCAGGTATTACCGAGTATATGGCAACAATAAATAAGTGAAAAATCTGAAAAACAAAATATTCACTTCAACAGTACATGCGCTCTGTGTAAGCATGTACCAACCACAGGAGAATTTCGTGCATGACTGGCTTTAGATTAAGTTTAATAAAGATATATTGAGCAGCACGGAAGAAGTGCAGATAACAACAAAAAAAACATACTTTTGTTCGACTCCGCCAGGGACATTAATTAGTGAGTGGGGAAAATTGAGCAAATGTTGTTAAAATAAAAGTTTAATAAGAGTAAAATTTGCTTCTGGAGATTTTAACAAGTCTGATGGTTCAGTAAATGGAATGCCACATCGTTCGATTAGCAAAACAGTTCGAGTGCTTTCCTGTCGTCTCATAGTTCCTGGGTTCTGTGATCGAGACCTGTTAGAGACACACTCTAGTCTCATCATGTGACGTATTCTTTCCAGAACGTTGTCTCCATTACAGCTGCTCTGAACGCATCACGTTTCTGGGCAAGTCGACCTGCATCAACCAAAGACAAGTTCAGACTCTCTCTGATGTCCTGGGTTCACCGTCGTCTAGGTCGACCCCTTCACCTATTTCCAGGGACCATGCCTTCCATAACTATTTTTTCCATACCATTATGTCTTTTTATATGACTGAACAATTTCAGCTTCCTTATTGCGATGGTATTTAGGAGCCAATTTTCCTCTACGTTTAGTGAGTGCAGTACTTCTCTGTTGGTATTTTTTCTGTCCAGGGTATTCTTAACATCCTTCTGAAGCATTTGATTTCGAATGACGTAACCTATTTTGCAACTGTTTTATTGAGTGTCCAAGTCTCGCAGCCGTATGTTGCTACTGGGAATATACATGCTCTGATCAGTTGTAACTTTGCTTCTTTGCTTGTGCCTTGCCATAGGTTTTTCATCTGCATTAGTTTATGTGAGGCAATTGCAAGTCTTCTTTTAATTTCCACTACACAGTCGCCAGAGCTGTTGATGATTGATCCTAAGTATTCGAATTCATTAACACCTTCCAGTTCTTCGTTATCAATTTCAATTTCTGGTTTGGTCTTTACTTTGTCTGTTGTCAATACTTTGGTCTTCTTGGTGTTTAGGTATAGATTCTGGGCCTCGCTGTGTTTTTTGGTTGACATAATTAATGTTCAAGTCCTTCTGGGTTGGTCGATAGGAGGACTGTGTCGTCAGCATATCTGATTTCAGGATCTGGTACCCGCCGATGTTAAATGGGTCAAACTCTGTGTGTTCTTAGTCATCTCTTACGTTTTTCATGATATTCTCGGCATAAATGTAAAACAGGTGAGGGGAAAGGGTACAGCCTTGTCTTACACCTTTCTGTACCTCAAACCATCTGATGTTTCTCCCTCTGTTCTTACGGCTGCCTGTTGTTCCTGGTACAGCAGTGCGATGAGTTGTATAAGGTGGTTTGGAAATCCCATATTTTCCATAATAGTCCATAACTGCTGCTGTTGTACACAGTCGAAAGCTTTGGCGTAATCAATGAAACAAGTATAAAGGTCAACGTTGAATTTTCTACACTTTTCTATGATGATTCTCATATTGAATATGTGATCTCTGGTGCCTCTGCCTGGTCGAAAACCCGCCTGTATTTCGTTAATTTCTGTTTATAGCTTTTGTTGCATCCTTTTCATTATGATATGTAATAGTATTTTGCTGGCATGGCTTATAAGAGCTATAGTTTTGTAGTTTGTGCACAGTTTCAGGTTGCCCTTTTTTGGCAAGGGTATGTAAATTTATTTTTTCCATTCCTTGGGCCAAATTCCGCTTTGCCAGATCTTACAGCATAATGCATGGTATATACGAGCGCTGCCTTCTCCTCCTGCCTGTATCATTTCAGCTGTTATTTCATCACAACCAGATTGTCCACTTTTTGAGTGTTTGATTGCGTTCCGGACTTCCTCTATGGTAGGTTCTGGTTCACGTTCCGCTACATTCATGATGTTATTATCTGCCGCTTTGTTTATTTCCGTGTACATTTCCTGACAGTACTCCTTCCATCTGTTCAGAATATCTTTACGTTCTGTTAGAGTGTCGCCTTTCTTGTCGTTTATTGCTCGAAGTGATGGTTTAAAGTTGCTGTTCTTCAATGTTCTTACTTCGGAAAACATATTCTTACTCAATCCCTGTTCGCGCATTTCCTCTATTTTCCTGCAGGTGTCGTTTATATATTGTTGTTTGTCTTGCCTGACTCGTTTTTTAATCTGCTTTATGTATTCCTTGTATAATTCCTGATTTTCTGTGTCTTTTTTGGACTTCATTTTTCTTCTTTCTACCACCAACTTCAGTGTTTCGTCTTAGATGTATTTTTGTCTCTTTATACTTCTTTTAGGAATTAACCGCTGTGCATTTGTAATGTAAATATCTCTGATGTTATTGGCAAGTTCATATGGTGTCATTTCCTCCTGTACTGCCATAAGAACGTCAAATTTGTTCTGAATATCGACACTGTATTCTTTTGGTATGGCGCTTGTGTCATATCGTATTGCTTTGTCGCTTGTAACGACTTTTTTCAGTTTGATCTTGAAGTTTACAGCAAGAAGTTGCTACCCAGCAACTACTCTAGTCCATCCAGCTGTAAATGGGTATCTGACTCTGCGCGTCAGTTTGGGAGGGCAGAGATGAAGGGTACTGGTTGTCGTGAGATGACATCTGTTTCACATCACGAATTCGAATAACTCCGGTCATATTTACCGCTCACAATAATAGGATAAAACGGTCCGATTTAACAGCCAATGAGAACGCTCCTTTTTCTGATATGTATAAGGAAACCTTTTATGCTTAACATAGAGGCCTATTTTGTGTAATTGAAAATACGAAGATATTTAATTTCTCAAAGACTAAAGATATTTAAACGAAAAATGTAGCTAGTTTAAACAACGGGGATATTACTTAAGAGGTATGAATAAAGACTTCCTCAAATAATATGTTATTCTAAGAGAAAAATCGTTTTAATTGACATTTATACATCAGGGTGGTCCCCCATATAGTTAGTTAAAGGCTGCATTGATTTGAGTGCATTTTGCTAACTAAACAAATTTTAGCTAGACTGATAGAGATAAATTACCAGTATAATACTAACTTTAAATGAGTAAAATCGGTCCCCAATTAAGAAAGATAATAGATATTAAAATTTCTACACATTGAACGCGAAGGCAAAAAGACGCATTGTTTTGGGATTTCTAACACCGCTTTCGCCCCAATCATCCGCGAGGTACGCTGAGACCCTATATAAGACCTTGAACTTGGGCTGAATTGAGGCCACAACATTTTCAAAATACAATACTAACAGAAGAAAGCAGCAAACGCTTGCTGTCAAATATTTTGCAGCTGTATCTACGTAGCAGACCTAAATACCCATCTGCAGCCTGTTATTGCTATTGTATACTGCCTGAGGGCAAGAGAAATGTGTATATATATATATATGTGTGTACAATTATGTACTTTTCCTGTGTATAATCCACTTGTGTGTTCGCTAGTGTGTTATATGTGTTAAGAAACAAATTACAGGACGAGTGTGCTGCCGGCTTGAAAGCAAGCATGTGTTAACTGTTAGGGACGAAAGCCAGCATTGGGAATGTGTAGGATAATTTAGAATTATGGCAGAATCTACGACTGTAAGTTTAATAATGTATTTGATGGCATATTTCGTAACGGAACGTCACACTGTACAAGAACATAAGAAAGGATGTCAGGAATTGTTTACATGTATTAATCAAGGTGTTACTTCATATTTGTACTTAACCAAATCATTGTAAGGAAGCATACGATGGAAAATTGGATCAACTTATGATTTATAAAGAAAATTTAATCACATCGAACTGGCTGTAGGTGGTATTGAAGTAAAGTGTTCTGTGCAACTGTTAGCACATTGTCTGAGTTTGTTTGTAATGTTCATTGTGTGTGTGTGTGTTTGTGTGTGTGTGTGGGTGTGGGTGTGTGAAAATAGTGCTGGACCATACAAGGATTGCGATTATTTGTATTTTCCAGGTTTTATCCTGAAATGACTATCAGTCTTCGAGACATTCAGTACTGAGGAACTCTGTTGGTGCGAGACGTTCTCAATATACTTAGAGCGAGTCACCGGAGTGTTTCATAGCCTGGAGATCCAGACACTGTGTACTTCAAAATATACAAGATAGGTGGACATATAACTCCACTGGTCGGCACATCCAGCCTCATTTGGTTAAGAATTAAACCACACATTAAACAAACAATTGCATGATGACTAATGAAGGATTTAATGAACTTCTACCTACTTTACAGTCCAGTGAAACTAACAACTGTATATCAATATATATAATAACAAAATTGACATTTTAAATATAACTTTTATATTTAACTAGTGTGGAAATGAGAATTCCTTACTTATTTATTTCCATTTTGTAAAAAGCATTTGAATTTTATTATCATTTTCCTAACCGAAAAGAGACACGGTATAGGATCAATAAATTGTAAATATTTACACTCAGTCTTACTTAATCATTCAAGTTGACTTAGATTATGTTTGTATGTATATTACATATCCATTACATTAATTAATTTCCTAGACAAGCAGCCATAATACAATAAAAATAAATATAATAACCATTATTCAGGGTGGGATCTGGAGAGGTAGCACTTAGACCTTAAGTAACATTCACTATCATCATACTTGAAGGTTTATACAGCTTGACCCTACCTTGATTGTCGATACACCCTTACTCTTTTCAGAGAAGGGGGTATTTCTAATAAGACCAGTCTCTTATCTGGCGCTATACGGTATCCTTTGATACATCTTGTTGTCTGGGATATCATATATTTTAATAACATCTGAACCTCTCGCGACACTGGTCACTCCCATTTAATAAAAAAGCTAGACCTAGTAAAATGAATTCTCTAACACTTCACGGCCCTACGACAGTATCTGCTATGTGACAACCTTTACTTTCATTCATTCATCCCCAAATAGCTCCCCAAGGAGCATAAGCCTTCAACAAAATCATGCCAGGTCTTCCTGTCTTCCAAGTCTTCCGTGCCATCAGCTCAAGACCTTTGAATGAATTCTTCATCCCGTCATCACTGTCTCCAGTTCTGTTCTCAGTATTTTCTTTGGTCTCCCTCTATCTGCCTTACACTATGGATTCTAGAATAACGACAACTTAGATAAATAGAATACCTAATGAAACCAATGTCAATACTATATGTCAGGTTTTATCACCTTGCAGTGGGAGCCACGCTAGCGTAGTGGTTACCACGCTGCGCTGGCGACCGGGTGACCCAGGATCAAACCCGGGCGATGACATTTCAAGATTTTTTTTCGTCGACCGGGATTTGGACTGGATTAACTCGAGACCTGGCGAGGACATTTGAAGAGATGTCGTCGACCAGGGACTGGCGGCTCCTGAGCCGACCCAGTTCTAATGGATACCTCCGAAATCGGTGAGTATCTGCCTGAATGGCGAGGGACACCTGTCTCTGTGCAAGAAAAAAAGGGATACTCATGTAAAATCAGTCTCAGGTTAGACATAATAACCTGAGATTTCGCAGCGAGTATTAGCGGGCGTACGAAAAAAAAATCACTTTGCAGCACATCGAGAAACATTTTGGCGTTTACCTCCTTTCCTTTGTACTTTTTTGGACGCGAAGGGCACATGTAGTAATAGCAATTACAACAGCCGAGAAGATTTTTATCATGCCAGCGATGTCTATGGGTTTCTGGTTGGCTCTACTCTACCCCTAACTTGTATACCTTATAATCATCCAGTTGCATGCCATTCTCAAAAGATAATATAATCTTTGCAAATGACATCCGCATAACGAGAACAAGTTAGTTTTCAAGACCTGATTGCACATCGTTTCTTTGTTTTCTTTACAATTTTCCCACTCGATGATGATATAATTTGAACCCTAACACGTGGCTGGTCTTCACAGTATACAAGTACAGCAATCCCTTGCTTATCGCTATTAATTCGTTCTTGAAAAATTGAGCACTAGCAGAAAAATGTGCTAAAGGAAAATTTATGTTTTTAAGAATTAGTATAAAATAAATAAATTCGTTCCCAAAGTACAGAAAGTTGCGTTAAATTAAGTGAAAAGTGAGACAAAACAAAAACTAAATATTTAACATTTATTGACTACAAATAATTATGAAACATACTGAACACAAACAAAATATTAGGTCTATATTCTGCCCTTCACAAATATTTTTGAAATGTCACAGAACTTTGATCGCTACTACTTCCGTCCCTTGTGGCTACAGTTGTCACGACAGTTGTCTTCATCATCAGACGACTGGCTAGCAGAAGGTGTTTGCAGGTTTTGAAAACGGTTTTTCTTGCTCCAGATATAGAAGGCACGGCTACGTGGTCAATATGGGCAGAAGATATTAGAGCAGACTTTTTAAATAAAAACTCGAGCTTGCTTCGCTCTGTCACCTTTTTCTCTTAAAAAAAAAACAACTTTTTAGCGCAAAGATATTGTTAAAAGTTACGGATTACCATAGAACTGCATTCCATTTTGGGGTCATGCTTCATTACGCTAAGAATGACAATGATTCTTGACCATCCAAGCACCCTGAATGAACTCGAACTATATATTCCTGCCGACCACGGAATTTTGTGAACAGCATAAGATCCAAATTTTTAAGCGTTTAACGGGAATATGGCATAAAATAGAAACAGAGTTATATCGAAACAGCGCTAATCGAACAGTGTACATTGTACACTTATGATAGTACACTTATAATATTGTAGTGATAATAAATGCATCACACGTAATTATTATTGTAGCGAAACGGGCAAGACACTCTAGAATTGCCACGTAAATTAGTGTCTTTATGATAAATTATGAATTGCACAACAGTAATTCTGCTATACCTTTATGATTTATGCCCTGAACGGAAAAATTCTTCTTTGGATTCGAATAATAGCAGCTACAAATAAACGTAACCATGGAAGTTTGAAATCATTATATTTGATAATTGACGAGGAAATCATGATCTTGTCGGGAAAAATGCGCACAACAGCATTGACATCCCACGAAAGTTACAAGTACAAAGTTAATGCCTACGCGGACCTCTGAGAAGGAAAGGGTTAGATCTAGATTAGGCATATAAGCCCGCTTAGATTCAATTCTAGACTCTCAAAATTTCGTAGCTGAAAGGACGCCCTGCGGAACTGACACACGCTTGTCGAAACATAACCACAGCCCATAGCCAAGAAAAGCAAAGCTTATTTGCATGTGAGCATACTTGCATAAATGATAATCTCAGATCCATAATACTGTGTCTGAAGGGTTCTTATCCGAGAGAGTCACAACAAAAGCTTCTGATAAGAAGTATAAAAGACTACTGCATGAGTCGAGGACCACTTCTGCAATTCGCAGAATAGTAGCATTGTGGCTACCTGTCTAGGTGATTTAAGTATCTAGGACTCAACATGAAGAGAAGTGTCTGCAGTGAAAGGACCTGAATTAGATAAGTACTCATTACATTGATGAAACAAGATCGAGAAGTGACCAATCGCCCAAAATGAGAAACAAAAACATTGACTCCTTATAATTTTCAGCGTCTCGTTTTTATCTCTTCTTCCTCTGGCACTTGTTTGGTTCGTGTTGAAATTTCCACATGAGTGATCTTGTCGTACGACAATCCTTCTATTCTTCACAAGCACCCATTTATGAAAGTCATTAACTTCTTGGTTGTTGTTTTAGTTATCCTCTAGTTGTCAGAACCTAACATAGAGAATCTAATTACATCGGGTAAATTCAGCTCAAAGTCAGGAAGAGGTCAGGATGGAAAATTCCTTGATAATATTACCGCATGGCATGGGAAGAAAGTGCAGACACATGTGAGGGTATTGCCTCCCCTGCTTTGCAGTAGGGGTACAAACAGTGGCCAAAACTCAAGAGTATCTAATATAGGCTTCAAATGTTTCTACCTTCGCAAAAGATTACTCTTGGCAGAGATGTAGATAGAAGGTTAGTGACACTTCTATCACAAAGGGGTATTCACAAGATATTCAGATACACGAAAACAATGCTGCATTTGGCTGAGCACGTTAATTCTAGAATCTGCCGGCAACGTTTGTGATGGATTAAGCAATGGTTTATGTTAGCTCGTTTAAGCCCCCAACTGTGATTAACTCAGGGGAATTCTTTTTATTCTTGTATAGCTCAGTTTAGAGCAGAGGTTTTCAAACTGTGCGTCGCGGCTCCCAGGGGCATCACGGCCCTCGGCTAAGGGCGTCGAGGTGGCTTGGGAAAAGTGTTGGGCTCGATATTATGAGCCACAGTCCATCAATATATAATATTGCTTATATATAATATATAGTATAGAGAGGAGCCGCGGTAATTTATGCACAGGACAAGGGAGCCGCGGACCAAAATTTTGAAAACCTCTGGTTTAGAGTGTGTGTGTAAACTGACTGAGACAAACATGCAGTACATTCAAAAGGATTAAATCGAAGTTAAATTTATAAATTTACAAATAACAAATTTAATAATCACTTAAGTTTTAACAGTTTAAAAATAATTTGAATAGTTTAAAAGAAAGGATTCATCATTGAAGGATGATAGAATTTGTCTTTAAAAAGTTCAGGTGGCAGCTTATATTGAACTTTGACGGTTCTGCTCCTTATGATGGGTTGGTTCTTTTTACACTGCTCGCTTTTGTCGCTGGTCAAGGTTGTAGGGTGTAGCTCGTTTCCCAGAAATTTCAAGGAGTGTCTACAAAGTTGGTCCTTCGTCTTAAAGCTTAGGCCACTGTTCCCTTCTTGTTCCAGAGATAGTACTTTCTGCTGGTACCACCGACAACTATGGTAAAGAGTAGAAACGAAACGCTGTCCTGAGTATTGCGTTTCCCGACCCATAATTATGGGTCCCTATCTTCCCATTCCACCATCCCATTTAACTCAGAATGTACCTGAATTTAATCCATCAAGATAAAACTTTCTTTACATTTAAATTGAATAGCTTTTATAGTTACTTTCCATTTAAATGAAAAGGTTAATAGTTCAGATAGAATATGTTTACATTTACATTTCCACTGTTTTCATTTATGTTTACACTGATTTGAAAAGTTTGAAACTTCCATTAATTTTAAAAATGAATATTTTCACATAGACATTTACAGTGGTTTGAAACTGTACGTATTATACTTAGAATGTACATCATTTCTTTCATCTTTTCCTCCCTGCTCCATATGAAACTTGGAACTACGTTATGCTTTTAGTTATCTTTACGAAACTAACAATAAAGCAATCACCAGCCCGTGGCTGTGGTGGTTAATGAATCATCATTCTATACGCTGAGGTTGCCAGCCTCAAATGACTGGGACATCCACTGGCACTTTCACGCATTAAAATTCTCATGGTAATATTTTTGTATGTATGTTAGTTCCCATGTTAGTAACATAAAATGTAAAATCACAACTTACGCCAATCCTGGCTCACAGACGTTTTGCTCAGATGAATAAAAGAGACTTGAATCGGCCTCTTACACGCGTCTGGGGTGTCGTATTTTAATACGTTCCCTCTCTGACTTTGTGTGTTTCTTTCAGTTTCCTCAGACAGCGGCTTTCCTTATTAAAATGATAGAGATTTCCAGGGCTGCTTTTGTAAGTCCCGATAAATACTCAAATTAAAGGTGTCCGGTCTGATAAAATGGAATTCTGAATTCTAGGCTTCACTCTGGCAAGGTCTGGTGCCTTGGCAAGCGATCTTCACAGTAGTTTTGACTGACTAAAGCGTCACGTTATACTCACTACCTTCCCACGCATTAGTTGTTATGAAGCTCAGATGATCAGCCAATCTGATTTGAATATTTTGCATGACTCATCTAGTGCAAAATTTCAAACATCACTTTTCTGAAAATGGGCTAAAAACATCCAATTGCCGTGTGTAATGACTCACGAACACGTCGTTAACCTCATACGACAACGCGTATCAGATGTAACAAATTATTACTTTTGCTAAAGTAATGTCTTATCTGTTGCTTGAGCACACACAAAATCCGCCTCTTTACAACCTTGGCGGAGATGCACCCGTGCCTTATCAGTGATTAAGCAGATTGCACTGGGCGATGTACGTGTTAATCTGTGTACTGATATCGACCGCGCCTGCGATTAATCAACTTAGTTGTTGTAGTGGATTTTGATGGTATTGTATGGTTGATGTCACCTAGTGTGATGTATGAGGTCAGCTGTGAAGGCTCCTGAGATAAATGTAGATGTGAATTACAGAAGGCCCTTCTTACTACCACTTACGACCTCACACATATCTTTTTTACTAATGAATGTGGCTACGTTAAAAAGTCTAGGGTACTGATATGTAATGTGTTGTGGTAGATTACACACACACACACACACACAGATATTTAAGAAGTCTAATAATATTAATAAAATTTTATAACACACTGAACTAACTCAGGCTGTTTTAGTTTTTTAAAAGTTAAATCTTTTGATAAATTTATTTTGTTCTGAACCAAATGTTTAGTTGGTCAGAACATAAGAAATATTATGGAGTCATAAATGGAATGCAAAATCATATGACATAATAAAATGGAAAATGTGTACTTAATTATTTCAAATGACTGGTTAATAATAATTATATTAAGAAAGTCACAGGAGAACTTATTACTAGATATGCTGTTGGGATGGTGTAATCACTCCCAGTCTATGACTGCCAAACATTGTCCGTTGACTTAAGGAATAAATATATATAGTTTAATTTCCCCATCGTCATGGCTTTATTTAAAGGTGAATTAGGGATAATTTAGTTGAAAATGTCGTTGGTGAAAGTCCAGCAGGCCAGATATAACTTATCTCGCCTGCGTCGATCCTGTACAAAAGTCTTGTGGCCCCACCTCTCCGTGCTGGGGGCAATATACGGCTGCTATGACACAATGATAGACTGCTCTGGTCCACACTTGTATATATTACTACAGCATTTGACACCACTTTGGTGCCAAATAGAAACTCACAGTTCTGAAACAAAAGTATTGGTCATGTGTCAGAACTCTACTTCCTGAACCACTTCTGCACACAACACTACACAACAACAACACCACATAGACTGGGTCAGATCTCTCTGACCACACAGCACATCTTACCAAGTTGGTTTCACATAGTATCAGTTCCCCAAGACTACATTACATCTGAGATATGTTCAATAGCTTCCTGCTATTGAATAAGATAGGTGATATGTTCCACTGATCTCAACACTAGATCCTTTTTCATAGTTTCAATTAGGCGTGCCTATATATTTTCTTTGTATGTATGTATGTCTCTAGACCCTGATCTAGGGCTGGGGATCTAGAGCGAACACTTACTTGTCGTAATCATTTTTATGATATGGCAGTATCAATCACTCGAATTATTAAAATATACCAAATAAATATTGTTCATTCTTACCAGAATTCAGAATTGAGAACACAGTTAAATTTACTAGCAAAACTCAGCTGAGCTGCTGGCCGTATGATGGCGTCCCACTATATAGTTATATTCTTATGGAATCAACACCACCATGGATTCAAACTGCGTCTCTGAACAGACTTATGTCGAATGGCAAACTTTCACCTCTCTATCCCGCTACTATAAAATGCGTTGACCAATCGCCGACTTCCCCCCTAACTTTCAAATTGCCAACCAAAAGTCACTTCAGTCAAATCTCAGTCAAGTATGTATTACGGTCTGTTAGTCCGTCTGTCTCTACTTGTTTTTTCATAAAAACACACTTGGTTTTACATGTATTTCCTACACGAATCTGCTGCCTAAGTTATTTTTAGCTACAATGCTCCACCACATTCCCTCTCTTTAATTACAGCTCGATTTTTACGTTTTCAGGCTCAAGGCCAAGATTTTGGTAACTTTTAGTGACATGGGTTAACAGTGCATTCGCTTGTATGATATGAACAATACAGTCTTTTGTCAATATCTTCTTTATTATCTATCCGTCTGTATAAATAAAAGCATATTATTTCCCTGCTCAAGATGGGCTATCAAACTAGCTAGGTTTTATTTTCATAACTCTATTATTAAGAAAAAACATATTTTTTCTCAAGTTTAAATTTTGAAATTTTTTCGAGAACCTTCCCTCATGTGTTTTGCCGCGGCATTCAAATAAAGACCAAGTATCGAAACACGTCCAAGAAATGACTGTCTCGATCAAGAGCTAATGTCCGTTTCTTGTCCATTTCCTTACTTTATGTCAAGTAGGGGACGTGAAGTTTTTTCCTTTCACCCCCACTTGCGTCTTTTTTGCCGTTCGAACTTCAAGCACGTGTTCAGTCATATTTTTCCTTTTTTGTGTCCTCCGTTCTCTCCCGTCTACAAAGGGTAAACGTTTCGTCTGCACTTCTAACTCGTTAGTTTTAAATGGCGGTGGGAAAGGCTGGCATGGGCGAGCATGTCTCCTAGTATCTTACGCATTATTTTTAACTCTACATTTCATCGTTAATTTTGGAGATATTTTAACGTTGTATCAGGGTGACATCATCACACATGTCCCCACCTGAGAACATGCACTACGGCAAGTTCCAAAACCAGTGATACACATAGATAAAATCTCTCCTCACGCCTACCACTACTCTAATCTTGATCACAGGGGTGCCGACTGAGGAAATCTGCACCGACATTCAATGACTCTGGGATATATTCGATAATAAACTGATAAGGTTGCAGTAATAAAGACCACCTCAACAATCTTGCGTTTTCATGCTTAGCCTGAGGTAAGAATACGAGGGGCTGATGATCCGTCTGGACCACAAAAGTCCTACCATACAGATAGATTTGAAACTTCTTTATTGCCCAGATTAACGCTAAACATTCCTTTTCGCTTGTAGAATATCCTTGTTCCGCTTTATTCAATTTACGGCTTGCATAAGCGACTGGGTTCAGTTCCCCATCAGGTGAAGATGACCTCTGCAACAAGGCCGCCCCGAGGCCTACATTACTTGCATCTGTTCTCACCACAAAGTCCTGTGTCAAATCATGCAATTTTAGAATAGGCTTGCTAGTGAGTTTATCCTTTAATTCTTGGAAAGCTAATTCACTTTGCGCAGTCCAAATAATTTTATCTGGAAGTCCCTTGCGAGTCAGATCAGTCAGAGGAGCACAAATGGAGTTAAAATTTTTGATATATTTTTGATAGAATCCGCATAACGACACGAACGATCGCACGTCCTTCTTTGTTTGTGGTCTAGGTGCCCTCTGCAGTTTTTCCAAGTTCTTGGGATCAGGGGTCATGTTACCCTGATATACGGTGTGTCCCAAGAATTCCAACTCTTTGCATCCAATACAACATTTTGTTGGCCTAGCAGTTAAGTTCGCCTCCCTAAGCCTATCAAATAACATTTTTAAAGCGTCAATGTGTTCTTCAAATGTCTCTGTGGCGATGAGAATATCATCCATGAAATTCGTGATACATGGGTTATTCAGGGGATCCAACAATTTGCGCATCATCCTTGAAAATACACTCGGAGCATTTTTCAATCCGAATGGTAGCATGTTGAATTAATAATGTCCTTCCGATGTGCTAAACGCTAAATAAGGTCTCACTTCAGGCTTCACTGGAATCTGGTAATAGCCTTTACTAAGATCCACCTTTGAAAAGTATTTTGCCTTGTTTAATCTGGCAAATAACTGTTTTGTGTCTGGTAATGGATCCACTTGTCCTTCTGTGACAGCATTCAGTTTCCTGTAATCTATGCACAGTCTGTGTTCCCCAGACGGTTTCCTCAACAAAACGACACTGGAGCTAAAAGATGATTCACTGTGTGAAATAATCCCCTCCTTCAACAAATAATCTATTTCTTCCTTCAATGCCTTCTCCTTCGCGAAAGGAATAGAATAGGCTCTCATACAGATTGGGTTTGAGTCTACCAGTTGCATGTCATACTGTAGCAAATTTGTATGTCCGGGTTTATCTGTTAATACATCTGTATGTTCCTCCAGAACCTGTTGAACTCTCTCCCTCTGATTTTTAGTCAGGTGCTTACTGACTTTTACCTGTGCCGCTGTTTCACAAGGATGTAATGGGTATTCATGCGAGGTGAGTGGTTCCTTTTGCATTTGAGTTGCGATAGCCAAGGTCAGTAAGGGGGTGCTTTCCTGGAGTGGTCTGTCCAGATACTTCTTTAAAAGGTTTACATGATAAACTTTCTCCTCCCCCTTTTTGTCAATTTTATAGTTTGTTCTAGACACCTTCTCTAGAACCGTATATGGACCTTGCCATCCAATTTGTAATTTATTCTGGCTGCCGGGTAGTAGAAGAAGCACCTTCTCTCCCACAGCTAGTTCTCTGTCCTTTGCCTTCCTATTAAAATATGCTGCATGTTTCTTCCTGGCTTGTCTCAAATTATCATTTGCCAGTTTCCATCCAGCTTTCAGACGAGTGGTCAGTTCGTTCACGTATTGATAAGATGAGGTAACAGTCTCTTCTGCCTTCTCATCTGTCCAGGTCCTTAATAGTGCTTCTAATGGACCTTTTATTGGCCTCCCAAATAGCAGAGTTGCGGGAGCCATCCCGGTTGAACTATGTGGTACCTCCCGATACGCAAACAATGCGGCGGGCAGGAATTGATCCCACAGATCCGGTTTTTTTCGTGTGCCAGCTTCCTCAGGATAGAAATGAGAGTCCCATTAAACCTCTCTACCTGGCCGTTCCCTTGCGGATGGTACGGACTACAATGAAGGTGTCTGGCTTGAAATAGCTTAAAAACTTCTTCCGTTAGTTTCCCCTTGAACTGAGAGCCATTATCAGTCAAGATTTGATGCGGGAATCCTAATCTTGTGAATATTGTAAGTAGTGCCTCTGCTACATGTTTTGAATCAATTGATGGCAGGGCTACCGCCTCTCCCCACATAGAACAAGTGTCCACCAGAGTAAGGATGTAACTGTTCCTCCTCTTGGTCCGAGTGAGAGGTCCCACAATATCCACTGCAACCCTCTCAAAAGGTGTTCCCACTATGGGCATTTCCCCTAGAGTTGCAGGAGCAGTCCAGTGCTTTGGAGCTACCCTTTGACATTCTGGACAGGATTTGACATATCTTTTTATATCCTCCGTTATCCCTGGCCAGAAGTAATGACAAGCTATACGCGTCCTGTGGCGCTGATCCCCATGTGACCACTGAAGGGAATCGCATGCCCGAGTTCCATCACTTTATCCCTATATGAAGTGGGAAGAACCAGCTGGTTGTGACCATTTGTTCCAGTTCCGGCCTTCCTGTATAATAGTTTGTTCTTCATAAAATATTCCCCCTTGCTTGGAGGTGTGTGGCATTTGGGCAATTTTTTAAAACATGGCTTGAGTGTCCTATCCTCAGCCTGCGCCTTCATCATCTCCTCTGGATGAGCATTTATAGGTTCACCTTCTTCCTCCTTCTTCTGTGACCTGGTCTGCACTGTCGCCATGATCACAGGTCTCTCGGGATTCCCCAAGAAGACGTATCTACACCCCAAAATCAGAGGGTAGATTGGTTCATCTATCACTGCTGCTCTGATTTCTCCTTCCACATAGCGAGTTTTCACCGTTATCCTTGCGATGGGAAGTGTCATGAGTGGTATGTCCTTAGTCGCCCCTTGTATTTCCACTGTTTCTGTGGTATACTGACTTGGGTTCACTAGGCTAGACTTCACAACTGAATCATAATCCAAACCTGTATCATAAAGGCACCTTATGGTGACCCCATTACAAATAACATCCTCACAAACTGGGGGGTGATAAGGTTCCTGCTGTCCATTAGGATTAACCTTTAATCTTTGAGTCCCCGACTTCATTGCAGCAATGTTTGAAGGATTCCTTCTACAAAATTCGGTGTTATGGTTATCTTTCTTGCACCATTTACACCATCTTTTTCCTTGGTTAAACGGTTTTCTTTCATTGTATTTTTGGTCATTGAACTGTGAGTTTCTGTCTCGATAGTCATTTCTTGGCCGTTCAAAGTTTGTCCTGCCTTTATTACCCTGTTCTCTATTTTCAAATTTATTAAATGGCTGTGGAGCTTTAAAAGTTTCTATGTGCTTCTTTTTAGTGCTACTTACCTCTGCCTGGGCTGCCTGATACCTCTCAGCGACATTTAAAATCTCCCCCAACTTCTCTGCACCTTGTTCCATGAGAAATTTTCTCATGTCTGGAGCCATGGACTCTCTCAATTGCTCTATCATGATCATCTCCTTAAGATCTTGGGTCTTCCCCAGAGCAGTCCATTTCTCCAAATAGGTTTCCAGTCTGGCAGAGAATTGGTGGTATGTCTCCCCAGACAACAGTTTGGCATTTCTAAATTTCTTACGATAAAATTCACCACTTTTTTCGTACCTCAAAAACAAAGCCTACTTTAACATGTCATAATTGTCTTGGTCTCCTCTGTTCATTTTTGCGAAGACTTCATAAGAAGTACCTCTCAGTCCCTGTGACAACTTTAAACTCCACCTCTCTCTCTCTAACCCATATGTAGTAGCTAATAATTCAAAACGACTGAGGTACCCCTCGATGTCATCGTCTTTTTCAACAAAATGGTCTAAATGAAACCCCATAGCTGAGTTTGAGGCACCCTGACTAGCTGCAGCATCTGAGGCAAAAGGGCTGGCACCATTTTCAGGAGCATGGCCTTGTAACTCCAGCTCCCTTAGTCGTAATTCGTGCTCCCTTTGCAACCTTCTATCTTCTGCCTCCCTTTCGGCCTTTTTATCTTCTGCCTCCCTTTGCTGTCGTTTTTCTTCTGCCTCAATCTGCAGCCTCTTAAGTTCTCTATCAGCCTCAATTTGTAACCTCTTCTCTTCAACTACCCTCCTATCTTCCCTTTCAATATACTTGTCACATTCAGCAGTTACATACTAAATTAAAACCTGTCCATCCATTCCCATTTCCTTCGCCGTTAGCACAGCAGCTGATCTGAACTTTGCTAGCTCAGCCATCACACAAAATAACAATGATCAGGGTAAAAATCCAACCAATAAATAACTAAAGTAATTCTAATTACTATAGACTAAGGTAATTCTAATTAGCCAGTTAACTAATTAATTACCACTGGCTGTGAAGATTCACCAACATTTATTTTCACTTTCAATTTTAAGGGACAATTTTAATTTTTACACTTTGTTCCCCTGATTTAATTCTCCCACCAGGAGATCCTAATATTACTGATAAGCTAATTATCCCTGGACAAGACCCCAATATATGTAGTGGATTTTGATGGTATTGTATGGTTGATGTCACCTAGTGTGATGTATGAGGTCAGCTGTGAAGGCTCCTGAGATAAATGTAGATATGAATTACAGAAGGCCCTTCTTACTACCACTTACGACCTCACACATATCTTTTTTACTAATGAATGTGGCTACGTTAAAAAGTCTAGGGTACTGATATGTAATGTGTTGTGGTAGATTACACACACACACACACACACAGAGATTTAAGAAGTTTAATAATATTAATAAAATTTTATAACACACTGAACTAACTCAGGCTGTTTTATTTTTTTAAAAGTTAAATCTTTTGATAAATTTATTTTGTTCTGAACCAAATGTTTAGTTGGTCAGAACATAAGAAATATTATGCAGTCATAAATGGAATGCAAAATCATATAACATAATAAAATGGAAAATGTGTACTTAATTATTTCAAATGACTGGTTAATAATAATTATATTAAGAAAGTCACAGGAGAACTTATTACTAGATATGCTGTTGGGATGGTGTAATCACTCCCAGTCTATGACTGCCAAACATTTTCCGTTGACTTAAGGAATAAATATATAGTTTAATTTCCCCAATGTCATGGCTTTATTTAAAGGTGAATTAGGGATAATTTAGTTGAAAATATCGTTGGTGAAAGTCCAGCAGGCCAGATATAACTTATCTCGCCTGCGTCGATCCTGTACAAATGTCTTGTGGCCCCACCTCACCGTGCTGGGGGCAATATACGGCTGCTCTGACACAATGATAGACTGCTCTGGTCCACACTTGTATATATTACTACAGCATTTGACACCGCTTTGGTGCCAAATAGAAACTCACAGTTCTGAAACAAAAGTATTGGTCATGTGTCAGAACTCTACTTCCTGAACCACTTCTGCACACAACACTACACAACAACAACACCACATAGACTGGGTCAGATCTCTCTGACCACACAGCACATCTTACCAAGTTGGTTTCACATAGTATCAGTTCCCCAAGACTACATTACATCTGAGATATGTTCAATAGCTTCCTGCTATTGAATAAGATAGGTGATATGTTCCACTGATCTCAACACTAGATCCTTTTTCATAGTTTCAATTAGGCGTGCCTATATATTTTCTTTGTATGTATGTTTCTAGACCCTGATCTAGGGCTGGGGATCTAGAGCGAACACTTACTTGTCGTAATCATTTTTATGATATGGCAGTATCAATCACTCGAATTATTAAAATATACCAAATAAATATTGTTCATTCTTACCAGAATTCAGAATTGAGAACACAGTTAAATTTACTAGCAAAACTCAGCTGAGCTGCTGGCCGTATGATGGCGTCCCACTATATAGTTATATTCTTATGGAATCAACACCACCATGGATTCAAACTGCGTCTCTGAACAGACTTATGTCGAATGGCAAACTTTCACCTCTCTATCCCGCTACTATAAAATGCGTTGACCAATCGCCGACTTCCCCCCTAATTTTCAAATTGCCAACCAAAAGTCACTTCAGTCAAATCTCAGTCAAGTATGTATTACGGTCTGTTAGTCCGTCTGTCTCTACTTGTTTTTTCATAAAAACACACTTGGTTTTACATGTATTTCCTACACGAATCTGCTGCCTAAGTTATTTTTAGCTACAATGCTCCACCACATTCCCTCTCTTTAATTACAGCTCGATTTTTACGTTTTCAGGCTCAAGGCCAAGATTTTGGTAACTTTTAGTGACATGGGTTAACAGTGCATTCGCTTGTATGATATGAACAATACAGTCTTTTGTCAATATCTTCTTTATTATCTATCCGTCTGTATAAATGAAAGCATATTATTTCTCTGCTCAAGATGGGCTATCAAACTAGCTAGGTTTTATGTTCATAACTCTATTATTAAGAAAAAACATATTTTTTCTCAAGTTTAAATTTTGAAATTTGTTCGAGAACCTTCCCTCATGTGTTTTGCCGCGGCATTCAAATAAAGACCAAGTATCGAAACACGTCCAAGAAATGACTGTCTCGATCAAGAGCTAATGTCCGTTTCTTGTCCATTTCCTTACTTTATGTCAACTAGGGGACGTGAATTTTTTTCCTTTCACCCCCACTTGCGTCTTTTTTGCCGTTCGAACTTCAAACACGTGTTCAGTCATATTTTTCCTTTTTTGTGTCCTCCATTCTCTCCCGTCTACAAAGGGTAAACGTTTCGTCTGCACTTCTAACTCGTTAGTTTTAAATGGCGGTGGGAAAGGCTGGCATGGGCGAGCATGTCTCCTAGTATCTTACGCATTATTTTTAACTCTACATTTAATCGTTAATTTTGGAGATATTTTAACGTTGTATCAGGGTGACATCATCACAGTTGTCAATAATGATCTCTTATCTGCTCCTGCAAATGTTTTGCATTATCATCCGCCAGGAGCGTCAGATAAACAGACAAGAAACAATATACTGAAAGTAGCGAAAGAATCTATATAGATACAAAATATCTGCTACTTAGCAGAGAAAGAAAGAAAGAGAGTGCGACAATTGAAAGCACACAATACAATACGTACCACACATGTACCGATTACTGCCGCAGTGAAACAGAGATTAGGAAGAAGAAGGGGTCGCCCCAATACATTATGTGACAACAAAGCTAATTCATGGCAATACAGACCTTTGGAAATGAAGAGAAATGTCGCCAAAGCCATTACGAACGGAGTTAAATAATGTGGTCGTGATTTCTTCTATTCCCCGTGGACTCGCGTCAGGAAACCTGGCGGCGTTATGTAAGCGTGAATGAATGAATAAATGTCTCTTTTTCATTCCCCAAAGATCATACGACATCGTTCCAGTTAACCCCCACGCATTAAAACCGACAACAGCACTGCATGTGCTCTGACCGCGGTGGTTTCTGAAGCAATTTGTTTCAGGTGATGAGGATGTCAGACACGTGCGCTAACTTCCCTTAGTCACCACTTACCTTATGCTTGGTCGACGTTGTGCCTCTGTTCTGTATGCATTATGTGTTAGTTACTGGTAATTACTACACATCTCTATGGTTGACCTAAGTTTTTAAAAATAGTAGTTTTGCCTCTTTTGGAGAGGCCTTCAACCTAGACATAAAGTCAGTCGGTTATATTAGGGCGCATAACTAGATATAGAAGACCGTGTGATCTGGTGCATATATGAACTTAATTTGAGCAAACTGAAGGACCCCCTTACCAGAAAAGCTTTTGCGGCCGACATTAAGAAACGATATCAATTTGCCAAAAGCCAGGAAAAGACATTGACTGATGATATAGACCAGAATTTTAACACCATTTCAACAATATATAAGGAAAGTAGCAAATCATGCTTAGGATTCCAGGAAAGGAAGAAGCAAGACTGGATAACACCAGAAACACTAAACACCATAAAGATGAGAAAGGAAATGAAAAGAAAGAAAACAGAAGCGAAGTCCCCCAGGTTAAAGCAACTATATAGCGAACAGTACAGTCAACTGGACAGGGAAGTTAAACGCCAAACCCGAGCCAACAAAAGGAATTTCCTAGACGATCTTGCAAAACAGGCAGAAGAGGCAGCACTGAGAAATGAACAAAGCACAGTATACAAAATAACTAAATTCATCAGCGGAAAACAAGGTGCAAACAATATTACATTAGTAAGAGATAAGCAAGGAAATCTCATCAAGACAGCAGAGGGACAGGAAACAAGATGGGCAGAGCACTTCAGAGAAACTCTGAACAAAGAAATACCAGAGACACAATTGAATGTTCCTGAGGCTGAAAACGATCTAGATGTAAATACAGACATTCCACGAAAAGAGGAAATCATCACAGCAATCAAAGGGTTAAAGAACGGTAAAGCTCCGGGCCATGATAACTTAAATGCAGAGCTGTTTAAGACAGACCCTGAGCTAGCAGCAGAACTATTACAACCACTATTTGCACAAGTCTGGAAAACGGGGACAACACCATCAGAGTGGAACAAAGGAATCATTGTCAAATTGCCCAAGAAGGGAGATCTTTCAGACTGCAATAATTGGAGAGGAATCACTCTTCTCTCAGAATGGCAAAGACAGCTTTACATAAATTTTGTTGATTTTGAAAAGGCTTTTGACAGCATACATAGGGACAGTTTATGGAAAATACTGAGGGCTTATGGAATTCCAAGCTGCATAGTGTCAATCATAAAAAGCCTCTATGCCAACTTTACGTGTAGTGTTGGGCAGAGCAACCTAACCTTCGAGGTGAAGACAGGAGTACGACAGGGATGCCCCTTATCAACCACTCTATTTTTAACAGTCATAGACTGGGTGATGCGCCAGACAACAGAGGGCATTCCAAGAGGAATAAGATGGACTACATTTTCAACATTGGAAGATCTGGAATATGCAGATGACATTGCACTGCTGGCACATTCACATCAACACATCCAGGAAAAACCGGATAGACTTAATAAATTTAGCCAGCAGGTGGGCTTGAACATCAATTTAAAGAAGTCTGAGGTCATGACGCTCAATGTGAGCAACCCTGAGCCCATATCAGTAAGGAATCAGCAACTGGTACAGACAGATACCTTCACATACCTAGGAAGCATAGTAACACCAGACGGTGGGGCAGGCAAAGACATCAACATCAGAATGAATAAGGCAAGAACAGCCTTCTTTAGCCTAAATAACATCTGGAAGTCCTCCCAATACAGCACAAGCACAAAATTAAGATTATACCAGAGTTGCGTGCTTTCTGTGCTTCTCTATGGTGCGGAATGCTGGAGAGTCACAGAGAAGGAAATGTCAAAATTGTCCTCTTTTCACACAACATGCCTAAGAAAAATTCACCTAATCTTTTGGCCGAATACCATCACCAACCAAGATCTGCTTACTCGTAGCAAGCAAGAGGACATGCATACCATCATAGCTGGCAGACGCTGGAGCTGGGTTGGTCATGTCCTCAGAAGAGACCCCGATGCCATCACAAGAACAGCTATGCTTTGGACCCCTGAAGGAAAGCGAAAGAGAGGCCGACCAAAAACAACTTGGCGGAGGACTGTGGAGGCTGAGATGCAAAGAATGAACCAGAGTTGGGGCACTGTACGAAGGATGGCCACCGACCGTGCAAAGTGGAATCAGTTTGTTGTTGCCCTACAAGACGCCACTAGGCGTGATGGCCACTGACTGCTTTGACTGTCGGTGGTTAAGGATCGAAGAAGAAGAAGAAGTTACTTAGTGTGGCTTACACAATAACATTATGCATATTTATTCTTTAGCTTACAAACTGGAAACATGTACGGAACATGTATTACATGTGGGCAGAATCCATTTTTTGTCTTTTAGAGCTACAGTTGTGTTTGTTTTATTGACATTGTCCTTTTTTTTAAGTACTTTACTTTATAATTCATTCATATGGTTTTAATACGCCTTGTTCGCTGACGAAATCTAATAACCGTAGTTTTTGACGTTTGTCATTGTAATCGTGTAATTATAGTTTATAATTGTGCACTGTTTTAATATTCCTGAACTTTCATTACTGCAAGCTTAAATGTTTATTATAATGCGTGTTTGATTATGTAAACAAGCATTGTTCGCAGTTCTTTGTTTAATTACACAGAGATTACCGTTTGATACTTACCCCGTGACGAAGCTAGCGTCCAAAATTAGGACGCATAAGAATAAAACCTACTCTTACGCTTGGTGCAATGTCGTGTAGAGTAGGATTTTTGGTTCGGAAATTTTGATCAGTCGAGTCCCGGCAAAACATGGACGGGACCCTGGACATTTTAAACATTATTTTTATTTAAAAATCTTATAATTAAGTAGATTTACGAAACACACATGAAAATCCGAACTACCTAGGCATTATTTTTTATCGCCGTCTGACTTGGAAAAAACAGGTTGACAGAAATCGAATGAGAGCAAGACAAAGAATGGCAATTATGAAAAAACTTGCTGGAACAACTTGGGTTGCAGATGAGAAAGTGCTTAAGACGTTGTACACAGGGCGAGTGAGGCCAGTTCTTGAATATGGTATGGCAGCATGGGAAACAGCAGCTAAGACAAACTTCGATACAATTAGCAGACTCCAAAATCAAGCAATGAGAATTATAACGGGAGGCATGAAGTCAACACCTATAAAAGAACTCGAAAAGATTACTTGCCTCCAGCCAATGACAGATAGAAGAGACTGCAGGGCTCAGCAACAGGCCGAAAAATTCAAAAGACTAACAGACCACCCAATGTGCCATAGAATAAATGCTCTTAGAAGGCAAAGACTCAAACGAAGTAATTTTGTAGAATCAACCAAACCACAAATGAGAGCAGTATCCATAGATGAAATATTCACTGTTAAACCCATCTACACTGCACACAAGCTTCCAGTTTGGAAACAAAATCGTTTCCCTAAAATGATAGAAAACATTCCTGGAATTGAAAGAAAAAAGAGCCAAACTGCAACAGATAGAAAATCCATAGCGACAAAATACATAGAGAAACATTATCCACGCAACACCTGGACCCATGCATACACAGATGGATCAGCAACAAATGCAACAGAAAATGGAGGTGGGGGTGTCTTTCTGACCTTAAGCACTGATGCAGAAAAAAGGCTGTCAGTGGCGACAGGACGATTCTCCAGCAACTTCAGAGCAGAGGCAGACTCCTTGAAAACTGCAGCAGAGGTTATATTGACAGAAGAAAGGGCAGAGAGACAAGTTGCTTTCTTTACTGATGCACAGTCAGTAATTGCAACGTTGAAATGCCAAAATAATACAGACCTGGATGATCTCAGAGTAGTGCTCCACAAACTTTGTCAACGATTCAAAAGTGTTGTGATCCAGTGGATCCCATCTCATTGTAACATCGCCGGCAATGAAGAGGCTATCAGAATGGCAAGAGAAGGTTCACATCTACCTCAGCCTGATGCAAGCATAACTTTTGAGGAGGCAAAGAGTTTTATCAGAATCAGTTACAGAAACAAATGGAATGTAGAACATCCAGGGCACACACAGAATGATGCTTACTACCAGCTCCACAGAAGAGAACAAGTGGTAATCTTCAGACTCCGCACTGGCCACAACAGATTGAGATACCATCTATTCAACAAGCTAAAGATAGGAACTACCGATCAGTGTAACTGTGGCACTGATGTCATGAAATATTCTAATCCACATATATAAATTATTAGGTAAATATGAAGCCTAACAAATAAAATTAATAAAGAGAAGAGCAATGGTAAAATAACAGTGCTGTCTCAAAGAATAGACTCGAAATCCTCCTTGTTTTCTGCTTCGTCTGCAAATTGTAACGCTTTCACGTTGATATAAAAGCTTACTGTATTATTACCCGCCTTCTTCAATGAAACGTGTGCTGCATTTCTAAGAAAAACATTGAGACGTACTGCGTAATGACCTAAATTAATCCTAACATTAATTATATTACGTTACCAAAACGAACGAACAGATGGACAAAAGGATAGCGAGAGGGGAGGGCTGGAAATCAGGAACGCATGCAACACGCGACGCGCGATATACAAATGCTGGCATCACGCGTGTAAGTCTACAAGCACTAACTTTTTCAGACGGACAGTGATAAAATACACTACCCTTTCCCAGAGTTAGGTTTATAAATCATAACAGACTCTTATTAGAAAAGATAACAATAGATGGGTTTACGTTTGAACACATAACAGTACCCAGACAGCACATCTTCCAAACAGGAGGTAGAAGAAATTGCATATTTTGAACGCAGCCACGTAGCTCCTTTAAATTAGTATTTTTGGGTTCCTTAGGGCTTGCTGACAAATAATATGTAAAACGTTACGCAAATAGTCCAGGAATTAATAAATTATACCCAAAATAAAATATTGGGGTGCCTGACAGCATAAAATCATTTCTGCTCATAAGATTTTTTTTTTTTTAACGTGTTTGAAAAAAAATTTACGTTACAGAAATAGCCTACCATGTAAACTTCAAATTGATTGGAGCGCAACAAATGAAAGCCTAACCACGATTGGTCGGGCTATAAATACTATCTTGGTTGTTAGGGGAGACGGGAAAAGATAACATTTTTTCAAACACTTGTCGAAACGTGGCTCATTGGCCAGTCTCGCTGATATACACACTTGGGAGCGTTAGTTCGAAACCACTTGTTTAAATACACTTGATAAAGCATCAGTGCGTTGAAGCCAGCTTATATTTGGCTCAATAAAAGCCTGGAAGATAAGCAGAAGGAAATTTGTGCCAGTTTGTGCCAGAATTCATTGCTAATCAACGTATCTGTGTTATTCGTATGAATTGTGGTAAGCTTGAACCATTTAATATCTTTTAATGAAAATTGAATGTGAATTGTTGATTTATGCCTGTATATATATGTGTAGTTCAGTGGCAAACGTGAGGTAAAGCCTAAAATGCTCCAGCCTGAACAGAGGGTGTCGGAGAGAAGTAAAACGGCATGGAATGGCCAAATAGTACACTGACATCTGGATGATTGACTAGAAAGAAATAATGCTGGAAGTGCAGAGGCGTAGTAACCATTAAGAAGGGTAATGCTGGTATAAAGTATTTCAAATGAAGCTGACTGTTGGCCTAACGCTCTGAACGCAATGTTTGTGCTGTATTGTGATCAGTGTAAAAGAGAATATAAATTAGTTATGAAGTAGAAGGTACATCCTTCTTGATTTCAGGGACAGTGGTCTTGATGGTACTGAGCAGCATCTGGTCAGAGATTTGCTGAATCCAGAGTCGGACAGCATACTCCTTGGTCTTTTTAGCTATCAGTGAGGTGTCTCCTGAGCCCAGAGGAGAATTCGAGCAGAGGAGTCCTTTCCTGCCGCCATCACTCAAGATAAGCAGAGTTGGCCAGCTGAGCTCAACATTATGTCCCCTCATCTTGAAATAACTTTATAAAAATACTATTCAGAGGGGAATTTACTTGTCTTAAAATCAGGAACTGTGAACATCTCCAATAATAGTCCCTAAAGACAAACTATTGAAGTCATGATGACAAATACCAACAGAGCTTGAACAAAACAAAACCAGTATTACCTCATTTCACTACTACACAACTGACACACATAGAACATTTGTACTAATATATGTCACTACAATATTCATATTAAATACATTCTGTACATAACTTGTAATTTAAATTGATTGTGATTCCTGGTTCCCTTGTAGTTGAATCAGGACACATATTCATTCATGCCAGTAATGAATACATATTGTTATTCGAAAGTTTATCAGTGACTCTTTTAAGATATCTTTGTAGAGTGTTATATGTATGTGAGTGTCACAGTGTTGTCAAGAGTAGTGGATTAAATTAAATTGTTTATCTGTCTGTTGTTGTGACTTACACTTCACCATACTCATACCCTAGACACATAACGTAGCATCACACTATTCCAGAATAATTCTGACTGAGATATATAGATATGTGGTAGCAAGTAAGGTTATCTATAATACACTACTCTTAATAGATATAGATACCTTCACAGCTGATCTCAGTCAGTACACTAAGTTCCCTATAAGTATTTATAACTTTCCACTTCACCACAACTGATAAAATGACTGCTGAACATCTGCTTCAAAGTTGCCCCTTATATGTGGTACAGAGAAAGTGCATATGGCCGACGCCAGCTCCTTTCGTGGAAAAGCTTTACGGGGATTCAAATAGCCTCAAACTGACTACTGCTTTCTTTGAGAACATTCAAGTGGACGTCTGAGAGTGTACGAAGAAGAAGAAGAAGAAGAAACACACATATGTTCTCGCTTATTTACGCTTCAGTTTTTTTTTTTGGTTTTTTTTTTTTTTTGACTGATGAATGAATCACGTTAAAACTAGAACAAATTTACTACTGATCGACGCAGTTCCGGTCAGCTCGGATACACATGTTGCTGTGTTTTCTAATTATAATTGAAAAAAATAAAATCTAAGTTCTGAATAACCACTTAGCCGAAGAAGCTCTTTAAAAAGAATCTAAGAAAGACGAGAGAAGAAAACTATTACACTACTTATGTACCTCCAACATCCAGAGATATTACAAAGAGAATAAAATTGTCCCTTCTGTTCAAACAACTTTATACTCTTTCGCAGAAGAATTAATGAACACATTCGTCGGCGACAACGGAAACAAAGGAAGATGAAGAACGGAAAGAAACAAATGAAAATAATGAAAGTCTGTCAATGACAAAGGCCAAAGATGATGACCTAAACCTGCAACTGAATAAAATAAATCAAAGTGATCAGAAAACACAAGTCAATTATAAAAAAACCCTGATAACAAACTTTTTAATGAAGCCACCGGTAAGCAAACTGCTAATAACATGTAACAAATTTAATAATCAATTACACTGGTATACACACATTTTGGTGCCTTAAATTGTATAGCTGTTCTTGGGTAATTTTGGGTTGCTGATTCCAAAAATGTAATCAGATTTTTTTTATCAGCTCTAGTTTTTGAGATAACTAATAATTACCATATTAGTAGGGCAATTGTTATGTACAATCCTAGAGTTAGGTGCTATCAGGGGCATTTTGACTTTAGTCTGCATTCATATTATATGTAATTACTGTGCATATATTACCAAAAATGTAATAAAACTTTATCACTAGCACTTGTTTAGTCAACACGCAAAAAGGATTTTTTCGAGGACTTCCTGGAATGTGATATGCCCGGACAGTCACGCTTAAGGGTCCAACAGTAATCTGCCATCATGTGAGCATCCCGAAGTCCCTGGTATCTCTCTTCCATTGTTTTTATATCTTGGTGAAAACTTTCACCTTGCTCCTCACTAAAGTCGCCAAGATTCTCTGGAAATAAATGTAAATGGTTATGGAGGTAGTGAAATTTTATGCTCATGTTGCATCCAAGTTCACAAAAACTCGACATCATGTTTCCAACTACAGTAATTCAGAATAATTGTCTGCTTTAAAGTTAACCAGAAAGTTTTGCACAACTAAAACAAATGATGACCAGGCTGTGGACTCTGTTTTGTTCATGGAATCAATAAAATTTGGATCGTTTATTAATTTTCTAATTTGAGGTCCATCAAAAATTCCAACTTTAAGTTTGTCTATGCTCAATTCTGGAAACTTTCTGCATAAGTAATTAAAACAGGTACCATCTTTGTTCAGTGCCTTAACAAATTGCTTCATCAAGCCAAGCTTTATATGTAATGGTGGCCGTAGAACTCTTTTTCGATCAATGAGAGGCTTATTGACAATATTTTTTTCTCCAACTTTAAATTCATCCCTCAACGGCCACTGTTTCTTTGTCCAGTGCATATCTTTTGCCCTGCTATCCCACAAACATATAAAACATGGATATTTGGTGAATCCCATTTGCTGGCCAAGCAAGAAGTTCATCATTTTAAGATCTACACAAACCATCCAGTTATGTTCTAAATACTTCAATTTTTCCAGAACTGTGCTTATTGTAGCATACTCCTCCTTCATTGTAGTAGAATGAGCAATTGGAATTGAGCCATATTTGTTACCACTGTGTAAGAGAACACCCTTCAAACTTCTTTTAGAGCTGTCAATGAAAAGTCGACACTCATCTGGGGTATAACTTACACCCATTTTGTTAACAAGACCTCCTACATTAGTACAAAACACAAGGTTGTTTTCTTTACAAAAGAATGGAATAAAACCTTGCTCTCTACTGCGATAAAATGTAACCTTTGTTTCAGCAGTCAGTAAATTTTTTTTCTTTCAATCTTGAAGCCAAAAGTTCTGAAGATTCCTTGGAGAAATATAGATCTCGGATTAGATCATTTAGGTCAAGCTGGTCGAAGCGTTGAGCATCTGAAAAATCATCTTCGAAATCACTATCACTGTCACTTGTCGTTCCACATGCCACTGCTGTCTCATCTTCTAGCAGGGAATCCGAAATCTGACTGAAAGTTGGAATTGGTATGTCATCTCCGTGTGGAACAGGTCGCCTAGCAGAATCTAAATCTGGATATTTCCACTTTATGTGATTTTTTCCATTAATTCCCTTAATATTCACAACACAGAAATAACAGTCATCATAGTGGTTCTTGGGCTCTCTCCAAACCATTGGAATTCCAAATTTTAAACATTTTCTTTTCCCACAAGTCCACTGTCGCAGGTGTTCAACACATGTTTTGCAAACAATATGAGGAGCCCAAGACTTGTCCTGGTCACCTAGTTTTACTTTAAAGTAAGCAAAGAATGCCTTTTTCACAAAAACAGTAATATGCTTCCTATGTTCTTCTTTGAAAGTGTACTCTCCACAAATATAACAAAATAAATGCGGTGAAAGAAAACATGCTCTTCTTGAAGATGATGCCATTCTCTGTTAGAAGTGTAATAAAATAAGTAGCATACTAACATGCATGCAGTGGCTTAAAATCTAAAAAAGGCAATTCTGGGAAGATTCTTGGAAAACTGAAACTGAGAGTAAACAAGCAGTTTTCTTTTGTAAAGGACTAGACAGCAATAGTTTTTTTTACATAGCCTTATATAGGAAATATTGTAATAATACAGGGTGACCCAAAAGGAGACGGGCCCGCGCGTGCACAAAAAGTGCGCGCGCGAGCCTTTTTTTTGGGGGGGTCACCCTGTATTAATGAAATACAAAAATGTCTGTATCTCAAAAACTAGAGCTGCTACAGACAAGTAAATGTGATATTTGGATTGAGCAGGCCTCATTTATGTACAATCAAGAGTAAAATGTTTGGCACCCAAAAAATTTTTTTTATTGTAGGGCTGTGTTAGTTTTAAGAGGTTAAAATAGAGATGAAATAATGGTGAATTTTAGATGAAAGTTTCGTTTTAATAGAGACTTGGTTTGAGGATTTATATTTAAAAATGTTTATGTCCTTTTGCTGTTTCCTAGAACTTAACTGATCTAGGTGAGTCCTGCAGCCGTGGTTTCGTCAATTCTTCTGTGATGAGGGCCCTTCTCCACACAACTCGTCCAATGTAAGCGGTCAGTGTGGATTCCTTGCTTCTAACTCACCCCTAGTGGAGTAGAACTTTCGTCTTGAAGCTTCGCACCACGAACTTTAGACAAAAATAAAAAGAACAAATGCCTCTGCTAAGTACATTTGTGGGCTGAAAATTAACACCAATGTTAGCCTCTCTCAATAATTATATTATTTTGAGTATACACAGCGTAACTCAGGGAAATGATTAGAAATCACCAATATTCTTTTGGGTATTAAACTGGGAAAATATGTGTTTGGACAGCGCGAAAGCAATGAGTTGCCTGAATTAATTACAATTAATAAGGTACATATATCTCAAAAAATGATATGATACACTTGAGGCATATGTGATGTAATCATCACTTATCACTGCTGCAGTCGGAGTCTGGGGTTGTTGCTGCTTTCGCTTTTCTGAGCGAATTTGCATAAAACAAACACGAGCGCTTGCCGTAGTGGTTTATGAACATACTATTTTCATATGTTGAGGTTGCCAGCCTCATATATAACCACTTAGCAAGGAAAACATGTCAAATTCACATTTGTAAAATAAATGTTTACACTTACCCCAAAGTAACTTTTGGGACCACAATCTCCTGGCACAGTTTAGAATGGACACTAGCAACGTAGGTTAGATGGTTTCGAATCACTTGGTCTGGAAATTTTGTATTCCTCTTATGACGGATGATCTGATTCCTTAAGTCTCCAGTCTTTGTATTTAAAATGCGGGTTTACTTTTTTTAAGTTTTAAAGTTGCCCATATACTTCCATCTTGGTCCTTTCAGTTTCCAGTCTCTGTATTTAAAAATGCGGGTTTACTTTTAAGCTTTAAAGTTGCCCAAATGATCTGATCTGTCACTTATAATTTTGGAATTCTTAGTCAAATCCTTCTTTTTCTGGCTCTGGTGAATTGCTAGCTTGACGTGGCAATGCAATCTGACTTGTGACTCCGATTTCGCTAGATTATATTTCCAATTCTCAGTTCAAAATCCCAGATTGTACTTCCGACGAATTTTCCAATGCCAATCAATGTCAGTTGCGTCTCTCGAATCAAACCAATCGAAAGCTTTTTGGCACTATCTGGGTTGGGGTGTTTAATTTAAATCATAATACCCCGCGTGTTTTAAAATATTCCATTTCAAATTCCATCGCGTGATCTCTTTCTTATAATGCTGTAATACTTCCGCCCAGATTGTCTCCTCTGCCAGGTCATCTGTAATAATTAAACAGGGATGGTCCCTCGGAAACAACTATTTACTTATCACATGTGTCTTTGCCCATCCTTCAGACGGCTTTCTTTTCATCGATCGTACGAGACCATATTGTACAAACGCAGATCGCCATCACCGGTGTCAATACCTTGTCGAGGTATGGCGGCTTGCGTACCCTGATTACCCCCAGAGCTATGCCAGCGGGAGTTTTACTCCTGGAAGGTACTACCAAGATGGACAGGTTTGCGCGGGCAGGGGTCAGACTAAAGCAGACACCCTGGTCCTCCAGGTTGGGGGTGTTAGCATAGGGCTGACACCCCTGTCTATGGAAAAAAAAATTGAAGTTACGGAAACAACAACGAATAAACAAACTTTGCTGCGGGACGGACATCCGGAGTCTGAGGCTGGTATGACTGTCAGTGGTGAAAGCCGAAAGGAAGCCACTGACATGAGAATGGACGTCCTGACCGCAAAACATGATACAAGAATAGGATTGTTGAATGTCAGGACAATGAATGAGACGGGTAAACTAAAACAGGTCACGGCAGAAATGAGAAACTATAGGTTACACATTCTAGGGATAAGCGAGAGCAGATGGACAGAGGCATGAAAAGATAAAACAGCAACAGGAGAAACAGTACTTTACTCTGGAAGAGAGGATGGACAGCACAATGAAGGTGTAGCCATTATTCTGCAGAAAGGAATAGAAAGGACATTACTGGAATGGAAACCCATCAACAACAGACTGATAAGATTAAGATTGAGAGGTAGATTCACCAATACTACAATAATACAATGCTACGCACCAACGAATGACTGCGATGAAGAGGTCAAGGATGAACTCTATCAACAACTGCAGAAAGAAATGGAAGACACACCTAGATATGATCTTATTATAGTAATGGGAGACCTCAATGCGAAAGTTGGTACACACAATACATAGAATGAAAGAGTAGTGGGGAAATGCGGCAGCGGAACAGCAAACGAAAATGGGGATAAATTAATAAGTTTCTGTAGTATTAACAACCTGGTCATTGGAGGAACACTTTTCCCACATAAAGAAATTCACAAATTAACATGGGAATCACCAAATAGTCGGGACAGAAACCAGATAGACCACATCATGATTAACGGTAGATGAAGACATGCATTACAAGATGTGAAGGTAAGAAGAGGTGCAGATGTGGGAAGTGATCACCATTTAGTAGCAGCAAAACTGAAAGTGAAACTAAGAAGAGCTGGACCAACTGTAACTACACAGAAAAGGTTTGACATCAGCAAATTGAAGGACCCCCTTACCAGAAAAGCTTTTGCGGCTGACATAAAAAAACGATATCAATTTTCCAAAAGTCAGGAAAAGGCATTGACTGATGATATAGACCAGAAATTCAACACCATTTCAACAATATATAAGGAAAGCAGCAAATCATGCTTGGGATTCCAGGAAAGGAAGAAGCAAGACTGGATAACACCAGAAACATTAAACACCATAACGATGAGAAAGGAAATGAAAAGAAAGAAAACAGAAGCGAAGTCCCCCAGGTTAAAGCAACTATATAGCGAACAGTACAGTCAGCTGGACAAGGAAGTTAAACGCCAAACCCGAGCCAACAAAAGGAATTTCCTAGACGATCTTGCAGGACAGGCAGAAGAGGCAGCACTGAGAAATGAACAAAGCACAGTATACAAAATAACTAAATTCATCAGCGGAAAACAAGGTGCAAACAATATTACATTAGTAAGAGATAAGGGTTATCTTTTTAAAAAATTAACAGAAAAATAACTAACAAACTTGTTGACATAAAATTTGGCCACATGTTACAAGAGATATTATATTTTATGATGAACAAAGTTTACTTTATAAATTTTAATGTTTTATGTGAAAATAATTAATTAACATGAAGTGATGAAAAAAAAAGAAAGGAAAACCCCCAGTGCACCTGGGAATGAATTTCACTCACATAAAAGGTGCAAAGAATGCCAAACCAACAGATGATGTGCATAACATCCCTACCTATGGCGTGAACCACCCAAAAATGTCTACCCCAATGAGTTTTGTAGATATGGCTCTTGCAATATGACCCTTTTAAATAGCACAAATTTAGAACTTTGTATAGCAATATCTCTGTTTCTATACCATGTAAGAAAAAAGTGGAGGTTCATGCCATAAAGGATAACATGGGCTATAAGTGTGCAAAATTTGAAGGCTATAGCTTTAAAATTGTAGAAAATATCACCGGAACTGTGAATCGCAAGCCCTGTTTTCGTTAAAGTTTAGTTTTTAAAATGTTAAAACACTTATCTGATTCTCTTTGAACATTGATAACTCATAAACTATTACAGATAAACACATAATTCAAAAAGAATATCAAAGTAAAAAGGCTTATAAATATTTAAAACACAATTATTATATGAAAATCAAAAATAACCTTTTTTGTCTTTTTCTGGGTGTATATGCCCCCTTAAATTTAAACGTACATATCTCATATTTAAACGTTGCACATGCATATTGATCCATTGGTGTACATCACAATCTTTGAAACATTAACCACAGAGACAGACAGATATTAAAACAAAACAAGATCTGCCAGTGCCAGCATTAGACAAGAACTGCAATTATTATATGAGAAATGTGTATGCAGTTATTCTGCATTCATGAAGATTTTAAACTATTAATGAAAACAATATTAGTGAAGAAATAAACAAGAAATAACATTAACAGAAGGCTAGAGGCAGACAAGAAAGTTATAAGAAAAAAGGCACGGGAAGCTTTGAACGAGAGGCATAAATGCTTTAAAAGAAATCGTTAATGGATTATGCTCCTAAGAGAGTGGAAAGGTAACAATGAATAAACATTCATAAACAACAAGGTAAGTTAATTTTCACTTCTATGTGAAATTTTAAAAAACTATGATCTTGCTTTCAATCGTTGCATTGTTCATATGTCTGGTGCAGAATTTCTGCAAGCGGGTTAGCTGCAGATATGGTCTCATGTTTCATAGGGAACAAACAAGGAAACAAAAATATAGAACTACTCAAAGTACGATAGCCTAGAGGGAATCATGAATGGACACCAGAGATCTGTGAATAGTAAACAATAAACAACAAGAAACTTTCAAATGATATTTATTGTAAGTCTGTAGCATTTTTACTTCCAAAGTTATAGATGCTGAAAACTGCACCAAGACTTCTGGGACACCCTGAAGATTATGTAAAAATCTTTGTCAATGGAAGCAAGAAAATGAATGCGTCAGTGTTATAAATAGCCAATCCTGACATACGGAAGTGAGCCAGCAACGATTAGAAGACAAACTGGAAAATCCATCGAGGCAGCACATATATGGTTTTTAACAGAGGAATATTAAGAATTCAATGACATCTAAAAGAAGTGATTAGGACGGGCTGAAAGAAGCCAATGCGCTTAGGAAGTGTATTGCTAATATTCGAAGAAAGCAATCTACTTTCGATGGACACGTTGTGAGAAAAAGACAACTGAAATGTTTTATGGCAACCGGAACGAGTGAAAGAAAAAGGAGATAGAAGACGCCAAAGAGAGAAGATACTAGAGAGTTTGACAATGTCTCATGATGAGAAGTAAACAACAGAACTGATCAACAACACTGGGGACTTGAGGTTGTGAAATGACATGATATCCGACGCCAGCTGGCAAGGTACTTAAGGAAGAATATCTGAAGTTTCTGTCACATAATGATTGAGTCGATCTCATTTCCTCTCCAGCAGTATTTAGTTACTTTTTTTGGTGTACTTAATTTCTGTGGTCGCCCTTTTCTTTCTCTACTATCAAGCAGATATTTTGAACTTTCAAATCATCTTACACTCCTCTCAGTGATAATTCGTCATGAACCCGGATAGGCCGGTCAGCGACCGAGCGTTGGGTTTACCTAAGGCGTGCCGGGCGATAAATTACTCGTCTGTGGACAGATTACAGACACGCACTTATCAGTCGGACACACGTGAGCGGAAATGTCGTAATAGTCCATGCAGATGTAAGAAGTTATTTGTAAACATTGCCGAGAGAGGATCTGATGTTTTCATTCCATATTTGGGAGAAAATGGAAGCAGTAACGCGCAGAAATTTCCATGAGGAAATAATTTGAATTACCCCACAAAACACACATGTTTCAAACGATTGGCAGACACTCGGAATGAAGGCACAACACCCCTTCCGATAGGAGCCCTGTGGCCGGATAGGGTAGTGGGGGTTGCTGTTTAAGTCGAGAGTATTAGATTTTGAGACTAGCTGGTCCGCTAGAGTTGGGGATTGCTCTCTACAGTCTTACAGGTTGTTTTCCCAGGTTCGGGGATATATCCTCTAAGTTGTTTCTTTTATTTATTTAGAGCAGTTGTTTGTTTATGATATGCTTGTAGCTATTGACTTATGATAGAATGATTCATTCATCTGATAGCCAACTGCAAAGATACGATTCTTGAACAGCATAGGGTTTTGACAGAAATAACTTTTAATTGTCTGTTCTTGTACAGCTGAACTTGATCAAATAATACAAATTCTTTGATACAGGCATATATACATCAGTTAACAATTAGTAGTGAACAATTGGTACCATTTCAGGAGTGCAAAATTCCTTTTGCACCTTTTCAAATAAATCTGCATTTTCTCATATGGCTATCTCCTTGTTTTTTTACTGTTTTCTTATGTTGTGCATTTAGATTTTGTCCTTGCTAACATACTGCAGGCTCTTCAGTGTAATCCGTTATGCAAGAGTTTTCCTTTTGAATCATGTAGGAATCCATAAAGTTTTTAAAGTTCTCCACTTCATTTAGCATTCTTCCTCAACATGAAATCAAGGTTCATTTTCTATAAAATCTTCGAACCCAGATCTGCTGTGATCATAGCTGTGTGCACTATGAACCAAGGGAAAGTTTATATTTGTTAAATACTTACAAGTATTTCAGAAAACACATTATCACAACACATCCTAGAATGATCTTTTCAACAGAACTTCCCGGCGCTAGACTAACGTCTGCTAACTTTGGTTACTTGGTCCCAACTGAATCGAGTCTGTTCTACATTTCTGCCGGCTGAATAATACTGAGCCTTACGATTGGTTAAAAATCACGTGACTAACGCGACTCTACAAGCGAAGCTAGCCTAATTAAAATCTGTGTCAAGATTTTTTTTTTAAATATCTTCTGTTTCTCATAAGAATTTATTTTATGTTAATCTGTGCCTCTTTCTGTTACTGGTATAGTCTATTTCTGAAGAAAACCACAGTATACGCGGCTACAGCCCTGTTTAACATCATAACAAATAAATGCGGGGGAAGACAGGCAATATAACCTGAAACTTCAGCCAGAGTAGAACACTGGGATAATCTACCTCGCACCAAGAAGATAACCAGACCTTGCAAGAGTTAAGACTAAGATCAGCATTCATTTTTTGGACCGGACGTGTTTGAAATTCTTGAGGTCTTAAGAGCCCAGGCCAACACTAACATTATTAACGAGGAACACCGGAACGTGAGGAAACTGAAACACAAGTCAAAGTGGGAACTTATTGTTAAAGTAACAACAAGACCAAATATAAAGAGGCCTCTACAAGTGCCTTTATTTCTCTGAGCCAGCAGTCTGTGAGCTTAAAGATTGGCATAAGTTGTGCATTTTGAATTCCATATTTTTTCATTATTAACATGTGAACTAATACGTATATATTGACATGTGAAGATTAATATGTGAAAATTGCTAGTGGATATCCAAGTCATTTGAGGCTGATAAACTCAGCATATAGAATGAGGATTTCATGAACCACCACGGCCAGGGCTGGGGACTGCTTTATTGCAAGTTTCTTACAAAGAACAAAAACCAAAGGTAGTCCCAAGTTCCATATGGAGCAAGGAGGGAATGATGAAAGAAATGATGTACATACTTATTATATTATTAACCTTGTAAAACATATTCACTCTAAATGTAATGAAAGTTTCAACCTTTTCAACCAGTGTACATGTAAAACATATTCACTCTAACTGTAATGACAGTTTACAACCTTTTCAACCGATAAATAAATGTAAACATATTCAAACTAAATTGTTAACATTTTCAACTAAAGTTAAATATAAAACTATTCATTTTAAATGTAAAGATAGTTTTTCGCCTACTGGGATTAAGATTAATTCTCAGAGAGGGTAAAAGTTCTGAGATAGATGGGATGGTGGAATAAAAAGAGGGGGGCACATAAGTATGTGTCCTATTGTATGGCTCTGAGACATGGAGAGCAACAAAAACAACAACCAAAAAAGCTACAGACTTTTATAAACGGGTGCTTGTGTAGAATAGAAGGACTGAAATGGTATGACGAAGTCACAAATGTGGAATTGATCACAAGAACCAGACAAATGCCAGTGGAACAAAAGTTGAGAAGAAGACACTGGCGATGGATAGGACACACATTGAGGAGACCTGCTTATAGCATTACAAGGCAGTCCTTGTTCTGGAATCCACAGGGAAAGAGAGGCAGAGGTAGACAAAAAAAGACATGGAGAAGAGAACTGGATACAGAGGTGAAAATTATGAAGAAAAAATAGAAACAACTTGAGCGGATGGCACAGGACAGAAAAACTTGGCATGTGTTTGTTGAAGGCCTATGCTCCTCTGGGAGCTAAAGGGTATTGATTGATTGACATAAGTATGTGTCGGGAAACTCAATACTCAGAGGGTATTCGTTTCTCGTCTTGTGCCATACTAGTTGGTGGTACTAGTTGAGGGTACTATTTCTGGAACAAGTGAGGGTATAAGGGGCCTGAAGTTGACGCTAGACACCATCATCAGACGGGTCTTAGAGATGCGGGACCAGCTTTGCAGTTACTCCTTGATTTTACTTGGAACGTGCTGCAACTCTTAATCTTGACCAGGAACGTGAGCAATCCAGTCACCTATCTGCGAAGAACCAAAACACCAACGGGGGCAGAAACCTCATTGGCAGCTAAGTAGTCAAATAAAATCTGCCAAGTGAAACTTCCCTTTATATAATTCCCCATTAACATCATATGATGATGATCAATTTTTGTTAAAGAATATTCAATTTCTAATAACTGTTAAAACATAAGTGATTATTAAATTTGTTATTTATATCTATCCAAATTTAAAGTTGATTTAATCATTTTGAATGTGGTGTATCCGCATGTCTCAGACAATTTCTTAAATACACTCAATCAGAGCTACTAAATAATAAGAGGAAATTTGCTGAATTAACTCAGCTGGGGGCTTGAACGAGCTATTATAAGATTACAAGGGTGGTTTGGGATGTCAGGTATTGGTAGTACTTCTGGTGAAGGAGCTGTCATGTCCTTTTCAGGGCAGCTCGGTAACCTTTGGTCCAAACCTCGCATCTAGCTCTCACCTGCGACAGCGACCACCCCCCGGGAAACGGCTTTGGCAGGCCGGCTAAACTAGTTGAGGGTAGCCGACTGGCTTTAAACCTTCGGTGAGTTAGGGTAGGCCTACCTATGCATGCGAAGACTGGATTCGATAGACTGCGCGGATGAAACCACCTGTTAGTTCAACAGGCATGACGGCGATTACCAGCAACGTGCTGTGGAGCGTAAGGAGCACGGCGGGGCACGTATAAAGCCCTGGTTATCCACTGCACCTGACTTCATCTCCAGTCGTCTTGACTTGTCTTGCCACTGGATTTAGAAGGACCCAGGCGAGAGAGTGAGGTCGACGAATTGCGCAACTCTTCCTCACTTTAAACCAAATCACTGCGCAAGTCACTCTTTCAACTCCGCCTAGGCCGGTCCCAAGCCCGGCTGAAAAAAGGAGGAGGGCGGCCTGCATGGAGGCCGTAAGGAGGCACCTCCACCTTTGCAAAGGCACAACAGGCCAATCACCTGTTTGCTTTAAAACATGATTACACGAAATACAAGAGAGAAAACCGGACTGATTCTAAAGGCGACGAACTGGAACGGACTGCAGACTACGACTTATGGAACTTGGAACACAAGAAGTATAAATGGGACAGAAAAGGAGCTGGTGGAAGAGATGAGGAAAGCAAAACTAGAAGACAGCCGATAGGATAGTCTGGCGCTCTCTCTTCCAAACCTCTACACCTCACGGTAGAAGGGGAACGACTAAGTAAGTAAGTAAGAAAGTCACTCTTTCATCCACTCATCCATCCACTGACAACAAGTCCTGTGGCGATTGGCTAGCGGCGAAGCGGCAGGCGTGAGTACGCTGGCTGTTGTAGTCGCAGATCTACTCACAGGCTGCTCAGGCCATATGGTCGTCTTCCACTGATCGGAGCAGCAGTGGAATTCGGCAGCCCCATGAGCGACTGAGCAGCCCTCTTTAGGAAAACACTGCTCACCTCCATGGCATGCGGACGGGCCTAGAAAAGGTACCCTAAACATTGCCTGCTCTACTATTACCTAACCAGCTTATAGCGGTTGGTGGGTACCCTACTTCTGCGAGCGACACATGTCGTACGGAAGGTTAATTGTTTTATTTCGCCCGTCTGAGTATATAGAGTGGATGTCGATAAATACGCGAGAATGTAGAGATAGATTTTTCACAGGTGGTAGAATTGAGAAATAAAAAGATCTGTCTCTGGAGTGTTTAGGTAATCTCTTCCAGCCTGTCCGTACGACTGTACTTTTACAAGGTGCAAGACAGCTTTTATCTCCCTATCAGGAATAGATAAGTTAATCTACACACACACAGCTGTGTGACACAAGACATACAAACGTGAAAAACTGAGGATAAATAGGTATGGGTCTGACAAACACACAAAGCTAAGTTTCTTTGTAGTTTATTATCATTAAAAACTCGACAACATCAAAATATCTAAAGGAAAAGATCAAAGAGTCATTTACATGCATATGAAATGAAGCAGAAAAAAGTGCACCCTCCCCAAAATGGAGAAAAGAACCCTAAAATTATTAACACAAAGGTTTAAGGTTAGCACTCTGTTGCAGAATGAACAGTAGTGGTACTCTATGAGACCCAGTAAAATAAACAAACTTTTAGACAAATCAGATATATGGATAGTTTTCCCGCAAACAAGAAAATACTCGCACACTCTTGCAAACAGTGGCCACTCTTACACTCTTACCTAATTGCCTGGTATGGTAGGACTGTAATATCTCTTGGTAATAGAATTACTCCATGAATATATTATTTAATTCACTTAATATTTTGTCACCCCAGTTGTCGAAGATCCAAAATGGCCCAAGTCCATCCCCTGAGATTAGTTCATCAGGTGAACGCCTAATATGGTTGCGTCTCCTATAAGTGTTATTACAAATAGTTAAACACTGAGAGAATTCCTGAGGTTCACTCTTTAGTGGGAAAAATACTTCCAGTATTGGGAAAACACCTGGTTGCTAGAACTTTGTTCATAGGCTGATGATGGTTCATCTATCGGCCAACTTGTGGCTGGATATATATATATATATATATATATATATATATATATATATATATATATATATATATATATATATATATATATATATATATATATATATATATATATATATATATATATATATATATATATATATATATCTGGGTTTTATCAGTCCAGTTATTAAAAAAACCAAATTTATTGTCCTCCAATACTCTCTGGCGTGTGCCCGTTCTCAAATGAAATTGGTGACGCACAGCCAAGAAAAGGAGAAAATAACAAATCCAAAAAAAGGAAAAAGAAAAAGACCGCTGGCCGCCCTTGTGATCAGGTCTGCGAAGAATACAAGAAACATTTATATAAAAAAATATACTAATCCTATATCTACACACACAGACGGGAACAAGACGATCTCTTCTCCACTCCGTCAGTCCTGATTAAATTTAAAAGGCACACGGTGTTTCCTCACTCCTACCCGTCAACAAATTCTGCTGGCAGCTGAGTTCAGACGGATCTGAGTTATGTTAACTCGCCCGCCCCTGCTCGCCAGCGACAGCGTACAATGAAAATTATTATTTAATCTGTCCATACGCGCTGCCTAAACAATGATCGCCTGTCATTAAATAGCTATTAATTGTCGGCATCTGTTGGCTTTGCCGTATATGATTAAAATAATAGACACTATAACAAATATGCACAAATGAAATATAACGTTGCATCTATCCTTCACTATCAGTTTATTGTCTATACGGGGGGCGTGATTTAGAGTTTTAATAGAATATCTGGTATGAAATCGCTACGTGTTACTTTATTTCACTCGTTTTACTAGCGAGAAAAATCTAAGTGAAGAACAAATGTTAAAAGCTATCAATTCTTAAAACATTAGCAATATTTTCCTTTTTACCAGAAAATTCAGAAATGAAAATTTCCACGAACTCTAGAAAACCATATTCCACAATAAAGACTGGTTATAGGACTGCGCTAGACTATTCAAAATTCTGACTGACAACTGATGATGGTGTTAAGAAAACAACAGTATATATACCATTAGGATTCTCTGATCTCTGATTGCGTTAATTTCGCGTTCCGGTGTTACCCAGAATTCAGAAGCTAAGCGTATCAAGATAAAAGGCTTTACGGTCGGTCTTCGTCGAGGTTTTCGACCGTCATCAAAAGATTTACTGTTCCCTAGCGGGTTTCTCTGTAAGAATGCCCGCTTCTGAAGATCAAAGAGCCCAGGGGTTTCTAACTCCCCTGAGTACGAAACTTCAAAAGGGTCTGTGTTTTTGTCTCCCCCACGTGCCAGCTTGTCTGAGAACTATTATGATTGACAGATGCTCGCGTGAGGGGACGAGGTAAACACAGCCTGATTTGCTTTCCTGTTATGATTGACAGGTCACGCAGTTTGTAAACATTGCGTTAGCTCGTGTTAAAACAAAGAGGTGAGACAAAATGGTGCGTTGCAGAAATAGACAGTAGGTATTGATACATGGTTTAGCTAGCAAATCAGAGGGCAGCTATAAGGTTGCAATAAGCTGTCGGATTACTGTAGACTCTTTTTTCATTACACGTCTCAGCATATAAGAAAAAGAAAGGAAAGATTTTTCCCCCTCATTCTAAGCGCATGGAATGTGCGCACTCTCCTTGATTCAGACTTTAACGCAAACAGACGTGAGAGGCGAACTGCCCTGATTGGGAGAGAACTGGCCAGAGACAACATTGACATAGCAGCACTGAATGAAACTCGACTTGCAGGCGAAGGCCAACTTTGCGAAAAGAGTGCAGGTTATACATTCTATTGGAGCGGAAGAGGAAGTGAAGAAAGACGACCAAGATCCCCCTGCTTTATGGAAGAAAACATGCCACCATCATTAGTGCGTATGCACCAACAATGACACACCAGGATGACGTCAAGGATAGGTTTTACGAAGAACTGCATGCAGTAATTGCATCAGTTCCTAAAGCAGATAAGCTCATCATTCTTGGTGACTTTAATGCAAGAGTAGGCTCAGATAACATCTCCTGGAATGGCACTATCGGAAAGTACGGCGTGGGTCGCTGTAACAGCAATGGACTTCTTCTCCTCCAGACTTTCGCAGAACATGACCTCCTTGTCATGAACACCATTTTTCGATTTCCTACACACAACAGGACCTCCTGGACGCACCCTCGCTCAAAGCATTGGCATCTAATTGACTATTTAATTGTTAGGAAGAAGGACAGGCAAGATGTCTGGGTGACCAAGTCCATGTGTGGTGCCGAATGCTGGACTGATCATCGCCTCAGTGTGTCTAAACTTAAAATTCGTATCCAACCAGCCAGACGCCTCAGGGGAAGAAAACTCAAAAAGGCTGGATGTCACCAAACTAAAGAAGACAAAAATCAAACAGTCATTTACTGACACCCTAGAAGACCGTCGCAAATGTATCTCGTTAGACGGCCAAAGTGTGGAAACAAATTGGATAGCCCTAAGTGAGCAGATCTACAACACTGCTACAGAGGTCCTGGGTCCCGCCATCAAGAAATAAAATGACTGGTTTGATGAAAACTCAGATGATATAAAGAAGATGTTGGCTGAGAAACACTATCTCTATAAAGCATATTTAAATGATCCAAAATCTACATCCAAGAAAGACGCTTTCAACAACATGCGTAGAATCGTCCAACATAAACTACACCAGATGCGGGACTCAAGGCTGAGTAACAAAGCAGATGAGCTCCAAGGCTTGACAAACGTTTACCATGCACTCAAAGCGGTCTATGGTCCAACATCATCAGGATCATTTCCCCTCCTTAATGCAGATGGAAAAACACTAATTACAGACAAGTAAAAAATTCTCCAACGCTGGGTCGAACATTTTAATAATATTCTGAACCAGCCAACATCTATTAATGACGAAGCCATCAACGGCCTGCCAAAAATTCATATAAATGAAGCACTAGATGATATACCAACTCTGGAGGAAACTCAAAAAGTGATTCGTCAACTTTCTAGTGGAAAGGCCCCCGGCTCCGATTCAATTCCTGTTGAGGTCTATAAAGATGGCGGTAAACTTCACATGATCTTCCAACAAATGTGGCAGAGTGAAACCATCCCACACGATCTCAAAGATGCGTCAATTATACATCTATATAAAAGTAAAGGTAATCGCCAAGACTGTAACGATCATCGAGGTATCTCTCTTTTATCAATCGCTGGGAAGATATTCGCCAGAATCCTTCTGAATCGCCTCACGGCTCATCTTGACAAAGGTCTTCTACCTGAAAGTCAGTGTGGATTCCGGAAAGAACGTAGAACCACCGATATAGTGTTCGCTGCAAGACAGCTGCAAGAAAAATGCCAAGAAAACCACTGTGACCTGTACACAGCTTTCATCGACTTGACAAAGGCGTTCGACACGGTCAGTAGAGAGGGTCTATGGAAGATCATGGCAAAATACGGCTGCCCAAAGAAATTTACCACAATAGTGCAGCAACTGCATGATGGAATGCAGGCTAGAGTTCAGGAAAATTTTGAGCTATCGGAGCCCTTCCCCGTCTCAAATGGAGTTAAACAAGGGTGTGTACTTGCACCGACTCTGTTCAGTATCATGTTTTCTGCTATGCTGACTGATGCTTTCAGAGACGGGGACACAGGAATCGACATCAGATATCGTGTTGATGGAAAATTGTTTAACCTTTGGAGGCTTCAAGCAAAAACCAAGGTCAAATCACACACCATCAGAGATCTTCTGTTTGCTGACGATTGTGCCCTCAATGCTGGCTCAGAGGCTGATCTGCAGAATAGCGTGAATAGATTCTCCGAAGCCTGTTCCAACTTTGGGCTTACCATCAACACGGAGAGAACAGAAATCATGTACCAACCAGCTCCTGGCACATTTTATACTGAGCCAATCATCAAGGTAAATGGTGAGAAACTGAAAGTTGTGAACAGATTCACATACCTTTCTTAGCACACTATCCAAGAACATCGTCATTGATGATGAGGTGAACACCAGGATCTCCAAAGCCAGCAGCACATTTGGAAGACTATACACCAACGTTTGGCATCGAAGTGGCATTAGTCTACAGACAAAGCTGAAGGTGTACAGAGCTGCGGTGATTCAGTGTTGCTTTATGCATGTGAAACATGGACTGTATACAGGCGCCACGTAAGGAAGCTAAACCACTTCCATACAGTCTGTCTCAGAAAGGTAATGAACATCAAATGGCAAGACAAGATCCCGGATACCGCGGTTCTTGACAGAGTTGGTATTTCTAGCATCGATACTATTCTGATGCAGTCACAGATTCGCTGAGATGCAGAAGGGTAAACGCTCCTATGGTGGCCAAAAGAAGCGCTTCAAAGACACGCTTAAGACTTCATTAAAACCTTTAACATAAACCCTGACACATGGGAAGCTGCTGCGCAAGACCGAACTGCTTGGCGCACATCTATTCGTAAAGGTGCAGCGGCATGCGAATCATCCAGAAAAGCAGCAGTGGAACAGCGGAGACAAGCTAGAAAAGACCGTGTAATAAAACCTTCACATGAAGCAAACATTCCCTGCTCACACTGTCCAAGATCTTTCCAGGCCCGCATCGGGCTCTTCAGTCACCTTCGTACCATAGACAAACCTAACATATTCCTAATAATTGGATGAACAGAGTGGTCTTCATCACCCGTGATGGACAAACAACGCTTACGATAAGATTATATAATTCTTCACAAAAGTTGTTGGCAGAACAATAGAGTTAACGTGCTCAGCATTGTTCTCGCTTTTCTGAATATCTTGTGAAGACTGCCTGGAGGTAGAAGCATCATTATTTTTCTACCTACAACTCTGCCAAGAGTAATCTGGTGTGAAGGTAGACACTTTTGAAGACCCACATCAGTTACTCTTTAGTTTAGACCGCTGTTGGACCACTACTGCAGAGCTAAGGGAAGGCAACCCGTGATAGTTTCTCAATAATTTCCTTACCTGAATCCGGAAAATGGCAAACATTAAAATTTCACTCCACAAAAGCCGTATACGAATTTTTATTTAGCGACATGCTTACGAGCTGTCATTTCACTCGTGTTGTTAGTGTGACATAATGGAAATATAGCCTACAGTATCTGACAGTCTTTCGTGACGTCGTTGGCGTTCTATGATTCGCCAGCAAAGCCATGCATTGGCAGCCTGCGTTCACTCATTTTTAATCCACGCCTCTTTTCCTTGAGACGTAAACAAACTAAGTTGTTTACCAACTTCCGCGACCTGCCAGTCATAACAGCGAGCGAATCACGTTTGTTTACCTGAGTTTCTCACGCGAGCCGATCTGTCAATCATCAGATATCAGACAGACAGCGCGTGAATAACATCGGACCTAGTGAAGTGAGACGCTCGCGCAGAAATATTTTCCCGAGGACCCTTTGATGTTCGTACACTCAGGGGGAGTTAACGCTTTGATCTCTAGAAGCGGGCTAAATCTCGGAAGAAACCCGTTACACGGTTCCAAGTCTCTGTTGTAGAGTAGCAACGCAGACAGAGCGACCGTGGAAACCTTTTATCTTGGGAACGTAGGTTTCTGATTTCTCTGCTGTGCAAAAGAATGTGAAAATTAACATCCTCTAGAGATCACAATAACATGATGATAATAAACTGGGGCTTCCCAAAACAGATATCAGTTGTCGCTCAGAATTTTTCGAATAGTCTAAACACGTAGTCTAGAACCATTGTGGAAGATGTGTTAATAGCATTTCGTGGGGATTTCATTCGGATTTTCTAGTAATAGAAATTTGTGCTTAAGCGTTAAAGTGTTAAAGTTTTACCATTATATTTCACTGTGATTTTCTAGCAGTAAGACCAGTGAAATAATAACGCGTAGATTTTTTTTTACCAGTTGTTCAGTTGAATGTTAATTTTACCACCTGCTTCCTCACACAAGAAGAGACGTTTTAGTGACTAATTAATACACTAGACGCTACTGATAAATGACAGAAAAGAATTCACGTTTATTTCATTTTGTGTAGTTATTATAAGTGACTATTATTTAATACCACAAGATATCAAACAGACGCCGACAATCTAATAGCTATTAACGACAGGCGATATTTGTTAAGTGCGCGTATGGATAATTGAATAATAATTGACATTGTGAGCTGATCGTTATCGTTAACGCGCGCGCAGAGGGGCGGGAAGGGTGCATACCTTCGTCCGACCTGAAAGTGCTGAGCGGGCGAAAAGCTGACCGTATAGTTGTAAATAAAGTCACAGTGTGTCTTTTAACTTTAATCAGGACTGACGTAGTGGGAAAGAGATCGTCTTGTCCCCGTCCGTGTATATATAGAATAGTAGCATTGTTTTTCATAAATGTCCCGTTTATTTCTAGCAAACCTGATCAAGAGTGGCCAGCGGTCTATTTTGGTTTTTTTCCTTCATTTACTGATTGGATTAATGTTGTCTTTCTTCTTGGCTTACGCGTCCCCAAGTTGATTTGTGAACAGGACTGGCCAAAGAGACAACTGACATTTTAAATGGTAAATGTAAATGGACTTGTATATCCCAGTAATAATTTGTTAAATTTTATCAGCCCACTGGGTTGTGAAAATAATAACACTTCTGACTTTTGACAGTCGCATTAGTGGATTTATCCAGAAAGTTACGCTGTTTCAAAATCGGCACTCACCACACAGCCAGCCGATAGGATTTACCATCATCATCATTTATCAATACTAACAGTTCTAGCAACCAGATGTTTCCCAATACTGGAAGTATTTTTTTCTCTGTTTACTGTGAACCACAAGATCTCGTGTTTTCTACACCAACTATTCGAGGTGACATTTGTATATCCAGGAATAAACCACCAAAATTGGCGTCCACCTAATTAATTTATTGTCAAGGATGGACTGGGGCCAAATTTGGCACTGAACACTGACATTATATATATATATATATATATATATATATATATATATATATATATATATATATATATATAGAGATATATATATATATATATATATATATATATATATATATATATATATATAATAATAATAGCCCCTTCAGTCATAACTGACCCTGGGAATGCGCCCCTGAGGTGACAGCCCTCAGCTGCTTATTTTCCTGGTGCTCCTTTCGACGTTTTCTCCTCACCTCTGCTTGTTGTGTGAGCCTCTCTTCGCCCAATCTGAGGTGGCGCCGTAAATAGCATCGCCACTTAGTGCGATCGGCAGCTTCATCCTCCCATGTTGCTGGATCCATGTCCAGTGCCCTCATATCTCTCTTGCACACATCTTTGAACCTCAGCTGTGGTCGCCCAACTGTTCTCTTGCCATCTGCTAATTGTCCGTAGAAGATATCTTTTGGGATGCGACCATCTTCCATGCGGCGAACATGACCAAGCCAGCGAAGTCTGTGCTGTCTAAGAAGCGTATACATACTTTGAAGGCCAGCACGTGACAACACCTCGACATTTGTCACTTTATCTTTCCACGAGATGCCGAGGATGCGGCGTAGACACCGCAAATGGAAGGTATTGAGCCTTCTTTCTTGCTTAGCATAGGTCGTCCAGGTCTCGCTGCCATATAGGAGTGTGCTGGTGACGCAGGCATTATATACCGCAGCTGTGGTCTTCATTGTGAGTTTAGAGTTTCCCCAAACACGCCATGTGAGGCGGGCAAAGGTAGCTGCAGCTTTGCCAATGCGGCTGTCGATTTCTGTATCCAGTGAGAGTTTGTCATTGATGGTAGACCCTAGGTATGTGAAGTGGTGCACCACTGCCAATTCATAGTTATCGATAGTGATAACTGGTGCAGCACCCACATCCTGACTCAGCACATTCGTTTTCTTTAGACTTATTGTGAGGCCAAAGTCCTTGCATGTTTTAGTGAAGCGATTCATCAAGCTCTGAAGCTCCTGTTGGCTTTGAGTGACGACTGCAGCATCATCAGCGAACAACAAGTCTCTTATAGTGACCCTTCTGATTTTTTGTTTTTTTGCCTTCAGCCTTGAAAGATTAAACAGACGGCCATCTGACCTAGTGTGAAGGCATATTCCTTCAGTTGCATCTCTGAATGCATGTTTCAAGAGTAAGGCAAAGAAGATTCCGAAGAGGGTCGGAGCCAGAACACAGCCTTGTTTAACGCCACTTCGTATATCAAAGGGCTGTGACGTGCTTCCAGCATATTGGACTGTTCCCTTCATGCCGTCATGGAATGACTTTATCATTTCCAGCATTTTAGAAGGGCAGCCTATTTTCAGGAGGATTTTAAAGAGTCCATCCCTACTAACCAGGTCGAATGCTTTTGTGAGGTCTATAAAGGCGATATATAATGGTCTTTTCTGCTCTCTTGATTTTTCCTGAAGCTGGCGGAGAGAGAAGATCATGTCTGTTGTTGATCTGCCAGCTCGGAATCCACACTGTGACTCTGGATATATGCGCTCAGCTAACTTGTGTAGTCGCATTAAGATGACTTTGGCAAAAACCTTACCAACAATAGAAAGAAGAGAGATGCCTCTGTAGTTATTGCAATCACTTCTGTCTCCTTTATTTTTATACAGTGTTACAATCTTGGCATCTCGCATGTCTTGAGGAATAGTTGTCTCTTCCCAGCACTGGCACAGCATCCTATGCAGGGGATGTAATAACGTGCTCTTACAGCATTTGATTAAATCAGGAGGAATCCCATCACTGCCTGGTGCTTTGCCAGAGGCCAAGCTATCAATGGCCTTGCTGAGTTCCTCTAATGTTGGTTCGGCATCCAGCTCCTCCATAGTTGGCAGACTGTTGACACCATCAAGGGCTGCAGGTGTAACAGTATTGTCTCTAGCGTAAAGCTCAGAGTAGTGTTCGACCCACCTCTCCATCTGCTTACCCTTATCGGTTAGCTTCTCTCCGCTGATGGTTTTTAGCGGTGCCGTCTTACTTTTATGGGGGCCAAGTGCTTTCTTTATACCGTCATACATTTGTCTAATGTTGCCTGTTTGCGCTGCGATCTCGATGCTCTCACTGAGCTGGAGCCAGTAGTCATTTGCACAGCGTCGAGCAGTTTGTTGAACTTTGCTTCTCGTAGCCCTCAGGATCTGTAGGGTTCTGGCACTCGGTGAACGTTTGTATTCATTCATAGCACTGCGCTTAGCTTCAATGACAGGTGCCATCACATCTGATGAAGCATCAAACCAGTCATTTGACTTTGCTGTTTTCTTACCAAAGGTGGCAAGTGCAGTACTTTGAATGGTGTTCCGTAGATGCTCCCAGTTCTCTGTAATAGTATCACCATGCTGAGGGCTACTGAGCACTTTCTCGAAGGTCGCAGTGAATTGAGCGATCATGAAAGGGTCTGACATCTTGCTGGTATCAATGCGTGGTTTCCCTTCATGTCTGACACGATAGAGTTTTCTTGGTTGTGCTCTGATTTTGCAGCAAACCAAGGAGTGATCTGTATCACAGTCTGCACTATGGTACGAGCGCGTGGAGAGCACAGACCTGAGGAGTGGCCTTCTGACGAGAATCAGGTCAAGTTGGTGCCAGTGCTTGGATCGTGGGTGTCTCCATGACACCTTATGCTGGGGTTTTGTCTGAAAGTAGGTGTTGGTCACGCAGAGGTCATGGTGGACGCACAACTCTAAGAGCCGTTGTCCATTTTCATTCATCTTGCCAATACCAAACCTGCCCAGACATGAAGGCCATGAAACATTATCGGCACCCACTCTAGCATTAAAGTCACCAAGGAGAACAAGCTGTTCTTGCCTAGGTATGCTTTTGATAATTGCTGTTAGATTCTCGTAGAACTCATCTTTAGCTTCTGAGGCAGAGTACAGAGTAGGAGCATACACACTGACAAGGGTGATGGGACCTGTGCTAGTTTGCAGTCGGAGCATTAACAGGCGTTCTGATCCATTCTCGCCTGGTTCAACCATTTTAGTTAGCGATTTTTTGACCGCAAAACCTACTCCGTGTTCTCTAGCTTTATTAAGATCTTTCCCTTGCCAATAAAATGTGTAGTCCTTCTCGCTCACCGTTCCAGAGCCCGCCAGGCGCGTTTCCTGAAGTGCAGCTATATCCACCTGAAGTCGTTTAATTAAGCTCATCATTAATTATGGCTGTCTTCCTTACATCGTTTACATCCTGTAGGTTTTCGGATAGTCCAGTCAACATAGTCCGGACGTTCCAGCATCCCAATCTGAGAGTTTGCTTATTTCTATTTTTTCGATAATTGCTTGGTGCAAAATTTTCTGTCCACAGTTCGGGTTTGACCCTAATCCCCATGCACCCAATGGGGAAAGCAGACAGTGGCGGGACAACACCTTATTGACTGGGGGCTGCCCAGCTTGAAGCAGGCGGTAGCTGTCCAGTGAGATCCTAGAACCTCTCCCACTGTCGGAAGTAGCCCCTGGCGCCATGCCCTACGCCAATTGGGCAAAATGCTTATAACCGGTAACTGCTACTTCCCGTGTTTTGCCGACACCTATAGGGTGAAGCTGGAGTGTCCTCTCCAGGGCGCGAGCTTGGGCACAGTTATATGGAGATCAAGCTGTTGCCCATGCAGCATGTTCCCCCTCTCCACACAGCCGGTAGATCCAAAGGAACGGCAGTAGCCGATACTGTTTGGTACCAGCCATGTCGCAGGAGTTGCCAGAATAATGTCGAATCGACATTAGACTGCCTTGGGGACTCCGACTCCGGATTTATCCTCAGGGTTTACTCCCGAAGCCAATTCCATAAATGGATATTCACGCAAGGCAGCGGTGGTTTGAATTCAGAGTTCCTTCTCTTAGATAAGCTACCAACCAAGGATCACGAGCCCTATCTGCCCGAAGCTGCTGGTTTTAAGGCGCCAGTCGCTCGCCTTTGCCCCTTCTCCCGTCAGTGGAAACAGTTCCGCCGGGTTCAAATTGAGCCATACGTGAAGGCCGGGAGCTGGACTTGGTTGTCAGAGGCTGTTTGAGGCGCGTGCCATAGAAGTATTTTATCTGCAGTGAGAGCTTATCCTCACTACAACTCCCGGCAATAACAACCTTTGGAACTATATATATATATATATATATATATATATATATATATTGAATATAAGTGTATGTCCGAGGGAATATCACCAAGAGTAGGTAAGGAGCAAGTGTGTAGCCGCGTATGATAGAGAGAGTGAATTTTTTTCTTGTTACGGTAACTTGTACCACCCTTATTATTTTGCTTTTAAAATTGTTTACTTTACTGAGTAGCACTTAGTAGGAACTTTGTTTACGTTACTGTCTATACTGTAACATAGTGCTAACCTTTGACCTTTGGGGTTATTAACTTGTTGGGTTCTTTTTTTCTCAATAAGGGAAGGGCACATGTATTCTGTTATTTTCCTATGTATAAAATTCTATTTTATTTGATCTTCCTTTAGTATTCGATGTTGTTAAGTTTAATGATAATAAACAACAAAGAAAACTTAACTTTGTGTGTTGGTCAGACCCATACCCAATTAACCATAGTTTTCACGTCTGTGCGTCTTGTTGTCACATAGTTGTGTGTGTGTGTGTAGTTAAACTTATATTTCTAGGTATAAGGAGGAGCAAGATTGTCTTGTACTAAAAGATAGTCGCATAGATAGGCTGGACTAGAGAAACTTCTCATTCCAGAGACAAATCATCTCCTTAAACTATTTACTAGTGAAATCTATTTATCACACCTTTATTTCTCACGTACTTATCACCATCCACTCTACTCAGGCGGGATCATAAATATCTTTCAAACCTATCTAAATTTACGACAGTTAGGTATTCAGTTTTAACACCTAATCAATCAATCAATACCCTTTAACTCCCTAAGGAGCATAGACCTTCAATAATAACACATACCAAGTCCTCCTGTCACGTGCCATCAGATCAAGCTATTTCCACGTTTTCCTCATCATTTTCACTTCTGTCTCTAGCTTTCGTCTCCATGTTTTAAAGCTCATGTAATTTCTCTATGTACATCTTTATACAAATGTTTGACATACACATGCCAAAATCAGGAAAATCCTGAAAAAATACCACTTCTGTACTTTCACTTCACGCTGTCTTGTGTTATAGGACGCATTCAGCAACTTCACTTTTGTTGTATTTCTTGATAATTTTCCAAAATTCATTAATAATTTGTCCCGTCCATTTTTCGTGTACATTGGTTAAAAACATATAACTAAATCAAAGAAATAACACATACGTTGTCGAGCCATACGCGCTTGTTATCTCGCGTTTTTTTAAGCTGTCACGTACAAACTGATCACTTGATGTATATTGTTTCTAACACTTCCCTCCCCTAAGGAAATGTATTCCGAGCCGGTAAATCTAAAATAGACGTGATCTTTTCCCTCCATTAACTTCAGGAAATATCAAGAGAGCAGAAAAGAGAAGAGCACTGGTATCACAGGATAGTCACGGCTGTGAAGGTCTCTGCTTCAGATAGTATTCAGATTAAAGTCAGAGCCTAAGATGCCAACTTTGCTATGTAACTAACCAATGATAATCAACAATTCATTAAAACTCAAAATTGCAACATTATAAATGTGATAAGTCAGGGGATTACAATTAATGAATCATTTTTTATTTACATCTATCATTTGTATTCTTCTTGTGTAAAGTATGGATAATGAAATGATGAAAAAGTGAATGAAAAAAATTTAATTACAAAGTTACTTAATAGTTGAGTTTCACTCAGTAATTAATAAAGAAGTCCTTTCTGGAATCTTAAAAATAACATAAAATGTTCATTTAAATGTTCCTTTATTACTAAAGTTATCTCTTGTCTATTCTAGTAGTGCAGAACTGTTTTTCTCATCACTGTCACGGATTGCCTACCCTGCTTTGCAGTAGTGGTCCAACAGTGACCAAAACTCAAGAGTATCTAAAATTAGCTTCCAAGGTATCTACCTGCGCGCAAGATTACTCTTAGCAGCGATGTAGATAGAAGATTAATGACACTTCTACCTTAAGTGAGGATTCACAAGATATTTCCAGAAGTCACGAACAATGTTGCATTGGGCTGAACAATTAGTAACGCATTATATCTGGTCCGTCGCCTTTTGTAAAGGGTTTAAGCAATGGTTTAGCCCTTTCAAGCCCCCAGTTGATGTAATTCAACGAATGCCCTCTTATAAGTAATGGCTCTCTCTCTCTCTCTCTCTCTCTCTCTCTCTATATGTATATATATATATATATATATATATATATATATATATATATATATATATATATATAATAAATTCTTTAAGCGCCAAACACGGCGCATAAGGCAGAAACCAGTGCTCTCCAGGTTGTTCGTTGTGACGCCACTCCTCTTAGCTCTTGCACATTATTTAGGCCCAACGTTCTTCCTTCTCTTATTATTGTTCTTCTGAGTGTTTCTTTTGGTCTTCCTTTTTTCCTCTTACCCTCAGGAACCCAAGTGAGCGCCTGTAGTGGTATTCTGTTGTTTTGCATTCGTAGGACATGACCGATATACGACCATCGTCTTTTCCTTATATAGTCGGAGACATATTTCTGCCTAGAGTCTTCTCTTATTTGTCGATTAGTCTTGAATTCTTTCCAACTGATGTTCATGAGTTTTCTAAGACATTTGTTCTCGAATGTATTCAGCTTGTTCTCCAATGATTTTGTTATTTTCCAACTCTCACAGCCGTATGTTAACACTGAGATAACATTTGAATTAAACAGACGAAGCTTGGTATGTATATTCAATGATCGTAATTTCCAAATGTTAGATAATCTATTGAAGGCGCTAGCTGCCAAAGCAATTCTAGTATGGATTTCTCTTTTTGTATCACCATCCTGAGTCATTTTACTGCCTAAATAATTGAAACTTTCAACTTTCTGTAGTTTTTCCCCGTTCAAGATGATATCAAAGGTCTCGTTAGAAAAGTTCATAACTTTAGTTTTAGAGGCATTTATTTGGAGACCTATTTTAACCGAGAGATGACACAAATTATTTACTGCTTCTTGGGATTGTCTGGGTGTTGAACTTAAGAATGCTAAATCATCTGCGAAATCCAGGTCCCCCAGGAATTTTCCATTTGTCCATTTTATACCTAATTGTTCATAACCCAATCAATAGCTATTCCAAAAAGTAGTGGTGACATAATACAGCCTTGTTTCACCCCTGTTTCTACTGTAAACCATTCTGTATTCCCTTTATTTGTTCTAACACAACATCTTGCATTGTCATATAGCGCTTTGATTATATTCACATATTTTGTTGGAAAACCATAGACTGTAAGTATCTTCCACAATGATGGGCGGTGTAGACTATCAAAGGCTTTTTGAAAATCGACGACGGTGATAATAAGTGGCGATTGCATTTCCACTGATTCTTCTATAATTGTTCTTAGTGTGAATATTTGATCAATACATGATCGTTTCGGCCTGAAACCCGCTTGTTCTTCTCTGATCTTTTCGTCAGCATGCAATTTAAGTCTTTCTAACATCATGCAACATAATAATTTTCCAGGTACTGATAATAGAGATATACCACGCCAGTTATTACAGTCTGATAGATCACCTTTCTTCGGTAGCTTTACAATAATACTGTCTTTCCATTGTTGTGGTGGTTGTTCTCTCCATACTTCATTTATAATATCTAAAATTCTCAAGAGGTTGTTGTCATTAACTGCTTTAATCATTTCCCCTGAAATTTCGTCAACTCCAGCAGCTTTAAAAATTTTTTATCTTTTAACGGCTTGTTTGATCTCGTCCAGCGTGAATTCATCGCAAGTTATTGGCAAGGTGGTTGTGGGTGTTTCATTATTAAAATCAGGTGTTACTGTTGGTGGTGGTCTGTTTAGCACCTCCATGAAGTGCTCAGCCCATCTCATATATATATATGTAATTATTAAATAGTCTTTCTCACACGTTTGCTTTCATACTTCAAATGTCTGAATGAATAATTATTTGTTTAGTTTAAAATAACATACAACAAATTTCATAGTCAATTAGTTCAACAAGTTAAAATAAGGATTAAATGGGGGTGAAAGGTACATTAAGTTTTTCCTCACAGAGGTTGGATCGGTGCGCTATCAATGTCCGTGTTTTGTTATTACCTGTGACAACAACAAAAACTTAACTCCAGATGAGTCCTGCAGCTGTGGTTCATCAATTCTGTGATGACAGAAGCCTTCTCCACATTCTCTTCCACTGTAGGCGGTTAAGGCGGATGCTTTTCCATCATAATAGCGGCGTGAATACCATAAATCGTCTGATGGCTTGTAACCACGAACTTTAGAACAATAAAAAGAAACAAATGCATGCTAAGCACATTTGTTCGAATCAAACTAACAAGCCCGTTGTCATACGCTCCACCCACCTATGTTAACCTCTCAGAAGAATTAAATTCCCCAGCACACAGTGTAACTCATGGAATATGATGAAAATTCACCAATATCCTTTTGGGTGTTAACTAGGAAATTGCGTCTGGAGTGCGTGAATAATGACTTGCCTGAATTAAAATTAAAAAAGGTACATAAATCTCACAAGATACTATGTTACACCTTAGGCACATGTGATGTAATCATCACTCATTACTCATCACTACTCCCGTCGGAGTCTGGGGTCGCTCTGCTGTCGGGTTTCCAGCACGACTAGTCAGAAATAATCATCAGCTCTAGCAGTAGGGGTTCATGCATATACTATTTTCATATGTTGAGGTTGCCAGCCTTGTATATAACAATTTAGCAAGAAACCTGTAGAATTTACATTAGTAAATAAATTGTTTACACTTACCCCAAAATTCTTGCACAGATTTAGACTGGACACAGCTCTGTATTAGAAGCTTCGAAATCACTTAGGTCTAGAAATTAGAGTTAATTCCTCTGACGGCGGGTGTTCTGCGAAATCCTGGCCTGGGAAAACATTTGTTTAATTCCTCTATGACTTGGTCTGGGAAATTAGAGTTAATTCCTCTGACGGCGGTTGTTCTGGGAAATCACATGGGCCTGGGATAACGTTTGTTAAATTCCTCTATGACTTGTGATCAAATTCCTAGGATTCCAGTCGTGTTAATTAAAGTCCTGTCCCCTTTAAGTTTCCAGTCGTTTATTAAAAATGCGGGTTTACTTGAGAATTCCAAAGTTGCCCAATACTCGATCTGTTACTTATAGTTGTGGAAGTTTCAAGTCCAATGTCTCCTTTTTCTTTCTGGCTTTTAGGAGTCGCTGATATGACTTGTCCACTGCAGTCTCTCTGTGTGATCTGTGTCTGTGTGTTCAATACACTATATTCTCAGTTCTTAGTGCAAATCACAGATTGCACTTCCGATTAGTGTGCCAATAATATACATTGTATATCTCAGCTCTTCAAAATGAACCAATCCAATCGAATCTCGTTCAGCACTACGTGGGTAGCGGCATTTTTCAATTTCGAAAAATACCCTCACGTGTTTCAAAATATTACATTTAATATCCACGCGTGACCTCTTACAGTGGTGTCATATCGTTGCGTCAGACTTCCGCCGGTATCCTGTGCACAACTCATAAACACCATCTGTGAACTCATTTGATGTCCAAATGCTACTTAACGCCAATATTGTCTCTTCAGACAGTTTATCGTGATAATCATACATAGAGATGGTCCCGTGAAACGGAAAACGCATCTACCACCTGTGTAATCTGCCCACTTCAGACGGCTATCTCAGACACACAATCTATAGATGTTGATCGGGCGAGACCGTCTTTTCATGATAAGAATCTCGCTCGCTGACCGGTGATAATGACTGAGTATTGTTACGATAATACCCCAGTTTACCTGGCGGAACGTAAATAAGTCTGGGGAGTGGTAAAGAAGATAAAGACAGTCCCATAGCAAATACTTCCGTAGGGGAGTGGAGTGTTAGAGACTTTCCCCTACTAGATTCAGCATAGAGAGTAAAATAATGAATGAAAGGCCATAACAGTTGCCATATAATAATGACAGGGGAGAGAAAATCAGAAAATATCACTCGCACAGGAATGTAATGCAATCCTGCCAGAGTGGACTTGAGATCGCACAACCGTATCGTCACAATCACTACACACTAATCACTTTGTTTTTACTCCTTACAATAGCTGATGGAATTTTCCACATAGAGTACTTAACATTTAAGTGTTGTGATTGTCCTCTATGAATATACACAGCAGTGTCAGTTGAAAGTCTTGAAGTAGGCCACCAAGCACTGATGGGGTCTAAGGCGTTAATCTAGATGACAATATCTAATGCTCCTGTGTTGGTCCAGGAATGCATTTATTGATCTAGTATTCGAGACCTCTGGTATAATAGACACTAGTGAACCTGGGGGCAATACGTGACAAGTGGCTAGCCTTTGGTCACTGGGTCCGCAAGCCTACGTGTACATGAATGAGAGTGTTCAGATGTTTGCATGTAAATGAATGATACATGGATCAGTTCTGATTAGGAATAGCGAGACAAGACAGGTGTCTATCTGCATAAATCATTCTAATATAATACATGAATAAATATAATACCGTTTTAAATATGATTATGATCCATTTCAATCCTTCTTTTCCACGCAAGCACCCATCTATGAAAGTCTGTAGCCCTTCGGCAGCCGTCCCTGCTGCTCTCCATGCCCCAGAGCCACACAACAGGACCGACTTCATACCGGAGCCGAAGACTCTTACTTTCGCGATGCACCCGATCTCCATACACCCCCCAACGCAATGAAAGCTCCTCTCGCCCCCTGTATTCCCACCTTGACATCACTGTCCGTCCCTCCAACCCTGTCCCCACCGCGGCCAAGACTTGTGCACGACTTCACATCCCGCACTGGTGCCCCCCAAGTCCAACCCTGCCATCACCACCTGCATTCACTCTCACCATCCCTGTCCCCTCCCCGTGCACCTTCAGACCCAATTGCCGTGACCTCTCATCGAGTGTTTTCAATTTGACCTGCATCTGATTACGGTTATGGGACAGAAGACCTAAGTCATCAGCAAAATCCAGATCATCCAACCGCCCAGCCAGAGTCCACCGGACTCCACCTCCGCCGTGTGCTGTCGACGCTCCCGCAACCCAGTCCACCGCCAGTAAGAAAAGAAATGGAGACAAGAGGCATCCCCGTCGCACTCCCGAACCCATCCCAAACGGTTTAGCAAGCTGTCCCCCACGAAGAACTCCGCATGTCATGTCCCCACATGTTTTCTTTATTAAATTAATGATCCCCAGGGGAACTCCACAACGCCTCACCAATTTCCAAAGCGACTCTCTGTCCACACCGTCAAATGCCCCCTCGCAGTCCACAAATCCGATGTACAGTGGTAAACTCCACTCCAGATCCCGTTCAACCACTATTCTCAAAGTGGCCATCTGGTCTGCACAGGATCCGTCCCGTCGAAAACCTGCCCGCCCATCTCCCAGCCCCCTGCCCATGGACTCTTTCAATCTCTCAAGGACAATCCTGTTTAACACCTTTCCGGCACCGAAAGCAACACCATTCCTCTACAATTTGTGCACTCTTGTAAATCTTCCCTCCCAGGCAACCCAACCAGACATCCCTCCTTCCACTCCGCCGGCATCCCCTCCCCCTCCCAGACCCCACCAAGCAATCTATATAACATCTCTGCAGCCGCGTCGACATCCGCCCCAACGGCCTCCGCTGGAATGCCACCAGGTCCAGACGCCCCTCCATTCCCTAGAAGCTCCATTTCTTTCTCCACCTCTTCTCTCGCCGGTCTCCCACCGCCAATTTGCAGCTCCTCCTCCGCCTGCCGGACGCTCGGGGGGCCCCGTGGAGCCGGCCCACCGAGAAGGTCCTCAAAACACTCTGTCCACCTCCCCATTTGCCCCCGCACACTGCCGAGCAGCTCTCCACTCCTGTCCCCTACGAAGCAACCCGTTTGCCCGCATCTCCCCGTCAGCCGCCCTGTGCCGCCACACAGTTCTCTCACATTCCCCTCGGCGGCAGCATCCCCCGCCCCTCTTCCCCCCACCAACTCCTCAACACACCTCCTCCTGTCTCTCTCGACACCTCTCTCCATTTCTCTGTCCGCTTCCGTGCACACCCCTCGAGCCCTGGCCCCGGAACCTCCGGCCCTGCCTGTGCCCAAATCTGTCCTCCTGTCCCCTATCCCACTGATGGCCTCCGTTGCCATCCATGCCCCCTGCTGTCGCTCCCCCTCCCAAGCACCTCTCCACACGTCTCATTCCACACCGTTTTGACCCGCTGCCAACAGTCTTCTGAACTCTCCGCATCCCCCAGCCGATGGAGCACCTGGAATCCGCCGGATACCGCGACCGCAAACTCGTCTCTTGTCCCCCGATCTCCCAAATATCCCACACCAAATTGTTGTCTACAATTTTGCACCGTTGCACATCTCCCGAGTCTCATTCCCACTTTGGCCATCAGAAGGTGGCGATCCGATGCCACACCAGCCCCTCCACATACCCCTACACCCTGCAATGACGATCTAAACCCCCTGTTTATGCACATATGATCAATCCGATCCTCTGCCCCATGGTCTGGCGACATCCATGCCGCCCCGTGCACTCTCCCATGTGGAAACATACCTCCTCCCATAGCCAGCCGATCCGAAGCACAAAAGTTTGAGAACAGTTCCCCACCTTCATTCACCATTCCCAGCCCCCGTCCTCCCACGACCTCCCCAAAGCCGGCGCTGACCGTACCCATCCCTGCACCTATGTCACCCACCAAAACTGTGACGTCTCCTCCCTTTACCCTTTCCATAATTTCCTGCAGTCTAGTATAAAATGCCTCCCCCACCGACTCTTCCCCGTCACCAGCTGGTGCACAACATTGGATGGCATCTACATTTACCTTCTCTTTAGCTGTTTTAAAAGAAGCTGTTACCATTCCGGATCCAACAGCCTCCCATTCAACGAGCGCCCTCTGTGCCCCCCTAGACAACACAAGAGCCACCCCTTCACCGCGGTGTGAACCCTCGTCTTCACGTCCCGAGGACAGCACCAACCCACCCGCGACAAGTCTCATCCCGTCCACCACCCTCCACCCCGCCTCACACAGTCCCAGAACCTCGATCCCACATTCCCTACCCCTGCCGCCACCCGCGCCACCCTCCCCCGTTCGCCCAATGTCCGAACACCCCAGGTGCCAAATCCGGAAGCCCTCCCATAAGAAAGAAGGCCAGTCAGCAACACAGACTCCTTTCGGCTTTCTCTGTGTTGCATCATACGCCTCCCTGCGAGAGGACCTTCCCCTGTCTTGGATGGCTGTGTTTTATTTTCTTTAATTGACTTGTAATGTTTGTTGACGTTTTTTGTGGTTTAAATTATTTACAGGATGGGGTTACCGTCCCCATGCCCAACCCTCCTTAGTCGCTTTCTACGACATGCTTGGCAGGGAACAGTGTTACTATTCTTTGCTCCCCTTTCGGGCCCCGGTAACACACGGGTGATTATTCCAGGATAATAGTTTCAATTAGATCACTCCTACTGATATTTATGCTAAACGTTGGTAAGCATCGAATTCCTTTATACATCCACAACTCAATTTCAGTCCAGTGCTCTGGCCTGATCCTGATACAATTTTAACACAATAATCTGCAATAAAACAAATTATCATTCATAAATTCATATACCCTTTTAGGATAGATGAAAAACACAGAATAGATTCGGTTTGGTGATGAAGAACTACTCGGCCAACAGATGGTAAAATTAAAGCCTTGACGAGCGTCTCTTTCCTCCGTCTATCTGGCTTCTGCTGTGTGTGTGTGAAGTTTGAAATTGTTGTTGTTGTTGTTGTTGTTGTTTTCTTCTACTATGTTGCTGTGATACCCTGTTCAACCTGAAGTTTGGTTATAATTGGGGTATATAGGGTGTTATCGTCTTCACTGGTATCTCGTTCGTAGTCCTGGAGGTGACTGGTCCTGAAAAGGACCACTTGCTGGCTGTCTGGATTCCTCTTTGTCCGTTTGTGGTGCCGTGTCGCTCTCATGGTGTTTTTTATGTCCTGCCTCAACTATCTGGCTCGTTTAGTTTTGTGTGTTTCTACGCTACTAGTTTCTGTTGCTTTTGTCTTCTTGCTCTCCTGTATCTGTGACAGTACTTTTTCAATTATCGTTGGTAGTAGCTGTTCTAGCGTTTCTGGCTGCTAATGCTCTGTCTTGATTGAGTAACATTTGCTGTACGATGTCGATTTTCATTTTGTCTTTCGTTTCTTTGTTTTGTTCTCTAGTTTTTGTAAGGATATCCTCAACGATCCTTCTCTCTGATTCAATTCTTTTGAGTATTTGTTCGTTCTCTGCCTTTAGCTCTGTGAGTTTGGCGATGTCAACTTCTATCTCGTGTTTGATGGTTGTTTCAATTCTTTTGAGTATTTGTTCGTTCTCTGCCTTTAGCTCTGTGAGTTTGGCGATGTCAACTTCTATCTCGTGTTTGATGGATTTTGTTTCCTGTAGCATTGCCTGGGCGCTCTGTAACATTTCTCTGGCGCTCTGCATATCTATTATGTCTTCACCGCTGTCCTTGTCGTCTACGGGATCCTGCTTGTTTCTGCTTTCGTTCTGCTGTTTCCTTTTCATTTCGTTGATTTCAGCGGTCAGCTTGTGTAGCTGTGTTCTGTCAATCGTGCGCTGTTTTTCTGTAGCATCCGCATTCACTCTGTGTTTGGCCTCTTTGAAGGGTATGTTTTTAGACACGGCCTCCTTCAAGATGCTCTTAGTTTCCTGGAACACAGGGCATCCTCTGTACCTTGCCCCGTGGTTTCCGTGGCAGTTTGCACAGATACGGTTTTCGTTAGTTTCTTTGTAGTTGCGGTCCTCCTTTGCCCTGGGGCAGTCGCCATATTGGTGACTACCCGCACAATACCGGCAAACTGCATCTCTCCTGCACGTCTTTTTTGTGTGCGAGAACTGCTGGCAGTTGGAGCACTGCATCACCGGAGGGATATAGGCTTCTGTCTTTTTGGTTGTGGTTTCGAGCGTCAGTCTCTCGGGTCTTGTCGATCCTTCTACCGTGACTATCATCAGATTGGTATCTTTCTTGGCCCAGGTTTTTAGCCTTTCGACCTGCGTGATTTTAAGATTTGTGTTTTCAGCTTGAAGGCGTCTGTGGACGTCGCCTTCGGAACATCTTGTATCCACCCCTCTGATGACCAACTTCTTTGTTGTCTTGTACTTTTCCACCACCACTTTTATTTGGTGGGGCAACTGGATTTCCTTTGGACCGGATTCCAGTTCGATCATCAGCGAGGTTGTTTTGTCTGTGTTGTTGAGAGAAAGCACTACTCCCTTTTCGTGCCTCCCTACTTTGGCGATACCTCTCCGTCCAGTTATCACCTCGAGGATGTTGATCACTTTGTTGTCGGGTAGGGCCCTGAGTGAGACCTCACTTCCTGACGTCTGGGTGATCTTAACAATCCTCTCCTGTATCGTTTCTGAGTAGCTTGTATTTTTAGTGTTTGGTCTTTGTTTCCTTCTACAGGCTTGGTTCGAATCTTGTTCTTGGTTATTCGGTGTGATATCTTGCGTCTGAGCCTTTGAGTTGTCAGCTGTTTTTTCCTCAGGATCAGGAATGGTAGCTTGCTTCTCAGTGGTTTCGATGTCCAGCACGTCTGGAGCTACTTCTACTGTTGCTTCTTGAAGAGTGAGCCTAAGGGACTCGTCTCCGTCTTCAAGTCTTCGAAGTGCATCTAAAATTGTCTCTGCGACATCTTCCTCTTGTACCTGTCTGTGTTGAGGATCTGCCTCTATCACTTCCTTCATAGTGCTTGCAGGTGGGTCGGCTGTCATCTCGGCATCGTGCGGCTTCTCTGTCATAGACCGGGTTACTGCTGACGAGTCGGGTGGGTGCAGCCTGGATAGAAGCGCTTGTTTTCTTTTCTCCAGCTGTCGTAACGCTCTACATATTTCTTTATGTTCTGGGTCTTCTTTATCTAGGCAAGGGGTCGGGCCACTCTGACTCTCAGTCGGGTCGACGCATGTCACAGCTAACTCAGTCGTGTCCGGAGTTATAGAAGGGCCGGTCCCGGCACGAGTACTTGGGGCAGTCTTGCTCTCTGGCTGTCTGTCATTGTTGATTGTGATATTGCGATTACCCTGGCTGTTCTGCGCTGGGGGGCTGGTGTAGACCTTCCTCTTTTTAGCGTGTGGCCTATGTCTGGGCATTTTGACGATAACGCGATCTTATCTCGAATAGTGGCGTCCTGAAAAGGACGTTGGTGTCTTGTCACGATTGAACCTTGAACGATTGTGTCCAAAACGAAAAGTTTGAAATTTCCGCTGCTCACCTTTTTATACAGGGGCAGCAGACGTGTCGAGGAGCAATCTGTGTCACCGTTTTCAGACTGTGTAATATTTGCAGACTCGAGCAAGTTTGTATTTGGTGGGTCAAGAAAACATATTCGTTCTGCTCAACCCCGGCACCTACCATCTTCATCTATATATCCTTTTACTGGGATAGTCCTTAGATTCCTTTGCATTTATGATTTTCCTTAATTCGTTTTGACTATGAATTGTAGCAAATTTTGAAAGACCATTTTCACACTATCTTCTAACATGCTTTAACTCACATAGCACCATTTCCTATCGAAGATAACTGTATGGCCTTCTCCTTCATAGAATGCAATAAATTCAATTACTTTTCTTCATTCCATCTGTTTGCAATTTATAGAGAAATCCATGGTACCGTTTACACGAAATTTCCTTCTGCTATCACTCCATTTGCAAATCTGCGCGACACACACGAGAGAGTGCGTGAATTTGATTGGACAATATTTTTATTGTACGATGAATGGTAAAGGCATTTGTTTCATCATGCTACAATACATAAACTGGCAACCATCTTTGTCCACCTTGCAACGCGTATTTGAGTAAACTCCAAACTCACGATGAAGATGAAGACTAAAACTGTGGTATATAGTGCCTGCATCACCAGTACGCTTCTATATGACAGCGAGAAAAAAAGCACACACACAAAAAAGTCTCAATACCGTCCACATATGATGTCTGCGCCACATCTTTGGTATTTCGTGGTAGGACAAAGTGACAAATTTTGAGGTGCTATCACGCGCTGGGCTTCAAAGTAGATTACGCTGGCTTGGCTATGTTCACCGCATGGAAGATGATCGCATCCTCAAAGCTATTTTCTACGCAGAACTGGCAGAACAGCTGAGGTTCAAAGATGTGTGCAAGAGAGACAAGAATGTACCGGATAAAAATCTAACAACCTGCGGTTTCCAATCGCATCAAGTGGAGATGCTGCCAACAGTGACACCTCCAATTGGGCGAAAATACATTTTTACAAGCAAATGAGTAAAAAAACACACGGAAAATAACACCAAGAAAAAAAAAGTAACTGAGTGCTATCACGTCAAGGGCGCATCATTCCCATAATTAGTTATGGCTGGATGAGGCTAATAATCACCTAAGGCAGAATCTGCTATGGAACTATCTTTACCTTATATGGAGAATCTCGGATGATGCACGTTGCTTAAATTATTTATTCATATATGTCAGTGTCTGTAACTTGTACGTTTTTTTCCAGCTGTGATGTAGCTTTTCTGAAATAAATTAAATAAAAAACACACACATTTAATACATGTCAGAATGCACTAAACAAAAAGAAAGTAAATTACAACAAAGGCGCGCGCGCACACACACACACACACACACACACACACACACACACACACACACACACACATTTAATGCATGTCCGAATGCGCTAAACACATATTGTTCACTCAGATTCAGGCAATGTAACGTCAGTTATAATTCACGTACACAGCTCAAACACAACATATGGTTACAAAGCTGTTTTTGTACGAAAATTGTAGACCATTTTCGGATTTCATAAAAAATAGTGTACATTAAACGAAGACATATTTTTACCCCACATGCAATTTTCACCAGTGACGCACTGGCCATGTGCTATCTCTGATTAGTGTACAAGACTGGTGGTCCGAATATAGCCGGGAGAAGACGGGAGACGACTGAAACAGATTCGTCTGAGTCAGTGTCACTTGCGTAAACACGGGGGGAAGGGGGGGGGGGGGGGGGTGTTGAAGAATACAGAAGGCATACATAGAAGCGTTAGAAATGAAATACTGTAACAAGAGCTGAAGGTTTAAAGGGAGATAGATAGATAGATAGATAGATAGATAGATAGATAGATAGATAGATAGATAGATAGATAGATAGATAGATAGATAGATAGATAGATAGATAGATAGATAGATAGATAGATAGATAGATAGATAGATAGATTGGTAGGTAGGTAGATAGATAGATAGATAGATAGATAGATAGATAGATAGATAGATAGATAGATAGATAGATAGATAGATAGATAGATAGATGGAGAGATAGATAGATAGATAGATAGATAGATAGACCTCTAATGAAGTACGGGTTTTAAAGAGAAATACTGACCTGCGAATATATATTGTGTTTTGGTGTTGAAGAGACGAACTGGTTTCAGAGTTTTCGGAATTTGGAATAAGTACAGTACATGACAGTGAATGATGAGGCTGCTGTTAAACTGGTAAAAACAAAAATACATAAATTTAAAAATAAAATGGTATGAAATCAGTTTTACAAGGTAACGGTACATAGGAAACAAGGGACGTTTCGGGTTTTACCCTTCGTCAGCCACAGTTACGAACAGGTGACAAGGACAAGAATTACATATAGGTAGTACAAAAATGGATGATGATGAAGAACACACCAAATGCAGAGCCGGATTAACGTAGTAGCACAAGTAGCATATGCTACGGGCCCCGCGCTTTTAGGGGCCCCGCGCCAATAAATATGTACATAATTTTTTGGTCATCTTCTAATACGAGCGTTGATGGGAAGGAGCGAAGCTCCTGACCGGGTTGGAAGGAAAGTCCACTGACCCCCCAGCCTCGCAATGACATGTCATTGGGCCAAAAGAGCTGGAAAGCTCGAGTGCCGCTGGTTAGAGAGAAGAAAAAAAAATGCGAGCGTTAAACCAATGATCTTGTGATTTATGCCATCTTTAACGCCTTTTCATTTGGTGTCACGAAATTGTGAGAGAAAGAGCATAAGAGGGTGACTTAGTGTGACTCTTCATTATGTTAATCTTAACTGTTTGCGGACGGAAGCCATTTAAAGTGGCGTTGAAAATTTGGTCACGTTTGGACGGAAGCCACTTTTTTGGCTCTAGGCGACTGCCCCTCTAATTTTGTTTCGTTCTTTGTTAAATGAATTTGCATTAACAATAAAAACTAGAATTTAGGAAACGGAAACTTCTTGTTTTAATTGAGGTATACGGCGTGCTCGCACTCTCTTTCGATCTTGATTAAAATTTCTTGATTTGTAAGGTTAGAAAACTCAAAAAATGAGCAGTGGACACAGACATATTGGACGTAATTATGCCTCTGGAAGTGAAAAACGTAAAGCGAAGGAAGAAAAAGAAAGAAGAGATCAACTTGTGATATCAAAAACACGTAAGCTGACAGAATATTTTGATGTTCATGGTGGTTGTACTCTAACCGCTGAAGCTGGAAGTACAGGAACAACTAGTACTAGTGCAGGCTGTGCAGCAGAAAACATACAGCAAAACCAAGTATACACTGAGTCTGAATGTGAAAAAATAAGTGAAACGAAGAAGTACTCTAATGATATAGGTGACTCACCGAACAATATAGATGACTGTGAGGGTGAATATTGCATATCCAAGGGAAGTGAAAAATGTCAACATGTTGATAGTGCCTTCTCTTCATCCGTGCGATTGTATGACACTGAAAAGAAAACTCGATACTGTCAGAAGTCTTATTTTGCACATATTCATAAACTTACAAACAAGCAACATGCAAGAAAATGGTTATGCTATTCAGAAAGTAAAGGGCGCCTATTCTGTTTCCCATGCAAGCTAATGAGTTCAGAATGTTCATCAAAGTTTACTGTGGAAGGGTTTAATGACTGGAAAAATGCAAGCAATCTATTGCGTCGACATGAAGAAAGCTCCTCACATAGACAAGCTTTAATTTCACTGTTGATGCGTAAAAACAAAGGTGGACGTGTCGATTCCCATCTTGTGAAACAAATGGACATTCAAGAAAAGTATTGACACAAACTTCTAGAGCGAATAATTGAAGTTGTGAAGTTTTTAGCAGAACGAGGCCTTTCATTTCGTGGCAGTGATGAAATTGTTGGGTACCCTTATAACGGGAATTACTTAGGGTTGTTAGAATTACTGGCCAAGTTTGACCCTTTTCTGGCAGAGCATATAAGTACTCATGCAAACAAAGGATTTGGACATACATCATATCTATCTAAAACAACGTGTGAGGAATTCATCAATCTGATTGGATCCAGCATACTGGATCACATTCTCTGGGAAGTGAAGAAATACAAGTATTATTCCGTTTCATTGGATTCTACTCCAGATATATCTAATATGGACCAGCTGACTTTGACTCTGCGCTATGTTTTGCCATCTGAACCAGTTGAAAGATTTGTGACATTTTTGGATATGGAAGGTCATAGTGCTGAACAGCTTACTAAAAGTGCACTTAATTTTTTAAAGGCAAATGACATTGGTATTAAAGACTGCCGTGTGTCGTAAATTTATTTTGAGAGAAAGAGTCTTAGAAATAGTGGTCCTGTTTAGAGTGGAGAATGATGGTGAAAGCTCAGTGATAGGAAAGGTTAGAGCGTAAATAGTTGCTTCACAGAGTGCTGGGGAGAGTAAGGACAGACTTATTTACGACAAATCGTTCCTCTCAATCTTCTCTTCAAACTCTCCTGGTCAAACAATTATTTGCCAGTTTCCAGACACACACCTGCGCTCACACCGATTTCGTGCTTAAAACACACAAACGCACGTGAATACAAACTATATTAAACAGATAGGGGAAATTTGGGCTTTGGGTATTCCAACACAGTACTAAATAAGTTTATGCTGTTTATTAACATTAAAATCAATCACAACGATAATCATGTGTTACAGAAAAAATATCATAAGTACAGAAAATACAAATAACAAGGTGGGGAAGGGGTGAAGAAGATTGGTATCGACTAAGCCCTTCCCGCTTATTAGACAAAGATAAATCCAGTCCAAAGATAGATATTTATCGGGAACATAGGTAAGGTAACCCAACAGTGGATTTAATTACTCTGAAAGAGGTGTTACAATATTAGGTATGGGTGGTAGACAAAAATCCTGTTATTCCCAATTGTTCTTCCCTTTACAAAGAAAAATGAAAAGGGGGGGGGGGGGGTTTAAACAGAGTTAACAAAATATCCCACTTAAAGGAACAATGCAGGGTATACAGAAAATGTATTACCCGGTAGGCAAGTTAACAAATGGTTTGCAAAAATTGAATCTTCTGTCATTCATGCACGCTTGTGAGGGCCCACACTCATATACTCACACACACTTACCGATTGCAGCATCAGACAATCCATAGAATTATATAAACAGCAATTACACTCCTGACATATGAAAATGTCGGGTACTTCGATGTCCCGCCCCAGATGTAGCGAGGTTAGCTGATAGAAAATATTCCCACATATCGCTGGACTTGAAGCCTAAGTGTTCTTGTGTTTTATTATATAAAAAGGAGTCTATGGGATGGCACTGACACAATTCAATACAGCGGTGAGAATGGAGTGGTCTCTTTAATTTAGCTGCTGGAGGTAAAATTCCTTCAAGGCGTGATGATAGCAACTGACCGGTAGGTTTTAAATCCAGTGAGGAAAAACTAGGCTCAGTCACAGTTCAGGTAAATAGGTACTCTCTCACAGTAGAGCAGTAAATAAAATATCGCTACTGGCAACTGTTCATCTTCCAGTTTATCTTACAGATTGTAATTTAATTTGATGGTTTATTTAAATGTTCTTGGGTAGGCTTTCTTTCATGTATTTATGATAGCTAGGCCGCATCGGACCGCCACAAGATTAAATTTAAAATGTTTCATCAATATGTTTGGAAGTTTAAGAACCGAGTCTGGAAGACTCTGTATGATTTCTTTATTGCTGGGATTGCAAAGGTGATCATTCTATAGAAAAAGATAGAAAACCCATGACAACATAATCATACCTCAAAAATCAAATAATATTCTAACGCGCGATAAATTTACCGTTAAGACTATTATATACACTCGCGTATTTAATTATGTATTTAAAAAAACACGTCACGAGTCTAATGGTTAAAATACACATCTATATATACATAGGACTTAACTAAATTTATTAATTATAAATTCCTTCGCGACTTTAAAAGTTACTTTAAAATTTAAGCATCTATTATTTTTGGAAATATTATAATAGATATATCATTAAATTTACCACTGGAACTTTTGGGATGAGTTTAATTTAATAGATTTAAATAAACACAAAATCCAGTGAAATAAAATGAAAACACTAGACCACTGATCACTTTAACAAATATATTATACCGTGCACAGAAAAAATAGACACTCCAATGTAGCCACCAATTCAGATGGAAATCTAGCAAAATTTCTACTATAGCTAGTGAATCTTAAATCTCTGGCGACCGAATGATAAAATGGCTTTCTTCGTGGTCTGTATATATCTAACTGGAATGCAAGATTGGGGGAGACATGTTAGAATTTGACACCTTTTTAGATCTCAGGAGACTTTCGGGGATCTGACCGCCAGACTAAAGAGAGATGCCGCCACGGGTCTTCCGTATCTCCGCTCGCTGCGTCCGCGTCGGCTTTCCCGTTCGCGTCAATTGCGATCGGTTCTGTGGTTAACACCGAGATGCGAAATACCGGCAAGAAACTTGCGTCGCTCGTTTCAGGGACCACTACTGCCTTTGATAGCGCCGCTGGTCTTTCCTGAGATCCCTCAGTGCCTGTTTGATCGTGTGCCGCTACTTTCTGTTTGATTCTGGCACCGCCCCCACTGGGCCAAGTTAATGAAAATAACTCCATATGATTGCTCAAGAGATATCCGTGGGTGTGATTTAACCTCTCCTTAAATCAATGCGATGACCAGAATGTATGGTAGATAACTGTCCACATATTAATCAGCAAACGTGTTGATAATCTGCGTGGAAAGGTTGCATGCTAATGAGTCCAGGTGAAAAAAACCCGTTTGACGAAAAGTTACCACAATATTCGGGGGCACTGATGTTATCCGAAGGGGTCGTTACAAAGGGTCGTACCATATCATACAACAATTCAGGGTCAGCTGAGTTCGTCTGTCACACAGTGGTCAAAGTTATGACAACGCCAGCAACATGAGTGGCAAGTTTATAGCATTACAAGCACGAATTAATTGATAATGATAATTACTATGCAAATTAAAAATGTGTGTGTTCAAATATGTTTGTGTTGTTTTATTGGTTTTTTTTTAAATATAGGGCCCCTTTCTCAACATATGCTACAGGCCCCGCACTAGCTTAATCCGGCCCTGACCAAATGAGCGATACAAGCAGATGGAACAACGGTGCTGAGTGAATAGGTACAGCCTCTATGTAAATTTGATCTCAGCCAGACGATCTGTTCTCTGTAATTCCGTTCAACAAAGCAATAGAAAATTCAAACTAAATGATATGTTTGCTGAATGTTAACTTCCCTTTAAAGTAAAGATCGCGTTCTCTCTCGTGCAGTTCATGAAATGAAGCGAATTTTTGTAAGCTTGCTGGTGAGTTTTCAGTGGGAATAAGGACAAAGTATCTTTATTCCTGGGAATAGCACGACGGTAGATCAATCAATCATTACCCTTTAGCTCCCCAGGGAGCATAGGCCCTCAACAAACACAAGCCAAGTCCTTCTGTCACGTGCCGTCAGATCGAGTTCTTTCCACGTTTTCCTCATCATTTTCACTTCTGTCTCCAGTTCTCTTCTCCACGTGTTTTTTGGTCTACCTCTGCCTCTCTTTCACTCTGAATTCCACAACAAGGACTGCCTTGTAATGCTATCAACAGGTTTCCTCAATGTGTGTCCCATCCATCGCCAGCGTCTTCTTCTCATCTCTTGTTCCACTTGCACTTGTCAGGTTCTTGTCACCAGTTCCACATTAGTGATCTTGTCATACCATTACAATCCTTCTATCCTATGTAAGCACTCATTCATGAATGTCTGTAACATTTTTGCTGTTGACGGCTAAACATCGATGCCTCTAGCTTTAAACTCTTTCAATTTTTCCACCGCAAACTAGAGATCTACCTTTTCGTTCCTCGTAATGTTCAGGTAGATATATATATTTATCTTATACCAACCCCTGTTCTATAATATGGCAACCACTTTATAAACTATATTTGTTCTTGTTTAATTTGTCCAATCCAAAATAGCTAAAATTATGTTTAATGTGAAACCCTTAATGAGTTTTTCTGCATGTTTTTGGTGTCTGCCTACAACTTTGGCATTTATGTTCATATCCCCGTGGTAATTCTCCATCGGTTCCAAAGGTTGTCATAGCCGGGAATTGTAGTGACGATAAGCGGAAGGCAACTGAAGGAATATGCCTTCACACTAGGTTAGATGGCCGTCTGTTTAATCTCGCAAGGCTGAAGGCAAACACAAAAATCAGAAGGGTCACTATAACAGAAATCTTATTCGCTGATGACGCTGCAGTCGTCACTCAAAGCCAACCGGAGCTTCAGAGGTTGATGAATCGCTTCACCCAAGCATGCAAGGACTTTGGCCTGACAATAAGTCTAAAGAAAACAAATGTGCTGAGTCAGGATGTGAGTGCTATACCAGTTATCACTATCCATAACTATGAGTAGGTAGTGGTGCACCACTTCACATACCTGGGGTCTACAATTAATGACAAACTCTCTCTGGAGACAGGAATTGACAGCCACATTGGCAAAGCTGCAGCTACCTTTGCCCGCCCCAAATCGCGTGTTTGGGCAAACTCCAAACTCCAAATGAAGACCAAAGCGGCAGTATATAACGCATGCGTCACCAGCACACTTCTGTATGGCAGCGAGACCTGGACGACCTATGCTAAGCAAGAAAGAAGGTTCAATACCTTCCATCTACGGTGTCTATGCCTCATCCTCGGCATTTTGTGGGAAGAAAAAGTGACAAATGTCAAGGTGTTGTCACGTGCTGGCCTTTTAGCATGCATACACTGCTTAGCGCAAACTACGCTGGCTTGGCCAAGTCCGCCGCATGGAAGATGGTAGCATCCCGAAAGATATCTTCTACGGACAACTGACAGATGGCAAAAGAACATTTGGGCGACCGCAGCTGAGATTTAAGATGTATGTAAGAGAGACATGAGGGCTGTCACGGAGTGACTGTCGTAGATTTTTGATAGGAGAATTAAGACTTGGGTTGGTCCCTTCTGAATAGGTTGGAATGAGTGATAGTCACAGTGTGAGATAGAAGTACAAGAATAGATTTCCACGAGTGAGGTGGTAGAATAGTGTAGAGGCTGTCTCTGAGAGCGGGAAATCTTCTCTCTCTCTCACACCCATCTTCTACGACAGATCTAAAGTAGTCAGACAGTCTAACACATATACATTAAATATATATATCCACTCACGTGCACGCACATTCAAGTGACGACATGTAGACACACAGACGTGAGAAACTATAACAAATGATTATATAGTTATTTAGAACGAGCTGACCAACATGCTGATTAATTTATTGTTAAGTTTATTTATCATTTGTAAACTTACGTCACAACATGTAAAATTACATCAAAAAAGGCATATACACAAAGTCATAAACAAATCAAGGAATGCTACAAGAACTGGTAGACCCACAGTTATGATCTTCCCTCGATGGATAGCCCACAGTCCCGTTAGGAGAAAGATGATAGCACAAAGAGTCCCAGATACATATGATTGAGTCTAAGAGTTTTCCCCGTTTATGGTATGAACAGACCTGATACTATAATCTAGTTTAAGGGAAAATATTGTTAGCAAAACAAACTTGCATGAAAAAAAAAAATTATGACATCAAATAGGTGCCAAAATACAACGGTAAAAATAACACTCAGACCTGCATTCACTCTATTCATTCAGCCGTGGCCACGTGCGCACATTTATACTTACAGCTTTGATCGCTGCCTCTGGGAACATAATTTTCTCTAGGACCTTCACACAGACCCGTAAATGCAGTCTCGACCAAGAAATCCCCAGTTCCAAAAAGACGTACTGAATTATCTGTCTCAGGGAACGATTCCTTGGGTGATCTTATTTTTCGGATGTCTGTTTAAGTCACATAAAATTTGTCCAGGCACGAAAGTTAGCGGAGCACAGTGTCACTAGCGTAGGTTTCTAAAAAAATGAGGAATGTCAGGTCGGGTGTCGTATCTCAGTATATGACTATATTTGGTCACCACACTACTAGTCAAACTCTGTCGGATGTTACTGATATTTTGCTTGCCACAGCGGCTGATCTGTACTTAAGTGTTATTCTGGAAGAATTAATTCTGGCGCGATAGGCCTTTTACTTCATTTAACTGTTACAGTTCATGTAATGAAAGTGCTTAAGTTCTTCACAGATAATGTTCACGTACTAGAACGCTGGCAAAGTTTGGGTACCACAGTGATACGTGATGCCATATGATGATGGATGGTATCCGCATGTCTGGTTTTGTGTGGTGTGCAGATGTGTTCAGTCAAAACAATGTTCATACAAAAATAACAGGGCAATCCACATAGGACGTCAGTAAACTCACGACGTATAAAGTCAATGATTCTTGAAACAGCCGTTGACGTTTTTCTTCATTATTTATTGTGGACGCCACAGTGACAAAATGGTTACGCGAATATGTAGACACATCAAACAGTCATTATCACAGCAACATTCAATACAGCAATAGACGGTAGACAGCATTACAATGATGAGTCAGATGCATGTTATATTTCATAGTGCTGTAAATGTAGTCAGGTGAAAAACTCCATCCCTTTCTATAACAGCCAGGAGATAACCAGATGTATGAGATCAGTTCACTCTCCTTAGTTTGACTTCAGCAAGACAGACACGTCTGCCGAAGTATAAATAATGTCCTCAAAAATATCCTCTAGATAATAAAGGTTTTTCAAACCTAGTTCATTTAACAAAGTAGCAAGTAATGGTCCTTGGAACCTGCATCAACCGATGCAGCACAATACAGCGACATGTGAGCTAGGAAAACATCTCGTGGCGACGACTTTCGAAGACAGGCTATGAACCAGAAATCGTTCACGACCAAAAATCGATAGAGTTAAAGAAAAAGTCAATTTACCTTGCTTTCAAGAAATACAGAAATATCACGCCTCCCGGCATGTGCAAACACTAGAGGTATTATCTCGAATAAACGAAATATCCATTAAGAGGACTACACATCCCTGACAGAACAAAAAATAGCGGAGATCCCCTCTTCAACGAGGCATCTCTTTCGCCATTCCAAATCGCTCACTCCACTCGTGGTGGGCGGAAACCGATCGACCAAGAAGCAAGACAAGTCATGCGCAGTCCAGCGCAAAAAGACCACAGCTCAAACTTAACTGCATTCGATACCAACGCGAGAAGACAAATGCTTACCGAGAAAAGTGACTATAAATTTCAAGCAGTTGTTGCCCTTGCGTTATAAAATAGATATTGTAATAAAATGATGTTGCGAGAATTTATCCCGCAACATATCACCACGTCCTCCCGATAAAAAAAAATGTGGAACATATTTTTTTTTTAAATATCAAAGAGCATGCGATAAGCGGCTCAAAACGCACGAATTATGCGCTGATAATTAACTAAATTGCCAAACAATAGGCTAATTATAGAGTGTCTGGTGAGGATATACCTCAACAGAAAAATAAATATGTCTCAAAACATATTCACATCGGGGAGGTGTCACCAACACACATCACGTTAGCATGTAAACACAATATACGTATGCAAGTTACTATAATCATCATTAAACAGCATACTCTAATATTGTCTTTAAAAATGGATGTACAAATCTGATAGGAAAATTTAAATAGTACATTCTTTGACATGTAATGACATAAGTACATAGTAAAGTTAAACTACATGACGATCCAGGACATATGCTCTGGTATTCCGAGGGTAAGTACACAATCTAGAACTCGTCATGCTTGATACTAGTAAGGTAAGTCCTCAGCTCAACAATGACATTCTGAGAAAGTACAAGCAATATAATGCTAATTAATAACTAATATGCTTCATAAGGTACAATACATTATTAATAATTGTGGCTGTTTAGTAAACTAACGGCCCTTATATTAACTACTCAGTCCTCCTCTATCATCTTAAAATACGAACAGAAGAAGATGACAACAAAGCACGATAGTGTGTACATATAAAGTGAGTACAGATGTGCTAATCTATTGTAGAAATATAGGTGTGTTATGACTCTGTAATATATGGAAATATAGGACAGAAGTATTAGTTGGAGTCATGTGGGCATCTAGACAAAATGTCAGCCATCACATTATCCGCACCACGGATAGCTCGTACCGTGAAGTGAAAAGGTTGAAGAGCTATAGCATATCGAGTGGATCTCGAACTCTTCAAATTCTTAGTCTGAATAGCTGTAAGAGCTTTCTGATCAGTCTCTAGAATGAAATGTGCGCCCAGGAGGAATCTTTGTAGTTTTAGAATTGACCAAACCATCGCTAACAACTCACGGTCTAAAACCGAGTAGTTCCTCTCTGCCGCATTTAGTTTTCTAGAAATGTACATAACAGGATGCAGAGTATTTGCATATTCTTGCATCAGTGCTGCTCCAATCCCAGTGGATGAAGCATCACTCCGAAGAACAAAAGTCCTATCAAGAGTAGGTAATCTTAAGATGGGAGGAGAAGAAAATATATTCTTGATTTGGTCTAGTGAAGATTGGCATTCTTCAGACCAACGGACCAGATTAGGCGAACCTTTCTTCAACAATGTTGATAGAGGTGCCATGATCGAAGATAAATTTGGAATAAATCTCCCATAAAATTGAATTAAACCTAAGAGACTCCTAACTTGTTTCTTCGTTTTAGGAACAGAGATGTTCAGTATTTTGGAAGTATTGTGGTCTTCTGTCTTCAAGAGACCATGACCAACACGATGACCCAGGAAAGAGATTTCACCAAAACCAACAAAAGCTTTAGAAGGTTTCGCTGTCAAATTATTCTCACGTAGAGTGGACAGTAAGTCATATAACCCTAAATAGTGATCTTCCCAGGTATCACTGAAGAGACAGATGTCATCTAAGTATGCGATGACATCCGAACGATGTGACAGAACTCGACGCATCATGCGAACGAAAGTGGCAGGGGCGTTCATGAGACCAAAAGGCATAACATTCCATTGAAATAGACCCCTAGGTGTAGAAAAAGCAGTAAGAGGTTTGGCATGCTCTGCTAAAGGCACTTGCCAATAACCTTTAGACAAGTCAAGTTTAGTGAAGAATCTAGAATTAGAAAGTCTAATCAGTAGATCTTCTAACAAAGGCATCGGTTCAGCGTCGAACTTTGTGACCTGATTCAATTTGCGATAATCAACGCAAATTCGTATGTTCTTATCCTTCTTCCGGACAATAACCATGGAAGAAGAATATGGTGAAGTCGATGGTTCAATTATATTTAATTGAATCATTTCATCCAATTCCTTTTCCACTTGCGACTGAAAGTGTATAGGAATAGGATAAGGCCTAACCCTAATTGGATTATTGTCGGTAAGAATTATGTCATGTTCTATGACATCTGTGTGTCCAGGAATGTCAGTGAGAACATCCTGAAATGTTTGTAACATCGACGAGACTCGTCGATGTTCGTCACCAGAAAGATTAGGAGAAACAGAAACGTTTTTCCAAGATTCCGTGGAATGTAATGGAACCACTGGAAGGGGAAGGTTGACATCAGAGAAGGTAGCTTCCTCATCCTGAATGACAGACAGGGATGAATAATGACCGTGAGGTGCAGGAGCATCATCCGTTGCCTGGAAAATAGGCAGCAAATAGTCCGGACGTTCGTGAAATTCCGAAAGCATGTTTATGTGGAAAGTTTTATGCTTTCCATCAATATCGACCACATAGTCAACATCGGAAATCCGAGAGACTATTGCATACGGACCTTTCCATGCAATAAGAAGTCTATTTTCCCTACTGGGGAGTAGGACGAATGCTTTGTCACCTGGACAAAGTTGTCGTAGACATCTATTCTTGTTAGCAAACTGCCTTGCCTTCTCTTTAGCAATTTCTGATGAAGCAGTTGCTAGCTCACATGCCTCAATGATCTTTTGTCTAAGAGCAATGACATACTCATATGAGGATTGAGTTTCATCGCTAATATCATCGGCAGTGATGAGATCGTGTAATAAAGACATAGGGCCGCGTGGACGCGCGCCAAAGACAAGTCCGAAGGGAGAAAATCCTGTGTGTTCATTAGGGACTTCTCTATAGGCAAAGAGAGCCGCGGGTAAAACCCTGTCCCAATCTTGAGGATGATCTTCAGTTATCTTACCAAGCAAAGTCTTGAGCGTTCTATTCAGACGCTCAACTAACCCATTAGACATAGGATGGTAGATACTACTGAGAGATCGTTCAATATGTAAGGTAGACATTACCTGTGACATAGTGTCAGATATGAGTTGAGTGCCATGGTCTGATAATATTTCTCTGGGGAACCCCAAGCGAGAAAATATCAACCAAAGAGCATCTGCGATATCTGTAGTAGATATGCTCTTAAGAGGAATAGCCTCTGGCCAACGTGTGCACATATCGACACATGTAAGGATAAACTGATGTCCTCTGGCCGACTTGACCTTAAAAGGGCCAATAATATCTATGGCCATTTTCTGAAACGGCCGAATAGGAATGTCAGCAGCCTGGATAGGCGCAGCATGTCGTGGTCCTCTAGATTTGACCTCCTGACATACCTTGCATGATCGGCAGTAAATACGAATGTCCTTATTGACAAAAGGCCAAAAGAAAGCCGCAAGGACTCTCGACTTCGTACGGGCAAAACCCATATGTCCAGCACATTGCGAGTCATGAGCATGTTGTAATATTTGGACTCTCATGCTCTTGGGAACAAGAATTTGCGAATGTGCCGACGTAGTCGAATCTTGTACCATACGTACAAGTACGCCGTTTCTCATTGCAATCCAAGATTTTCTATTTGTATCCTGATTCGGATCACCTTTCTTCGCAAGAACGAAGAATTTTTTTAAAGAAGGATCTTCTTCTTGCAATTTTATGAAAGAGTCACGAGTAATCACTAAGTGACTATCTTGGCTATCAACTTCATTATCACTATTCAGTGAAGTTTCGGGTGTTTGTAGAGCTTGTGCTCTTGTAACTACTGCATTTGTAGCTTGCATGTTATTATCTTCCCAAGCAGCAATCTGCTGTGGGGTACACTCCCTAACTCCGTGAATACGACCAATAATAAGGTCCGCAATAGGATTAGGTAAGAGACAAGCATGCACATCTCCAGTAAAGAAAGGAGTGGCAATGCGAATTACAGCAGTAGGATATTTTTCTAGAGTGCCGCCAAATGTGACACATTTAATAACCCTTCCTGTAGCACAAGATGGATCTACAAGCGATTGTCTAACACCCATAGTGGTGCATCCGGAATCGAAAAGTAGTGAGACCGGAGTATCATTAACAAGACCCTTCTGTAGGATTAAAGAACCCCTCCCGTCATGCGCAACAGCAGCAGGAAGAGCGGGAAGTGGGTGACCACAACTCAAAGTAGTTATGGTACCCGGTTCGAATAAAGTACTGCATTGGGGGCATTTGTTTGCTCTCTCAAAGTCAAAAGCAGAACCAGTGACAGCGTCAAAGTTTTTACTATCAACAACATGATTACAGGCTCCCTCAGTTTCCTGTTGTACAGCATTAGCCTGCTGATATCTCTTTTTTTTTGTGTTGAGATCTACCCCGACTATTATTACCTCTGAAGTTATCAAAGTTATTATTATCTCTGCAGTTATTATTGTCTCTATTGTAATTGTTATCCTGGTTCGAATTCCAGTTTCCACGATTACTATCATGTTCACATTGATGCGAACATCTATTTGTTTGGTTCTGAGGTCTTCGGCAGGAATAACCTCTATTACCATATCCTCTTTTGAAATGCCTATAATTATTAGGGTGATAGTAACGACCACTATCAGGTTGTCTCCAATTCTTCGAAGATGAATCACCATGAAATTGATTTCCATGATTTTGACAGAAATTACCGCTACTCTTTCTATCAAAATTTTGTTGGAATCTACGAGCAAAGTTTTGACCATACGGAGCTGCCGAAGCAACTGGTAAACCTTCTTTCACCTTAGAGTTACCCATGGTTATGTGTGGGTGCGCAGTTACGTATTGGCAACAGAAATCTTCCATTTCTTTTATTGTTTTAGGTTTACGTTCATGAAGGAAAGCAAGGAAAGACTCATTGACAGACGACATGACTTTGTCTCTAAGTATTAAGTCCATAAGTCCTTCATAAGTTTTTTCCGTCTTAGATAGTTCAACCCATCGTGAGAAAGTAATGCGTATTCTTGCAATAAACTCGGAGAATTCAACTCCATTTTCAGGTAACATGTTTTTAAATTGTAGACGATATCCGTCTTCGTTAAGCTGATATTTCTTTAACAAAGCGGCCCTGACAACCTCATAATTGTTCTTGTCAGGTTCATCCACCATATTTAATATACTTAGAGCTTTACCTGTCAGTATCCCTGATAACTGATAAACATATTTTGCTTTGTCTATGTTATGAGCTGTACATGCTTGTTCAAATCTGTCCAGATAGAACATTATGTCATCGCTGGAAGGACTAAATGTTGGTAACTTAATCTTAAAAGTATCATTATTAGCCTTACCAGAAGATGAACCCTTGTTTGAATCATTACCATTACTCATGCTTGTCAATTTCAATTTTTCCAACTCTAAAGCTAAAACCTTTTCTTCATGTTCCATTTTTGCTTTCTCTTTCCTCTCATCAGACTCTCTCTGTAATCTTCTTTCCTCAGCCTGAGCCTCTTTTTGAAGTCTTTCATTTTCAGCTTCTTTTTCAAGTCTTTTATTTTCAGCCTCTTTTTCAAGTCTTTTATTTTCAGCTTCTTTTTCAAGTCTTTTATTTTCAGCCTCTTTTTCAAGTCTTTTATTCTCAGCCTCTTTTTGAAGTCTTTCAGCTTCTAGCTGTAGCTGGAGTTTTCTTTCCTCAGCTTCTGATTCCCTTTTTTGTTTTTCCATTTCCATTTGGAATCTTTTTTCATCCACCTGCATCTGCAGTTTCTTTTGTTCAGCTTCCATATGCAGTTTCTTTTGTTCAGCTTCCATTGCTTTATCATATCGAGCAGTTGCAAATTCTTCTAACTTATCACCAGTCTTGCCAAGCAATTTACCCTGCTCAATAAAGTGCTCAAATGTAGACATGTTGTCTAACATATGAGTCCAAAACCTGAAATAATTAACTAATTTATTTCAAACCTAAGTGTAACAAGTCTTAATTAAGCACTTGTATATTCACATCACATTATATTATCCCAGTCTCTGTGGGAAACAAGTCTCCAATCAAAGAACTTGTATATGAAATATCAACAATCAATTCTTGATCATAAGTGCACTTCTCATTCAATAGTGCACGACACTATTCATCATTCATTTATCATCAGTGTAGTAGTAACAGTGCATTAGCATAGCCCATTAACTAATTACTATAACTGTAAACAATGACTATGTAAACACATGCAGAATGTAAACATTGAAAATGTAAACAATACAAACAATGTAAACAATAACAATGTAAACAATAACAAAGATCAGCAACAATACAAAAACTTTCGCAGAAATCAACTAAAAATAAAGCAGAAATTAATGAAATATCACAAAAAATGTGACGATATCTGCGATAGAATTAAACAAAATACATGACACCACAGTGTATAAACAAAAATGTTGTATGAAACTAAATTATAGACAAGAGTAGGCTAACAAATACAAACAAATCAAAACAAAACTAAAGAATGCGAAATAATAACGAAAACAATATTAAAACATGTCATCACAGCTAACATAAATAGCAACAGAAGTCGCTTAGCAAATTCCAGTATTGGAAATTTGCAAACCTTACAGAAAACGCTCACAATAGACGACCTCTATGACGTGGCATAATCTAACGGAGACACCACCCAACCGAGAACCCGCTGAAATATAAACATATAAATATACGAATAACATATAAACATATAACATATAGAATGAGATGATACACAGAAGACTCAGCAGAAGTATAAGGGCACAGTTTACATACAAACAGGCCACTTAACTTATAGGCTTCCAATCGTAGAACAGCAGAAAAACGGATGTCAATCAACGTCCTAAAGAGCGAAGCTCCAACGATGATGGCACATCTGAACTGCTTCCACTGCTAACACGATGGTACAAGAGCTTCTGAAATACTGTGTGTTGAGTTGTTTCGGCACTTGACCTTCTAATCCAAAAGTAAGTTGATGGAAATCGGTACTTGGCCTTCTTCAGAAAACAACCCGTTTCAACCGGCACTTGACCTTCACAAAAACGACAGCACTGGAACCTTGACAGCAGCAACTTGCTTGACTTGCGTAAAAGATAACAGCAGTCCGAGTTATCCGGCAACATGTAACAACGCCGGGTACTGTCAAATTCTTGTTTCCGTCAAAAAGTTGAAATTTTGACTTTTACCGGGCAACGCCGAGTACTTTGAAAATTTTGAAGATGTTGACTGTATTGAAGAATGTTAATTTCTTGAAGGATGCTGATGAATTCTTGTTGAAAATGAAGTGGGTAAGGGACCCCGTGTTTGCTGGTACCAGAATCAAACCAGCTTATGGCCACCAAATGATACGTGATGCCATATGATGATGGATGGTATCCGCATGTCTGGTTTTGTGTGGTGTGCAGATGTGTTCAGTCAAAACAATGTTCATACAAAAATAACAGGGCAATCCACATAGGACGTCAGTAAACTCACGACGTATAAAGTCAATGATTCTTGAAACAGCCGTTGACGTTTTTCTTCATTATTTATTGTGGACGCCACAGTGACAAAATGGTTACGCGAATATGTAGACACATCAAACAGTCATTATCACAGCAACATTCAATACAGCAATAGACGGTAGACAGCATTACAATGATGAGTCAGATGCATGTTATATTTCATAGTGCTGTAAATGTAGTCAGGTGAAAAACTCCATCCCTTTCTATAACAGCCAGGAGATAACCAGATGTATGAGATCAGTTCACTCTCCTTAGTTTGACTTCAGCAAGACAGACACGTCTGCCGAAGTATAAATAATGTCCTCAAAAATATCCTCTAGATAATAAAGGTTTTTCAAACCTAGTTCATTTAACAAAGTAGCAAGTAATGGTCCTTGGAACCTGCATCAACCGATGCAGCACAATACAGCGACATGTGAGCTAGGAAAACATCTCGTGGCGACGACTTTCGAAGACAGGCTATGAACAAGAAATCGTTCACGACCAAAAATCGATAGAGTTAATGAAAAAGTCAATTTACCTTGCTTTCAAGAAATACAGAAATATCACGCCTCCCGGCATGTGCAAACACTAGAGGTATTATCTCGAATAAACGAAATATCCATTAAGAGGACTACACATCCCTGACAGAACAAAAAATAGCGGAGATCCCCTCTTCAACGAGGCATCTCTTTCGCCATTCCAAATCGCTCACTCCACTCGTGGTGGGCGGAAACCGATCGACCAAGAAGCAAGACAAGTCATGCGCAGTCCAGCGCAAAAAGACCACAGCTCAAACTTAACTACATTCGATACCAACGCGAGAAGACAAATGCTTACCGAGAAAAGTGACTATAAATTTCAAGCAGTTGTTGCCCTTGCGTTATAAAATAGATATTGTAATAAAATGATGTTGCGAGAATTTATCCCGCAACACACAGTATTCACTGAATAAAGAAAAATACATATGAAATATTTTACATATTATGTACTCAATATAACTTACATTTTTAAACTGCAAGCGTATAGCTTGACTTATCATTTAAAACTCCCCGTGAAATAAGTTATATATAACAATCAGTCATCATGAATTAGGAATACCTACGGATTCCGTCAACACTCATGAGGCATCTAGTATCTATAAGTTAGTTTTAGAAAAATTATTCTCGTCTGATTATTTAGCAGTAAAATTAAATTCATTATAGCTACATTGTTGTTTAAGCTAGAAAAATTAATTATTTAGCATTTAATTCATTATTCTGCTTTCCTTTCCACTGAAACACGTCACTAGAAAATAATACAGACTTATGTATTAAGCGCTCTGCACCAAATCTAACTAGTGAAATAAAATAAGCGATTTAACACTTTAAACACTTCACGAAATACTAGATAATATGTATAATATTTTACCTCCACACAGAATTTACAGGCGATCGCACAACTTTGGAATTATATGCTTATATTTATTGGTAGTCTAGAAGTTCGGCAAAATTTTTGCCAAGAACAAACTAAGACTTCGCTATACAGCTTATTCTCTTAGCACGAAACGTCCTGTCTACTGCGAATTTAGAGGACTGAATGAAAATAAAGTTTAACATTCTGGTTATATCTATTACCAGACAAAGAGGTAACTTTTATTTCGCCAAACCGAAATAATTCCCCTTTCCGTCTATAACACTTTACGTTTAACACCAAGAGGCTTTCGAAAGACACCTCCGTCTAAGAAACGGCCGTAGCGCTAAGTGTCAGATGCAAATGTAGACAACTTGTCTGCAATGCAGGGGCAGTTTTCGCACCTCACGCTGACCATGGCCCACAATGAGTGTCGTGTCAGGTGAAATTTCCAGACAAATGTCTCGAACTGCACCGTAGAGGTGTCAGTTATCGCGCTTTCCTGAGCGCTCAGCCGAAGAAGCTGCGCCTGTCAGCTGAAAGTGCAGACATAGTCTGCTCGTATGTCTGAGATAAGCGAAAGTCACAGTTTCGTGTCCTGACATCTAATGCAAATAGAAATGCATTTTAACACTCTCCCGTCTCTGTAGAGACTGACACGTTACGTCATAACTGCGTTCTCAGTTTTGAGAAAAGAAATAGGTAAACGTTAGAATGGGAAAATAGTAATGTATATAGTCGCAAACGAACGAATGCGAAAAACACAGGAAAAAGGTAAAGAGCGATAATAAAAATAGAGGATACGGGTGAAAGAAAAAGAAGAAGATATAGGCAATTTAATGATCATAAAACCTATGTGACAGTGACCAAACCCATATTGTAGATAATCAAAAGTTAGCTTTAACCGCCTAACTGGTCCCGGAATATGTGTGTCTAAATTTCAGCCAATCGCTGCAGAGAGAAGCTTGTAGCAAGATCCGGACGCTGGCAAGTAAACAAATTGTAAACCGTAAGAAATTGGAGACTTGTTTGCTTCTGTGTGCAAAAGGAAATGGATTCCATCATATTCGGTTAGTGTGATAAGATAGTAGACATCCTAATATGTATTTATATACTGATAATTATGATGTAAGTACTGTAGAATAGGAGATAATCGTGTTTAAAGGCAGTCATCATATGGATCGTAGTAGTTTTAACCTGTTCCGACAGCCATAGTAAAAGATGCAGTGGATGGAGGAAAAAAACAGTTCGATAGAACGATAGAGACAGAAAAAGTATATCCGGGATGCTAGAGTGTGGAGGGGGCCAGAGATTGGAAGTGACCACTACTTGTTAACAATTAAAAGAACAACTGAAAGAGTTACTCGGCCTAGGAACTGCCTAACATGAAGCAAGAAGCTAAGTAAACGAACACTGGAAACGAGCATTAAAACCTACAAGCTGCGAGAGCCAGAAGTGAAGACCAGATATCAGGGGCTTATTGCTACAGCAGTGAGAAACACAGAACAACAACCTGATAACCTGGAAACACTCTGGCTGAAATTCAAGGACATCATAAAGTCAGCTGCAGCAGAAGTAGTGGAGAAGTTCGACTTGGGAACAAAAGAAAGAGGACACCTTGGTGGACAGATGAGGTTAAAGAGAAAATAAGAGAGAAGAAAAAGGCATAGAAACAATACTTAGGAGCTAAAAACACAGCAGGAAAAACAGAGAAATATAGAGAATATATGATACTCAGAACAGAAGCAAAGAACAAGGTGCTAGCAGCAAAACAGAAGTCCTGGGAAGAATTTGGAGAAAAGCTAGAAAACGATGCGCAAGAAAACCAGAAATTGTTCTATAAGACCCTAAAGAATATGAGGAAGGAAAAACAGTGCCCTCTTAAATTTATAAAGGACAAGCAAGGCAAATTGCTTACTGCCCCAAAAGAAGTAATGGAAAGATGGAAAGAGTATTTTTCAGAATTCCTGGATGGTGAGCAAGGTCAAACATCAGAAATGATAACCACTGGCACAGAAGAGGAAACCAATGGGGATGAAGATGACATAAAGATGGAAGAACTGAAGGCAGCACCAGAGAAAATCAAGATGGGCAAAGCAGCAGGACATGATGGCATAACACCAGAAATGGTTAAGTACATGGGAGCAGCAGGCTCCTACAGGCAGCTTGGTGCAACAAGATCATACCAAAGGATTGAGAGATTGCCATAATAACACCGATTTTCAAAAAGGGTGACCACTGACAATGTGGAAACCATAGAGGCATATCCCTTCTCAGTGTCCCTGGTAAAATCTACTTTAGAATCCTGGAGCAGAGACTCAGACGCCTAGCTGAGCCACAAATGGATGAGGTCCAGTGTGGCTTCCGAGCTAATCGAAGTACTCAAGCCCTAATCTTCACACTCAGACAGTTGATTGAAAAGGCTCTTGAGTATAAGATTGAGATCCATCTTTTCTTCTTAGATCTGGAAAGGCATTTGACAAGGTCCCGTGGAACAAACTCTGGAAATATTTGGCAAGGAAGAACATCCCATTACCTCTGATTCATGCTATACAGAGCTTCTACAAGTCTTGCATAAATTATGTGAGGACAACAAACCATAAGTCAGAAGAATTTAGGACCACCACTGGTGTAAGACAAGGTGATATCCTGTCACCTTATGTTTTCATACTCCTCATGTACGATGTCATCAAGGCATGCAAGGAGAGGACAGGAAAGTATTCAGTGGGGTACTGGAAGATGAGGCAAGTCTGTATTTCAGAGCTGGAATTTGCTGATGATGTTGCCCTGATTGCTAAATCAGAGGCACGTCTTTAATCCAACCTGCAAGTCTGGAAGAAAGAGCCGGAGAAGAGAGGGATGGTATAAGCAGCTCGAAAACAAGAACCATGGTGATATCACGAGAGGAAAGAAGACATCAGATTAAGCTGGGAGAATAGGTCCTGGAGCAGGTCGACCATTTTAATTACTCTGGAGCTGTCATAGACCGGAAAGGAGGCATCAAAGAAGAGTTGGCTATCCGAAGAGCAGCAGCTGGGAGACTTTTTCAGGCCATAAATCGAGGATTCCTCAGCAAAAGAGAAGTTGGTAAGAAGACCAAGATGGCTGTATACCGCCCCACCTATGTCCCAGTCTTGACGTATGGATGCGAGTCATGGGCAATGACTACAACCCACAAAAGCCAGATCCAAACCTCAGAAATGAGGTATCTGAGGAAGGTGGTTGAAGTAACAAGAAGAGACATGGTCCGCAACCAGACGATAAGTCAAGGCCTAAAAACCCAACCCCTGCAGACCCAAGTAGAACAGTCCCAACTGAGATGGTTTGGCCATGTCTGCAGAATGGGAGAAGGTCGGCTACCACGGCAAACATGGGAAACTAAGAGCCATGGATCAAAATCTGCAGGACGACTCAAATTCCGGTGGGAGGACAACATTTGACAATCTTTGAAGGACCGAGAATGGAACCAAGCCAGGAGGAAGACAGCCGATAGAATAGTATGGCGCTCTCTCTTACAATGCTCTACACCTCACAGTAGAAGAGGAACGACTAAGTAGTAAGTAAGTAATTTCAGCCAATCGCTGCAGAGAGAAGATTGTAGAAAGATCCGGATGCTGGCAAGTAAACAAATTGTAAACCGTAAGAAATTGGAGACTTGTTAGTAGTATATAATGTACCTTTTAGATATTATTCAGGCGGAGGGGCATAACTTTTATATAGCAAAATACTCGATCGATTTCAGGCGGAGGAATTTCGGGCGGAGGCGCGTGACTTTTTATATAAGGAAAATGTGGCGGCGCGCTGTGGCGGCGCGTGACTTTTTATATAGCGATATATTTTAGCCGGGGTGACTTCCTCTGACGAGCAGCTTGCGTCCTGATAGGTTGTGTGGTTTATTTATGTGTTACAGCATGTGTTGTTGTTTATACAAAATATTTAGTTAGACGTGTATTTATATTACAACAGTTATACGATATATATTTAGAATAGGAAGACGATATATTTAGACAATAGGAAGACGATATATATTTACAATAGGTAGACAACAGTTATATAGACATGGGTAACAAAGAATTTAGTTAATATATTTTATTGTTCATATAACATTATCATATAGTGACATTGTATAATATTTATATATATATATATATTTATATTGGAAGATGGGAGGTTGGGTCATGACTCCCAAGCGTCTCAGCCTCCTGTTGTCTTGTATCGAAAATGAACCCATTTCACTTATGGTAGCAACTTTAATCCACAACTCCGCCAGCCGTGGAGGCAATTGTAAAAGTAACAAAGAGAAGACAAATTATTCCGTTCGTTCCGTCGCACACACTGAGACACCATCGCGAAGCCGCCGAGCCTAGCCACTGAAATTCTGACTCTGACACCTCCTATAATATACATCGCCTGTTGCCCCTCAGTCACAGCCTGCTCACTAGTACACCACAAAACTCAGCGTTTTGTGGACTTAGAAAAATTCCTGGTGTTTTCTGTACCGCAGCGTTTATTGTCACGATTTCCATTGCCCATTGCGGTTGTTCCACAGCCAGCCTGATGCCTTTTCGGCAGTTTCACTAAGCCTCTTCAGTGCCCTTGTTCTCGCCTGTCCCTTCAGCCCCAACAGTTTCAATAGATCATACATTGATGCAGCCACAAGCCCTCTTGCGAGGAAAATATACAAATTAACGGCGGCTTAGGTATTGTTTTTTTGGCTGGCGGTGATGACTCATGGGTGTGTTGCGGTGTAGCTGGTGGTTGTATGTATGACGCAGGAGTGAAGTGTTAGATAGAAGTATATAGTTAATGATCTCTTTTTAAAGAATACCTGAGTTAAAGAGGAAAATATAAAAAGCGATAATGTTGGCTTAGTTTACTAAGAGGGTTGTTGAAGCGAGTGGAGCCTTTTTGCGCTGGCGTGGGCGACGATGTATAATGGGTTGTAGGTTAGTGGGGGCTTTTGTGTGTTATTGGGTGTGCTATTTAGATATATATACATACATATACACACACACATATATATATATATATATATATATATATATATATATATATATATATATATATATATATATATATATATATATATATAAAATCGATAATGACGGAAAATATAAAAAATCGATAATGTTGATTAGGTTACTAAGAGGGTTTTTTGAAGCGAGGGGAGTCTTTTTGGACTGCGGGCGTGTCGTTGTGTGTTGGTAGTGTGTTGGTGTTAGAGACTTGTTTATACTAGCTCTAGTATCTAGAGGTGGGAGGGCAGTGTTAGAGATCTGACTATACCAGGTCTAGCATCTAGAGGTGGGAGTGAAGATGGGTGTGTGTGTGTGGTTGTGTTGGCGCGCGTCTGTAGTGGTGTGTGCGCGCGTCTGTGGTTGTGTGTGTGCGTGGGTGTGTGTGTGCGTTTTTGGGTGTGGTTGTGTGTGTGTGTGTGTGTTGGGGTGTAGCAGGCGGGTGTGCCACCATCGAGAGGTGGGAGTGAAGTGTTAGAGACCTGACTATACTAGGACCAGCGACTAGAGGTGGGAGTGAAGTGTTAGAGACCTGACTAAGGCTAACATCTAGAGGTGGGAGTGAAGATGGGAGTGTGTGTGTGTGTGGTTGTGTTGGCGCGCGTCTGTGGTGGTGTGTGCGCGCGTTTGTGTGTGTGTGCGCGTGTATGTGTGTGCTCGTGTGTGCGTGAGTGTGTGTGTGCGTGTGGTGGTGTGGTTGTGTGTGTGTTGGGGTGTAGCAGGCGGGTGTACCACCATCGAGAGATGGGAGTGAAGTGTTAGAGACTTACCTATTTTGAAACGTATCCAGACTTGTACTAGTCAGATCTTGATTACTCGAAAAACTAATCGATAGTTGACGCGTTGGCGATGTGACCAGAATTGTGTTAGCCAAGGCTTGATTACGCGAAAAAATTAATCGCTAGTTGACGCGTTGTCGACGTGAAATTTGTTTGTGTGTGCTGGCATTGAAAGTGTATGACTCATGAACGTATTAACGTGAGGAAAAAGTAACAGCAAATATCCGATAAAATGGCGGGCAAGTTTTTAACACAACGCTCACACTTCCATTTCTTACTGTTGGTATCAGTTTTCATATTTCCACTTCATAATTTTTGTATCGGTTTTCGTATTTCCATTTCATAATTTTTGGTATCAGTTTTCATATTTCCATCTCTTACTATTGGTACCACTGTTCTCATATTTCCACTGCATACTTAACATCATAAGTTTCATATAGGTATTTCACACTTCTGTACTATATCTGTCATATCTCGCAATTTTCTTAGTATAATTTTGAATCACACTTTTGTTGTTTTATATTTTTCCATTTTACACATGCATAATTTTTACCTATGGAATTACAGAAATAACAATTTAAAAAAATAAAACATTACTAATACGGGACAAAGTCGGTTTCCAACTTGTTAAGTTCATAGTTGTGTCATTACTAGAGGGCGAGGTTCCACATATTTACTCGCTACCCAGACGCAAGCTAATCCTACGAAGTCTAAGGCTTTGTCTTTGGTCTCTTTCTACCTTAATATATCTAACTAAAATATCACCCATCTCTTACTCAATATTACTGATCATTTTTTTACAATAAACCGGCACACAGTTAAGTTCTTAATGTACATATATTGCGCAGACGTGAGCGCGGTTCGTTTTGTGACAAACAGAGAGAATAATATTGTCTGTTTTATTAAAATACACTCATACACAGTTATTTTATTCAACGTGAGAACCCTTGATTTCAACAACGTGAGACCCACTTTCTTCGTAACTCACTCAGTGGAAACCCAACAGTGCGAGAATAACTGCCCCGTGCTACCCTTTTTGGCTGGCGGGGTGACGAATCTTGGGTGTGTTGGGTGTGTGTGCCCGCGTGCGTGTGTGTGTGTGTGGTATTGATTTTGGTTTGTCTGGTGTTGTGTATGATGATTCTTCACTGTCACTTTTAAAGAGGTCACACCGCAGACTTGTGTAGATTGACCAATTATTGTGGAGGTAGTGTATTCTTAAGCAATAACAGGAGATTTCTGTGTATGTCGTTGATGTTTAGGTATAGGTACACTATTCAAAAGTGGGCTCATCATAACGTTGTTATCTATGTGGATACATTTGGTATCAGTTTTTCAAATTTCCACTTCATAATTTTGTATCGGTTTTCATATTTCCATTTCCTAATTTTTACAACACAACACAAGTAGTAGGACAGGTATCCGTGTTTGGTGTTGTACGCTAACAGAGAGTTGATTAGTTTTTCAACATCGTCATCCTCCTCCGCACAAAAAACAATACCCACTTCCTTACAAAAACCCCTTAGTAACCTAAGCAACCGTTATCGATTTTTAAATTTTCCTCTTTAACTCAAGTATTCTTTTAAACGAGATCATTAACTATATACCTCTATCTAACACTTCACTCCTGCGTCATACATACAACCACCAGCTACACCCCAGCACACACCCATGAATCATCACCGCCAGCCAAAAACAATACCTGTTCCCTTAAAAAACCCCTTAGTAACCTAAGCCGCCGTCACCACAGATGCATCCTGACACGTCACCACATCTCCGTATATATGAATGTATATATGTATGTATATATGTCTAAACAAACACACCCAACATCACACAAAAATCCCCCTAACCTAACCCCGCCCGCTACATTACACCCATGCATCGTCACCCCCTTCTTTGTTACCTATGTATGTATAACTGTTGTAATATATGTCTATATAAATAACTAACTATAATTTTATTTGAAAACACACCTCCCATCTTCCAATATAAATATATATATATAAATATTATACAATGTCACTATATGATAACGTTATGTGAACAATAAAATATATTAACTAAATTCTTTGTTACCCATGTCTATATAACTGTTGTCTACCTATTGTAAATATATATCGTCTTCCTATTGTCTAAATATATCGTCTTCCTATTCTAAATATATATCGTATAACTGTTGTAATATAAATACACGTCTAACTAAATATTTTGTATAAACAACAACACATGCTGTAACACATAAATAAACCACACAACCTACCAGGACGCAAGCTGCTCGTCAGAGGAAGTCACCCCGGCTAAAATATATCACTATATAAAAAGTCAAGCGCCGCCACAGCGCGCCGCCACATTTTTCTTATATAAAAAGTCACGCGCCTCCGCCCGAAATTCCTCCGCCTGAAATCGATCGAGTATTTTGCTATATAAAAGTTATGCCCCTCCGCCTGAATAATAGCTAAAAGGTACATTATATACTACTCTTGTTTGCTTCTGTGTGCAAAAGGAAATTGATTCCATCATATTCGGTTAGTTATATATGATAGTAGACATCCTAATCTGTATTTATATACTGATAATTATGACGTAAGGACTGTAAAACAGGAAATAATGGTGTTTAAAGGCAGTCATCACATGGATCGTAGTAGTTTTAACCTGTTCCGACTGCCATAGTAAAAGATACAGTGGATGAAGAAAAAGGCAGAGACAAATTGTCGGATTAAAACAAGACCGAGATGAAGGAAATATGTTAGAAATGAACGATGTAAGAATATATAGACATTTTAGTAAATGCACACTTGGGCCAGTAGCTACCATTTCTTGGAAAAACTGAGGGAACGAGAATGGCATAAACCAACCAATGGGAACCCTTGTCTTCTCTTTATCCGCATTGGAGGAATAACAAGGGGAGAGAAATCTTGGCAACAGATTATTCGCCGCTATCATTTGAATGGAAGACACAAAACGACAGTGTATCCTCACTCAGCCCTTGCCATCCACCAGTGTGTGCTACCTGTCATTGCCTTTAGATGCTCTGTGTTATTGGGATTGATGGTAAGAGAATTTAAGCAGAACTATGTATATACTATTATATTTGTGCATAGGGAAATGGTTGTAGGTTTCGATTCAAATGGAACAGTTCTTGGAGGGAAACCGCCTAGGTGGGATGTGTATTTCTTCTTTTTTTTATTTTGAATTAGTTCAGAAGCTTTGTTGGAAAATCTGAACAGTTTTTCAGAAGTCTAAGTAAGATTTTTCTGATTACTGTATGGAACAGACTTGAAGGAACGAAGAAAGTATAAGAGGAAATGTTTCACTGTGTAAATAGAGTATATGATCAACTATTATATCAAGAGTGAAGTCAATCATGGACAGAGATGTAACTGAGTTTAAAGAATGATGATTAAGTATTTATTTTGAATAAAGCTACTTGTTGTCTGTTACTGACTAGATCTGTCTGTCCTGTTACCAATTACCATTCTGAAGCCTCACTTTCCTTTCATCTGTGATAAGGAATGATATGGCCACATATATTAATATAGGACATTATGTCTTACAAGTCCTATGATCTCAAATTATACAACCCTGCCAGCCAGACAGTGGTTGAGGCACTTCCTGTGCGAAGAAACTTCAGGCACCCAGTGTAGTTGTCACTCCGGAGTGGGAGACCCTGATGTTGTGGGCTTCTCCTAACCCTGTTGCTGCATGAAACAGATAGCGTGATTATCAAAGTTAAGTTGCCTACTGCAAGGCTGATGCAGATTATAGTGGCCACCACACTTCATATTATTATTAGAGTCTAAGGATGAAAAATCTAATTGAGTAGCTCCTTATTGAGTAAGACAGAATATAGTCAGAATTTTAACCGAGTGATTAAACAACAGAACAGTGCAAGCTTAAGTACAAGCAAGTGTGATTAACATTGTTCAAGTAAATAACTGTGTGAATTCAAGACCTTTTCAAGAGACAGAAAAGAGACACTAATATTTTAGTTTAAATCTTTAGTTGAAATTTTATGTAAATGGTTTTGTAAATTCATCCTTCATACTTCATCAACATCACACCATTGCATAATATACAAAAGATCACTATACATTTAATAAATTGTAAATTTATCACTAAAGCCTTGAGTAACTCATTTTAGTTGTGGTTTGAAGTTACTTTTCTTTGTTTATCTTTAGATAATATAATATAATATTACAGGATAGTGGTAGAGAGGAGGCGATAAAGTGACTGGTACTACACTTTCCTATCTGGGCCAGTTAAATTTGTAGTCTCACTATACCTATAACAACTATACACCATTACTCATTTCTTAGAATGGGTTATTGCTTATAAGACTAGAACTCTTCTATCTCTGGCAAGTGTATCCGGGTATCACCTGATACATCTTGTTGTCTACTATTTTCACCACCTAAACAAACCTCTCGTCACAAGGGCATCGGACTTAAATCCAGAAACTTGGGAGGATGAAGCTGCCGATCGCAACAAGTGGCGATGCTATCTGCGGCGCCACCTCAGATTGGGCGAAAAGAAGCTCTCACAACAAGCAGAAGAGAGGAAAAAACGTCGAAAGGAACATCTGGAAAATAAGCAGCTGACAGCTGACACCTCAGGAGCGCATTTCTATAATCAGTTATGACTGAAGGGGCTATTATTATAAGCAGAAGGCAAACATAAAAATCAGAAGGGTCACTAATAGAGTTTTGTTATTCGCTGTTGACGCTGCAGTCGTCATTCAAAGTCAACGGGAGCTTGATGAATCGCTTCTCTCAAGCGTGCAAGAACTTTGGTCTCACAATAAGTCTAAAGAAAACGAATGTGCTGGGTCAGGATGTGGATGTTGCATCAGTTATACTATCAATAACCATAAATTTGAAGTGCACCACTTAACATACCTGGGCTCTACCATCAATGACAAACTCTCTATTGACACAGAAATTGACAGCCGCATTGTCAAAGCTGGAGTCATCTTTGCCCGCCTCATAACGCGTATTTGGAGAAACTACAAACTCTGAATGAAGACTAAAGCTGCGGTATATGCTTGCGTCATCAGCACACTTCTATATGGCAGCGAGCCATGGACAAGCTATGCTAAGCAAGAAAGAAGGCTCAATACCTTCAGTCTACAGTGTCTACGCCACATCCTTGGCATTTCGTGGAAGGACAACGTGACAAATGTCGAGGTGCTGTCACGTGTTGGCCTTCTAAGCTTGTATAAACTATTAGACAGCTCACGCTACGCTGGCGTGGCCATGTCCGCCACAAGGAAGATGGGCACATCCCGAAAGATATCTTCTACGGACAACTGGCAGATGGCAAAAGAACAGCTGGGCGACCGCAGCTGATTTTCGAAGATCATACATTCAGCAACCTTGGAGGATGAAGCTGCCGATCGCACAAAGTGGCGATGCTCTCTACGGCACCACCTCAGACTGGGCGTAAAAAACCTCACACAACAAGCAGAAGAGAGGAGAAAACGTCAAAAGGAACATCAGGAAAATAAGCAGCTGAGGGCTGCCACCTCAAGGGCGCAAACCCCATAGTCAGTTATGACTGAAGGGGCTATTATTATTGTAATTCTCCATCGCCTTCTTAAATGTCGTCTCTTTATTCCACCTCCTTAAATCCCCACTGTCGCAATATTTTTGCAAATGAGTGTTCTGTTCTCTGTGGGAATGATTTACTGAGTTAATAAAGAGTCCATCAATTGTTAATATGGACCCTTGAGATCTTTGCATGGCGATACAAATCTTGTTATTGAGAAGTCTGAAAGATTGTTGAAGCATTTGTTGAATAAACAATTTCTTTAATTCTACAACATTGATACGTAATTTCTCAATTCACATTATCAACTTACTCACTGAACCACGTTTCTTAAGGACAGCGAGTGAACATTGCAGACGATATTTTCTATACTCTCAAAGTCGCCCAAACCAACTCTGTATTTCCAAAACAAAACTCTTCGTACGAACCATTTTCAAATCATAGTCTCTCTCTCTCTCTCTCTCTCTCTCTCTCTCTCTCTCTCTCTCTCTCTCTCTCTCTCTCTCTCTCTCTCTCTCTCTCTCTCTCTCTCTCTCTCTCTCTCTCTCTCTCTCTCTCTCTCTCTCTCTCTCTCTCTCTCCTATTTTCTCTCATTTTCTAGATGAAGGAGCACGAAAATTGTTCTATATATCTCACATACAAGCAAACCTTGACTATTGCTCCACAATCTGGGATGGTTGCTCAATGTCCAACACAAAGAGACTCCGTTCACTGCAAAAGCGTGCAGTGCGTCTAGTCTCTGACACTTGCCTAACTCAGTGTGTAGATCTATATAAAAATCTTCAAATACTGCCCTTAAGAAAGCGCCTTCTGTTTAACAAAGCTAAATTTGTTCACAAAATCCTGTCACGTAATGCTCCAGCATATCTGTGGCCAATGTTCAAATACAACGAAAGACGCAGTCAACGCTTTAACAAATTGCAAGTGTCCAAGCCTAGGCTTGACTTATTCAAGATAAGCTTAGCGTACTCTGCTGCTCATCTTTGGACTTGTCTTCCACAGAAACAACCTCAGTCCCTATTCATACAATCGTAGACTTTTCGAATACTTTATTAGTTCTGATTACATGTCCCCCTAATGAGATTATCGTTTCTTATAATATCAACTGTAGGTTCTAATGACGATGTTTGCGCTTTTCAACATATTTTATGTCATGTTTATAAGTAGTTAATCTTAATATGAGTGTGCTATTTTATTTTACTTTACAACGTTGAATTCCTTGATATTGATATGTAAAATGCATATGGGAATAAATGAATTCAGTATGAAAGGTGAGAGAAAGGAAGGGCAGAATGTTAGACGGGCCTGTGTGCCCAATTCTCAACCCTTTGAAAATAAAGTTCGTTCGTTCGTTTCTCTCTCTCTCTCTCTCTCTCTCTCTCTCTCTCTCTCTCTCTCTCTCTCTCTCTCTCTCTCTCTCTCTCTCTCTCTATATATATATATATATATATATATATATATATATATATATATATATATATATATATATATATATATATATATATATATATATATATATATTTTTTTTTTTTTTTTTTTTTTTTTAATGTTGCGTCGTTTTGGCGAGACACGTCCCGTTCGACCTAGACACAGATTACCGTCTGTATAAAAGACTTTGCGGTCTGAGTGTATTGTAGTCTACATAATTATTCTAAGCACGAAATATTATAACTACTATGAGCAGGTACTTTTAAAATAAATAGTTAGTTTTTTTTTTTTTTTGGTTGTTTTTTTTTTCAATTTGTTTGTTACTTATATATTAACATTTGTTACAGTTCGACCAATGTTAACTTTGTAGGGTCTCTGAGGAAACAAAGAAAGAAATGGGCTACTACTTCTCAAGCAATTCATAAAATGGCTTTTAGGTTATTTAGATTTCTGCAGTAGCAGCATCAGTTTACATTTATTGAAAATTCGTATCATTTTTATTTATGTCGTATGTTTTTAAATTAGTTCTCGTTTTCTTTCTATCCTGTTTTAATTTGTTTGTCTCTGACGAAGGCTTTGTAGCCGTAACGTAGGCAATTCACTTTGTCCAAAGTCCCGTTTATGGGGCAACTTAGATGACGTTCTATACGGGGCTAGCAACTTTATCATGAGAACAATCATTGCTACAAACACCACGGCTGCAAGATGGATTCTTTAACGAAGGCTTCCTGCAAGGGAACCACGGGAATGGTGGCTCCGTGGTCCATAAGGAGCGAAAAGGCAGAAGAAGAAGATGAAGAAAAATAAGAAGAAGATGAAGAAAAATAAGAAGAAGATGAAGAAAAATAAGAAGAAGATGAAGAAAAATAAGAAGAAGATGAAGAAAAATAAGAAGAAGATGAAGAAAGATAAGAAGAAGATGAAGAAAAATAAGAAGAAGATGAAGAAAAATAAGAAGAAGATGAAGAAAAATAAGAAGAAGATGAAGAAAAATAAGAAGAAGATGAAGAAAAATAAGAAGAAGATGAAGAAAAAATAAGAAGAAGATGAAGAAAGATAAGAAGAAGATGAAGAAAAATAAGAAGAAGATGAAGAAAAATAAGAAGAAGATGAAGAAAAATAAGAAGAAGATGAAGAAAAATAAGAAGAAGATGAAGAAAAATAAGAAGAAGATGAAGAAAAATAAGAAGAAGATGAAGAAAAATAAGAAGAAGATGAAGAAAGATAAGAAGAAGATGAAGAAAAATAAGAAGAAGATGAAGAAAAATAAGAAGAAGATGAAGAAAAATAAGAAGAAGATGAAGAAAAATAAGAAGAAGATGAAGAAAAATAAGAAGAAGATGAAGAAAAATAAGAAGAAGATGAAGAAAAATAAGAAGAAGATGAAGAAAAATAAGAAGAAGATGAAGAAAGATAAGAAGAAGATGAAGAAAAATAAGAAGAAGATGAAGAAAAATAAGAAGAAGATGAAGAAAAATAAGAAGAAGATGAAGAAAAATAAGAAGAAGATGAAGAAAAAATAAGAAGAAGATGAAGAAAAATAAGAAGAAGATGAAGAAAAATAAGAAGAAGATGAAGAAAAATAAGAAGAAGATGAAGAAAAATAAGAAGAAGATGAAGAAAAATAAGAAGAAGATGAAGAAAGATAAGAAGAAGATGAAGAAAAATAAGAAGAAGATGAAGAAAAATAACTTTTAACCTAAGTGTAATTCACACAATCAGAAACTTCTCGATCATAATAATCGTCAACAATTTATGAAATTGATGTACAGTAAACTCATGGAAAGAGATGAAAACAAATAAGGAGGTCCTAGAAAATCTAGGTATGAAAAGAGAACTAATGAGAGAGGTCAAAGTTCGGCAGCTAAAATACTTTGGCCACATAAAAAGGCATAACACCTTGCAGAAGACCATAACAGAAGGGAGAGTTGAAGGTAAACGTGCAAGGGGAAGACAGCGCTATAAGTGGGAAGATAACATCAAGAGATGGACGGGAAAGAGTCTATCAGAGTGTACCACCAAGACAAGAGACAGAAGACGTTGGAGATCCATTACAGCCAACCTCCGTTGTGGAGATGGCAACTGATGATGAAACTCTGGACACCACTATACAGATTCTTCAACAAGATGAAGTCGAGACAGGATAAACGAGAAATTGAAAACAAGAAATTATACACGGCATTACAACTTGTGCTAAGTAATCAGAAAACACATCATTCAGCACTGTTCCAATCCAATATATTCTCTGTCTGGTAATAAAACTGATTCAAAATTAATTCCTTGTCAATTGTGCGCCTAGCAATTTCCAACACATACGATAATAATTTGTTTAACACTTACTCAAACTCAAGCGTTCATAGGATCTACAAGTGAGTCATCTGAATATAACAGAGAGACAATTTTGAGGAATGGTGGCAAATTCCCTGACAGCAAAGAAACATATATAACTAACCATGCCCTTCACTGCACCGTGTGGTGCCTGAAAGTCTCCGAGATGTTAACGAAAGAATAGGACTAATATGTCCTCAGGTATCTCGAAAGAGGCGACTAATATGTGGTTGTATATGTGGTTGTGTATGTGGTTGTGTATGAGGCTGGCTACCTCATCATGTAAAACACTATGCTACAGAAACTATTACTGTTAGAGCAGATACATGCTTGGTGTAGGCTTTCTGTAAGGGGAACAGCTGAAATAGTGGCTCCATGCTCCATTAGGAGCACAAGCTCTAGAAGAAGAATGCCCTTTACTGTAACCCCTGGGTTTCAGAAAATTAGGGTGATCAAGAAGGATTAGATAAAAAAAGGTAATGGGGACGTCACAGTAAATAGATAAATAGAAATCTGTGGCAAGCAACAAATGGAGACCAGTAATTGGGGTGACAAGAAAAGGAAGGATAAGGATGATGATGATGATGATGATGATGATGATAATGACGACGACTGCGATGATGATAACGATAATGACGACGACTGCGTGATGATAACGATGATGATGGCGGTGATGATGATGATGATGGCGGTGGTAATGATGATGATGGCACTATTAAAATAACATTAATCCTTAAGGACGGTAACAAATTTCATGCCGTGATTTCACTAATTTCTCATTCACTCATTCATTACCCTTCAGCTGGAAATGGAGCATGGGCCTTCAACAAATTCTCGCAGATTTCCTGCTCTGTGCCATCCACTCAATGTCTGTCCATGTCTGTCCATGTCTGTCAATGTCTGTCTATGTCTGTTTTACTCCCTTTCATTTATGTCTTCAGCTTTCTTCTCCGTGTGTGTGTGTGTGTTTACATCTCCCTCTGTCCTCTCCTGCTCTTGCGAATTAACGAAAAATAACTGTCTTGTAATGAAATCATCAGGTTTCCTCAGTGCATGTCCTTTCCATTGCAGTGAGAAAATGATACGGCTACAGACTATTGTGAAAGAGAACATGATACGGATACAGTCTATTGTGAAAGAGAAAATGATACGGATATAGTCTATCGTGAAAGAGAAAATGATACGGAAACAGTCTATCGTAAAAGAGAAAATGATACGGATACAGTCTACCGTGATGAGAAAATGATACGGATACAGTCTATCGTGAAAGAGAAAATGATACGGATACAGTCTACCGTGAAAGAGAAAATGATACGGATACAGTCTACCGTGAAAGAGAAAATGATACGGATACAGTCTATCGTGAAAGAGAAAATGATACGGATACAGTCTATTGCGAAAGAGAAAATGATACGGATACAGTCTATTGCGAAAGAGAAAATGATACGGATACAGTCTATTGCGAAAAAAGTACAGAAAAGTAACTGTAATGAAAGTCATCATCATCTTGGTATAAGCGACAGAGCCGGAGAAGTTGGGAGAAAGGCAAGGAGTCATGACATGCCCTAGGATGAGAAGAGGTATACAGAAGGTATATGTGGGTATCGTCAGGCTTGTAGTGGACTGAAGTGTTGATACTTGGTGGGGGAGGCAGGGAGGGAGACTGATAGTAATGTCCAGGACGTTGACCGATAGGCTGGTGATGTGAGAGGTGAACTTGATAGCTCGGTGAAGTGGTTAACGAAGTCGATGAAGCGAGATAAATTGGGCATTGCATAAGCGAAATGTCAGTGTCAGAACTACCACGTAATCTATATGAAAGAGATCCCCGTGCAAACTAAATAAATTCCTGAAAGAGTCAACAGTCCCAACTTTGCTGATACCAATTTTGTTCAGACACGCCACAAAGAACACCTGCAGAAATATTTTCTGGTCCATACCAAACAGATAAAATCAGTTTGGCTAAGAGAATAAGACGTGGGCGACGGAAAAAAAAGTTTGTCTGATACAAAGTAGAGTCCATTTAAATATTGGCAAAGTCAAAAACAAACACGTATGTGTGAGTTTAACAATCCGGGCAGGTCTTTCAAAGATGGACAAAACGTAATGAAAAAATTGAGGCATGAGTACAATGGGAAAATTTATCATTCAAAAGATATTATGGGTTCTCAAGCACCAAGTTATCTCTTCAACTTCAGAGCTTCAAATAATTAATACTATTCCATCTCACAGAGCGTGCTTTTTAACCATAGGTGTACATCACCGTTTGCTTTTACGTTACTACTGTATTCAGCACTGCTTGAAGAACTTGGCCGCTCATAGCTATCAAAATTGCGTCATCAGCATATCTTAAAGAATGTAATTGCATCCTCCAGCTTATCTTCCAGGATGTCTTCCATATTTCTCATTACATTTTCGTTGCAGAGAGAGGATAGGTCAGGTGACAGGACACATCCGCGTCGAACTCTTGGTCCTGACCATCTGCCATAGAGCTCTCAAACTGCGCGTGACAAGAAGTTTTGTAGCTTATTCATCTGTCGTTTGAGAAGACGGATATCGACTTAAACTTTTTTTACCTCTTCCAGTACAATTCCTTCTGCTTCACTGAATTGATAATGATGTCTGCAATTTCATGGAATCAATGAGCAAAACGAAACGTTGCAATCCTAAGATGTTCGCACTTCATGATTTCTTTCAGACCTGTGCTTCTATGACTTTACCCTACTGAACTGAAAATAACAAAAAAATGTAATTTAATGTTTCTAACTGGTTAATGAATTATCTACATTATCAAAAATTTAGGCAGTTGTAGGAAAAAAATTTCCAGAAGGATAGAAGAAGGACAGACATTAGAACTAGTTTTAAAAGAACCGTGTGTCCTTTCACGATTGACTCCCGCAGCAAGGATTTGGTGCTGTTTAGATGCCCCTGGTTCAATTCCCCGGCGTGAGCTTGTTACTCCTGTTACTTTTCTTTTCTTCTTTCTGCCTTGCCAGCGCTTCACACACATTTTTCTTTTATAATTTGCAAGTTTAGACTAACGGTCTGATCTAACTGACTGTGACGATATTCTCAATACAATAGCTAAATTACATAATATTCTAGTGCATAAAGTCAAAAATAAGATAGAAAATAAAAATTGAGTCCAGCGTAGTATTCTCCTACGCCAGCCCGCATGTCGATTCTGATAAACCTAATAGCCGAACGAAAGATACTGTCTTTTCGAAAAATTCGTCCTTCAGATTAAATGTAACACTTTTGCAAGGTCAAGTCGAATTGCCAAGACGAGAGTGAAAGAATAAAAGAGGGGAGGGATGGAAAGACAGAACCTAGAGAACGCCGTCTCGCGTTGATTTCAAAAAAGCCAACTCGAGCAACATAGCCTTGGGCACATTTCAAATTACGATACAAAACAAAACAAAAAAAAAGGAAAAAATATGGAATTATGAACCATAATACATAGGGCCATACAAATTAAATATTCGGATGCCTTATGATGTCCTGAGCAATAATATGGTGTCAGTTACCCACTAGTACAAAAAAAACCAAAATAATGGCAATAACATTTTGTATGATAAGACGGACTGACGAGAAAAAAGATCACGCCTGCTTAATTTTTTTCATGACATATTTTGAAAAAAAGCTTTGGGTAAATAGGACTAAAAGGTACCAAGATTTTGATTGGCTGTAGTTTAAAGGAAGGCGAGAGGGGATTGGCTAACCTAACACTAAAAATATACTTGTAGTAGTAAACGTAGTATTTTGGGAATTGTTTTTTTTAAAAAAGGTTCGATTTAAAATTCATAGTCGTCTGCTTCTATTGGCCAGCTTAGTTGATATTGAGGAAAAATTGTTAGGCTAGGACGCCATTTCTTTAAAAAATCTTGCCGCGAGATGATGAGATCAGAAGTGTAATTCTAAATACAAATATTATAAACTTCTGAACAGGGCAGTGAAAACTTGGACCAGATCTGCCAGTCATCGTTGTTTGTGTGTAATATTCATTGAATTTGTGGTAAGATTGAATTTATTAACCATTTTTTTAAAAATAAAGTTTGAATGTGAGATACTAACATACGACTGTAAGTAAGTGAGTCGATGGCAGACTTAGGCAAAGCCTAGAGATTGATCCATCATATGATAGCCTATCAGAGAGGTGTAGAACTACAAAATTATATATGATTGTCATCAAGGAGCATAACACCTATCCTATTGTATGGAAAAAGATTACTGTTGGAATTGCAGAGGCGTTGTAACCATTAGGGGAGAGGAATACTGGTATACATTGTCACTTCAAAATATAACGGTACAATAGGTTGTCACAAATAGCTGACCCTATGCGTTTGTTTGTACTGTACCTGTAATTAACTGTGGAATATTATTGTATGCTTATTATAAAGAAGGATGCATAACCTTCTTATTTCAGGGGTTTTGTGGCCCTGACAGTTACATAAAACCAGGCTCGTGGGAACTGATTGATTCCTGACTTTGTTGCATAATTTGGGCACGTACTGGAGGCCATTGCCTTTTATGAAGTGAACCAGATGGTCCATCGAGCCTAGGACAAGACTTACCAGGGTTCTCCTTCGAAGTTAAGTGCCCGTTCGGCACCGAAAGTCTCAACCTCCATGAACTTCAGTTATTAACCACAAAGACTGAAATTATTAAATAAAATAAAAATTTCACCTGTGACATATGAAAAGAAAATGCACGATAGGGAATGATGATAACAAACAACCTACCATTATGCATATACCAGTATTATCCTATTTAGAAAACTACACCTGCACAATTTTATTATATTAATACTTGTATTATGGACAGAAGATCCATTTTATAAATTGAATATTGTAAATAATTTCATTGATTTCACTTCTGATTGTCAATCCTGATTCAAACAAATTAGAGTCAGGATAATAAATTTGTGACGATATTCTCAATACAATAGCTAAATTAGTTAATATTGTAGAGCATAAAGTCAAAAATAGGATAGAAAATAAAAATTGAGACCAGCGTAGTATTCTCCTACGCCCGTCCGCATGTCGATTCTGATAAACCTAATAGCCGAATGAAAGATACTGTCTTTTCGAAAAATTCGTCCTTCAGATTAAATGTAATACTTTTGCAAGGTCAAGTCGGATTGCAAAGACGAGAGTGAAAGAATAAAAGAGGGGAGGGATGGAAAGACAGAGCCTAGGGAACGCCGTCTCGCGTTGATTTCACAAAAGCCAACTCGAGCAACATAGCCTTGGGCACGTTTCAAATTACGATACAAAACTTAAAAAAATATGGAATTATGAATCATAATATATAGGGCCATAAAAATTATATATTCGGATGCCTTATGATGTCCTGAGCAATAATATGGTGTCAGTTACCCACTAGTACAAAAAATAACCAAAATAATGGCAATAATATTATGTATGATAAGACGGACTGACGAGATAAAAAATCACGCCTGCTTAATTTTTTCATAACATATTTTGAAAAAAAGCTTTGGGTAAATAGGACTAAAAGGTACCAAGATTTTGATTGGCTGTAGTTTAAAGGAAGGCGAGAGGGGATTGGCTAACCTAACACTAAAAATATACTTGTAGTAGTAACCGTAGTATTTTGGGAATTGTTTTTTTAAAGTTCGATTTAAAATTCATAGTCGTCTGCTTCTATTGGCCAGCTTAGTTGATATTGAGGAAAAATTGTTAGGCTAGGACGCCATTTCTTAAAAAAATCTTGCCGCGAGACGATGAGATCAGAAGTGTAATTCTAAATACAAATATTATAAACTTCTGGACAGGGCAGTGAAAACTTGGACCAGATCTGCCAGTCATCGTTGTTTGTGTGTAATATTCATTGAAATTGTGGTAAGATTGAATTTATTAACCATTTTATTTAAAATAAAGTTTGAATATGCGATACTAACATACGACTGTAAGTAAGTGAGTCGATGGCAGACTTAGGCAAAGCCTAGAGATTGATCCATCATATGATAGCCTATCAGAGAGGTGTAGAACTACAAAATTATATATGATTGTCATCAAGGAACGCAACACCTATCCTATTGTATAGAAAAAGATTACTGTTGGAATTGCAGAGGCGTTGTAACCATTAGGGGAGAGGAATACTGGTATACATTGTCACTTCAAAATATAATAGTACAATAGGTTGTCATAAAGAGCTGACCCTATACGTTTGTTTGTACTGTACCTGTAATTAACTGTGGAATATTATTGTATACTTATTATAAAGAAGGATGCATAACCTTCTTATTTCAGGGGTTTATGTGGCCCTGACAGTCACATAAAACCAGGCTCGTGGGAACTGATTGATTCCTGACTTTGTTGCATAATTCTGACACTTACTGGTGGCCATTGCCTTTTATGAAGTGAACCAGATGGTCCATCGAGCCTAGGACAAGACTTACCAGGGTTCTCCTTCGAAGTTAAGTGCCCGTTCGGCACCGAAAGTCTCAACCTCTATGAACCTCAGTTATTAACCACAAAGACTGAAATTATCAAATAAAAGAATTTCACCTGTGACAAATGAAAAGAAAAGAAACGATAGGGAGTGATGATAACAAACAACCTACCATTATACATATACCAGTATTATCCTATTTAGAAAACTACACCTACACACTTTTATTATTAATACTTGTATTATGGACAGAAGATCCATTGTATAAATTGGATATTGTAAATAATTTCATTGATTTCAATTTTGATTGTCAATCCTGATTCAAACAAAATAGAGTCAGGAAAATAAATTGAAAAAATTATTAACGTTACACAAAATTCAACCACTGACTTACTTAAGATAGTCTTTTAAAGTGTAGTGTGTATGTGATTGTTGTAGTACTGTTGTGTTGTGTTGGATAATAAAATACTTTTGTATATGTTTAGTTGGTTAATGCAACATTACCCTACTTATACATATCCCTAGACACCAAACGTAGTCATCATCATTATCATACATTCTAGTCACAGAATAAGTCTGAGTGAGTTCATAAAGGTGGTAGCAGAAAGGTACCCTGTAACTTAACATAATATTTATTATATTCAGGGACCTTCACAGCTGACCTCATTCAGTACACTAAGAGTTCATAACAACAACATTTCATAACATCAAATCCACCACAAAATTGAAAAAAAATTATTAACGTTACACAAAATTCAACCACTGACTTACTTAAGATAGTCTTTTAAAGTGTAGTGTGTATGTGATTGTTGTAGTACTGTTGTGTTGTGTTGGATAATAAAATACTTGTGTATATGTTTAGTTGGTTAATGCAACATTACACTACTTATACATAACCCTAGACACCAAACGTAGTCATCATTATCATACATTCTAGTCAAAGAATAAGTCTGAGTGAGATCATAAAGGTGGTAGCAGAAAGGTACCCTGTAACTTAACATAATAGTATTATATTCAGGGACCTTCACAGCTGACCTCACTCAGTACACTAAGAGTACATAACAACAACATTTCATAACATCAAATCCACCACATATATTGGTGATGCGTGATGCCATATGATGGTGGATGGTATCCGCATGTCTGGTTTTGTGTAGTGTGCAGATGTGTTCAGTCAAACAATGTTCATACAAAAATAACAGGGCAATCCACATAGGACGTCAGTAAACTCACGACGTATAAAGTCAATGATTCTTGAAACAGCCGTTGACGTTTTTCTTCATTATTTATTGTGGACGCCACAGTGACAAAATGGTTACGCGAATATGTAGACACATCAAACAGTCATTATCACAGCAACATTCAATACAGCAATAGACGGTAGACAGCATTACAATGATGAGTCAGATGCATGTTATATTTCATAGTGCTGTAAATGTAGTCAGGTGGAAAACTCCATCCTTTTCTATAACAGCCAGGAGATAACCAGATGTATGAGATCAGTTCACTCTCCTTAATCTGACTTCAGCAAGACAGACACGTCTGCCGAAGTATAAATAATGTCCTCAAAAAAATCCTCTAGATAACAAAGGTTTTTCAAACCTAGTTCAGGTAACCAAGTAGCAAGTAATAGTCCTTGGGACCTGCATCAACCGATGCAGCACAATAAAGCGACATGTGAGCTAGGAAAACATCTCGTGACGACGACTTTCGAAGACAGGCTATGAGCCAGAAATCGTTCACGACCAAAAATCGATAGAGTTAATAAAAATGTTAATTTACCTTGCTTTCATGAAATACACAGAAATATCACGCCTCCCGGCATGTGGGAAACACTAGAGGTATTATCTCGAATAAACGAAATATCCATTAAGAGGACTACACATCCCTGACAGAACAAAAAATAGCGGAGATCCCCTCTTCAACGAGGCATCTCTTTCGCCATTCCAAATCGCTCACTCCACTAGTGGTGGGCGGAAACCGATCGACCAAGAAGCAAGACAAGTCATGCGCAGTCCAGCGCAAAATGACCACAGCTCAAACTTAACTGCATTCGATACCAACGCGAGAAGACAAATGCTTACCGAGAAAAGTAACTATAAATTTCAAGCAGTTGTTGTCCTTGCGTTATAAAATAGATATTGTAATAAAATGATGTTGCGAGAATTTATCACGCAACATATCACCACCTCCTCCCGATAAAAAAAAATGTGGAACATATTTTTTTTTTTTAAATATCAAAGAGCATGCGATAAGCGGCTCAAAACGCACGAATTATGCGCTGATAATTAATTAAATTGCCTAACATGAGGCTAAATATAGAGTGTCTGGTGAGGATATACCTCAACAGAAAAATAAATATGTCTCAAAAAATATTCACATCGGGGAGGTGTCACCAACACACATCACGTTAGCATGTAAACACAATATACGTATGCAAGTTACCATAATCATCATTAAACAGCATACTCTAATATTGTCTTTAAAAATGGATGTACAAATCTGATAGGAAAATTTAAATAGTACATTCTTTGACATGTAATGACATAAGTACATAGTAAAGTTAAACTACATGACGATCCAGGACATATGCTCTGGTATTCCGAGGGTAAGTACACAATCTAGAACTCGTCATGCTTGATACTAGTAAGGTAAGTCCTCAGCTCAACAATGACATTCTGAGAAAGTACAAGCATTATAATGCTAATTAATAACTAATATGCTTCATAAGGTACAATACATTATTAATAATAGTGGCTGTTTAGTAAACTAACGGCCCTTATATTAACTACTCAGTCCTCCTCTATCATCTTAAAAACGAACAGAAGAAGATGACAACAAAGCACGATAGTGTGTACATATAAAGTGAGTACAGATGTGCTAATCTATTGTAGTAATATAGGTGTGTTATGACTCTGTAATATATAGAAATATAGGACAGAAGTATTAGTTGGAGTCATGTGGGCATCTAGACAAAATGTCAGCCATCACATTATCCGCACCACGGATAGCTCGTACCGTGAAGTGAAAAGGTTGAAGAGCTATAGCATATCGAGTGGATCTCGAACTCTTCAAATTCTTAGTCTGAATAGCTGTAAGAGCTTTCTGATCAGTCTCTAGAATGAAATGTGCGCCCAGGAGGAATCTTTGTAGCTTTAGAATTGACCAAACCATCGCTAACAACTCACGGTCTAAAACCGAGTAGTTCCTCTCTGCCGCATTTAGTTTTCTAGAAATGTACATAACAGGATGCAGAGTATTTGCATATTCTTGCATCAGTGCTGCTCCAATCCCAGTGGATGAAGCATCACTTCGAAGAACAAAAGTCCTATCAAGAGTAGGTAATCTTAAGATGGGAGGAGAAGAAAATATATTCTTGATTTGGTCTAATGAAGATTGGCATTCTTCAGACCAACGGACCAGATTAGGCGAACCTTTCTTCAACAATGTTGAGAGAGGTGCCATGATCGAAGATAAATTTGGAATAAATCTCCCATAAAATTGAATTAAACCTAAGAGACTCCTAACTTGTTTCTTCGTTTTAGGAACAGAGATGTTCAGTATTTTGGAAGTATTGTGGTCTTCTGTCTTCAAGAGACCATGACCAACACGATGACCCAGGAAAGAGATTTCACCAAAATCAACAAAAGCTTTAGAAGGTTTCGCTGTCAAATTATTCTCACGTAGAGTGGACAGTAAGTCATATAACCCTAAATAGTGATCTTCCCAGGTATCACTGAAGAGACAGATGTCATCTAAGTATGCGATGACATCCGAACGATGTGACAGAATTCGACGCATCATGCGAACGAAAGTGGCAGGGGCGTTCATGAGACCAAAAGGCATAACATTCCATTGAAATAGACCCCTAGGTGTAGAAAAAGCAGTAAGAGGTTTGGCATGCTCTGCTAAAGGCACTTGCCAATAACCTTTAGACAAGTCAAGTTTAGTGAAGAATCTAGAATTAGAAAGTCTAATCAGTAGATCTTCTAACAAAGGCATCGGTTCAGCATCGAACTTTGTGACCTGATTCAATTTGCGATAATCAACGCAAATTCGTATGTTCTTATCCTTCTTCCGGACAATAACCATGGAAGAAGAATATGGTGAAGTCGATGGTTCAATTATATTTAATTGAATCATTTCATCCAATTCCTTTTCCACCTGCGACTGAAAGTGTATAGGAATAGGATACGGCCTAACCCTAATTGGATTATTGTCGGTAAGAATTATGTCATGTTCTATGACATCTGTGTGTCCAGGAATGTCAGTGAGAACATCCTGAAATGTTTGTAACATCGACGAGACTTGTCGATGTTCGTCACCAGAAAGATTAGGAGAAACCGAAACGTTTTTCCAAGATTCCGTAGAATGTAATGGAACCACCGGAAGGGGAAGGTTGACATCAGAGAAGGTAGCTTCCTCATCCTGTATGACAGACAGGGATGAATAATGACCGTGAGGTGCAGGAGCATCATCCGTTGCCTGGAAAATAGGCAGCAAATAGTCCGGACGTTCGTGAAATTCCGAAAGCATGTTTATGTGGAAAGTTTTATGCTTTCCATCGATATCGACCACATAGTCAACATCGGAAATCCGAGAGACTATTGCATACGGACCTTTCCATGCAATAAGAAGTCTATTTTCCCTACTGGGGAGTAGGACGAATGCTTTGTCACCTGGACAAAGTTGTCGTAGACATCTATTCTTATTAGCAAACTGTCTTGCCTTCTCTTTAGCAATTTCTGATGAAGCAGTTGCTAGCTTACATGCCTCAATGATCTTTTGTCTAAGAGCAATGACATACTCATATGAGGATTGAGTTTCATCGCTAATATCATCGGCAGTGATGAGATCGTGTAATAAAGACATAGGGCCGCGTGGACGCGCGCCAAAGACAAGTCCGAAGGGAGAAAATCCTGTGTGTTCATTAGGGACTTCTCTATAGGCAAAGAGAGCCGCGGGTAAAACCCTGTCCCAATCTTGAGGATGATCTTCAGTTATCTTACCAAGCAAAGTCTTGAGCGTTCTATTCAGACGCTCAACTAACCCATTAGACATAGGATGGTAGATACTACTGAGAGATCGTTCAATATGTAAGGTAGACATTACCTGTGACATAGTGTCAGATATGAGTTGAGTGCCATGGTCTGACAATATTTCTCTGGGGAACCCCAAGCGAGAAAATATCAACCAAAGAGCATCTGCGATATCTGTAGTAGATATGCTCTTAAGAGGAATAGCCTCTGGCCAACGTGTGCACATATCGACACATGTAAGGATAAACTGATGTCCTCTGGCCGACTTGACCTTAAAAGGGCCAATAATATCTATGGCCATTTTCTGAAACGGCCGAATAGGAATGTCAGCAGCCTGGATAGGCGCAGCATGTCGTGGTCCTCTAGATTTGACCTCCTGACATACCTTGCATGATCGGCAGTAAATACGAATGTCCTTATTGACAAAAGGCCAAAAGAAAGCCGCAAGGACTCTCGACTTCGTACGGGCAAAACCCATATGTCCAGCACATTGCGAGTCATGAGCATGTTGTAATATTTGCACTCTCATGCTCTTGGGAACAAGAATTTGCGAATGTGCCGACGTAGTCGAATCTTGTACCATACGTACAAGTACGCCGTTTCTCATTGCAATCCAAGATTTTCTATTTGTATCCTGATTCGGATCACCTCTCTTCGCAAGAACGAAGAATTTTTTTAAAGAAGGATCTTCTTCTTGCAATTTTATGAAAGAGTCACGAGTGATCACTAAGTGACTATCTTGGCTATCAACTTCATTATCACTATTCAGTGAAGTTTCGGGTGTTTGTAGAGCTTGTGCTCTTGTAACTACTGCATTTGTAGCTTGCATGTTATTATCTTCCCAAGCAGCAATCTGCTGTGGGGTACTCTCCCTAACTCCGTGAATACGACCAATAATAAGGTCCGCAATAGGATTAGGTAAGAGACAAGCATGCACATCTCCAGTAAAGAAAGGAGTGGCAATGCGAATTACAGCAGTAGGATATTTTTCTAGAGTGCCGCCAAATGTGACACATTTAATAACCCTTCCTGTAGCACAAGATGGATCTACAAGCGATTGTCTAACACCAATAGTGGTGCATCCGGAATCGAAAAGTAGTGAGACCGGAGTATCATTAACAAGACCCTTATGTAGAATTAAAGAACCCCTCCCGTCATGCGCAACAGCAGCAGGAAGAGCGGGAAGTGGGTGACCACAACTCAAAGTAGTTATGGTACCCGGTTCGAATAAAGTACTGCATTGGGGGCATTTGTTTGCTCTCTCAAAGTCAAAAGCAGAACCAATGACAGCGTCAAAGTTTTTATTATCAACAACATGATTACAGGCTCCCTCAGTTTCCTGTTGTACAGCATTAGCCTGCTGATATCTCTTTTTTTTGTGTTGAGATCTACCCCGACTATTATTACCTCTGAAGTTATCAGAGTTATTATTATCTCTGCAGTTATTATTGTCTCTATTGTAATTGTTATCCTGGTTCGAATTCCAGTTTCCACGATTACTATCATGTTCACATTGATGCGAACATCTATTTGTTTGGTTCTGAGGTCTTCGGCAGGAATAACCTCTATTACCATATCCTCTTTTGAAATGCCTATAATTATTAGGGTGATAGTAACGACCACTATCAGGTTGTCTCCAATTCTTCGAAGAAGAATCACCATGAAATTGGTTTCCATGATTTTGACAGAAATTACCGCTAGTCTTTCTATCAAAATTTTGTTGGGATCTACGAGCAAAGTTTTGACCATACGGAGCTGCCGAAGCAACTGGTAAACCTTCTTTCACCTTAGAGTTACCCATGGTTATGTGTGGGTGCGCAGTTACGTATTGGCAACAGAAATCTTCCATTTCTTTTATTGTTTTAGGTTTACGTTCATGAAGGAAAGCAAGGAAAGACTCATTGACAGACGACATGACTTTGTCTCTAAGTATTAAGTCCATAAGTCCTTCATAAGTTTTTTCCATCTTAGATAGTTCAACCCATCGTGAGAAAGTAATGCGTATTCTTGCAATAAACTCGGAGAATTCAACTCCATTTTCAGGTAACATGTTTTTAAATTGTAGACGATAGCCGTCTTCGTTAAGCTGATATTTCTTTAACAGAGCGGCCCTGACAACCTCATAATTGTTCTTGTCAGGTTCATCCACCATATTTAATATACTTAGAGCTTTACCTGTCAGTATCCCTGATAACTGATAAACATATTTTGCTTTGTCTATGTTATGAGCTGTACATGCTTGTTCAAATCTGTCCAGATAGAACATTATGTCATCACTGGAAGGACTAAAAGTTGGCAACTTAATCTTAAAAGTATCATTATTAGCCTTACCAGAAGATGAACCCTTGTTTGAATCATTACCATTACTCATGTTCATCAATTTCAATTTTTCCAACTCTAAAGCTAAGACCTTTTCTTCATGTTCCATTTTTGCTTTCTCTCTCCTCTCATCAGACTCTCTCTGTAATCTTCTCTCCTCAGCCTGAGCCTCTATTTGAAGTCTTTCAGCTTCTTTCTCAAGTCTTTTATTCTCAGCTTCTTTTTCAAGTCTTTTATTCTCAGCCTCTTTTTCAAGTCTTTTATTTTCAGCCTCTTTTTCAAGTCTTTTATTTTCAACCTCTTTTTCAAGTCTTTTATTTTCAGCCTCTAGCTGGAGTTTTCTTTCCTCAGCTTCTGATTCCCTTTTTTGTTTTTCCATTTCCATTTGGAATCTTTTTTCATCCACCTGCATCTGCAGTTTCTTTTGTTCAGCTTCCATCTGCAGTTTCTTTTGTTCAGCTTCCATTGCTTTATCATATCGAGCAGTTGCAAATTCTTCTAACTTATCACCAGTCTTCCCAAGCAATTTACCCTGCTCAATAAAGTGCTCAAATGTAGACATGTTGTCTAACATATGAGTCCAAAACCTGAAATAATTAACTAATTTATTTCAAACCTAAGTGTAACAAGTCTTAATTAAGCACTTGTATATTCACATCACCTTATATTATCCCAGTCTCTGTGGGAAACAAGTCTCCAATCAAAGAACTTGTATATGAAATATCACCAATCAATTCTTGATCATAAGTGCACTTCTCATTCAATAGTGCACGACACTATTCATCATTCATTTATCATCAGTGTAGTAGTAACAGTGCATTAGCATAGCCCATTAACTAATTACTATAACTGTAAACAATGACTATGTAAACACATGCAGAATGTAAACATTGAAAATGTAAACAATGCAAACAATGTAAACAATAACAATGTAAACAATAACAAAGATCAGCAACAATACAAAAACGTTCGCAGAAATCAACTAAAAATAAAGCAGAATTAATGAAATATCACAAAAAATGTGACGATATCTACGATAGAATTAAACAAAATACATGACACCACAGTGTATAAACAAAAATGTTGTATGAAACTAAATTATAGACAAGAGTAGGCTAACAAATACAAACAAATCAAAACAAAACTAAAGAATGCGAAATAATAACGAAAACAATATTAAAACATGTCATCACAGCTAACATAAATAGCAACAGAAGTCGCTTAGCAAATTCCAGTATCGGGAATTTGCAAACCCTACAGAAAACGCTCACAATAGACGACCTCTATGACGTGGCATAATCTAACGGAGACACCACCCAACCGAGAACCCGCTGAAATATAAACATATAAATATACGAATAACATATAAACATATAACATAAAGAATGAGATGATACACAGAAGACTCAGCAGAAGTATAAGGGCACAGTTTACATACAAACAGGCCACTTAACTTATAGGCTTCCAATCGTCGAACAGCAGAAAAAACGGATGTCAATCAACGTCCTAAAGAGCGAAGCTCCAACGATGATGGCACATCTGAACTGCTTCCACTGCTAACACGATGGTACAAGAGCTTCTGAAATACTGTGTGTTGAGTTGTTTCGGCACTTGACCTTCTAATCCAAAAGTAAGTTGATGGAAATCGGTACTTGGCCTTCTTCAGAAAACAACCCGTTTCAACCGGCACTTGACCTTCACAAAAACGACAGCACTGGAACCTTGACAGCAGCAACTTGCTTGACTTGCGTAAAAGATAACAGCAGTCCGAGTTATCCGGCAACATGTAACAACGCCGGGTACTGTCAAATTCTTGTTTCCGTCAAAAAATTGAAATTTTGACTTTTACCGGGCAACGCCGAGTACTTTGAAAATTTTGAAGATGTTGGCTGTCTTGAAGAATGTTAATTTCTTGAAGGATGTTGATGAATTCTTGTTGAAAATGAAGTGGGTAAGGGACCCCGTGTTTGCTGGTACCAGAATCAAACCAGCTTATGGCCACCAAATGATGCGTGATGCCATATGATGATGGATGGTATCCGCATGTCTGGTTTTGTGTAGTGTGCAGATGTGTTCAGTCAAACAATGTTCATACAAAAATAACAGGGCAATCCACATAGGACGTCAGTAAACTCACGACGTATAAAGTCAATGATTCTTGAAACAGCCGTTGACGTTTTTCTTCATTATTTATTGTGGACGCCACAGTGACAAAATGGTTACGCGAATATGTAGACACATCAAACAGTCATTATCACAGCAACATTCAATACAGCAATAGACGGTAGACAGCATTACAATGATGAGTCAGATGCATGTTATATTTCATAGTGCTGTAAATGTAGTCAGGTGGAAAACTCCATCCTTTTCTATAACAGCCAGGAGATAACCAGATGTATGAGATCAGTTCACTCTCCTTAATCTGACTTCAGCAAGACAGACACGTCTGCCGAAGTATAAATAATGTCCTCAAAAATATCCTCTAGATAACAAAGGTTTTTCAAACCTAGTTCAGGTAACCAAGTAGCAAGTAATAGTCCTTGGGACCTGCATCAACCGATGCAGCACAATAAAGCGACATGTGAGCTAGGAAAACATCTCGTGACGACGACTTTCGAAGACAGGCTATGAGCCAGAAATCGTTCACGACCAAAAATCGATAGAGTTAATGAAAATGTTAATTTACCTTGCTTTCATGAAATACACAGAAATATCACGCCTCCCGGCATGTGGGAAACACTAGAGGTATTATCTCGAATAAACGAAATATCCATTAAGAGGACTACACATCCCTGACAGAACAAAAAATAGCGGAGATCCCCTCTTCAACGAGGCATCTCTTTCGCCATTCCAAATCGCTCACTCCACTAGTGGTGGGCGGAAACCGATCGACCAAGAAGCAAGACAAGTCATGCGCAGTCCAGCGCAAAATGACCACAGCTCAAACTTAACTGCATTCGATACCAACGCGAGAAGACAAATGCTTACCGAGAAAAGTAACTATAAATTTCAAGCAGTTGTTGCCCTTGCGTTATAAAATAGATATTGTAATAAAATGATGTTGCGAGAATTTATCACGCAACAATTGGGTAGCTCGATTCAGGGATTTTTAAATTCTTATAAAATATATTAGGGTCTCAGGTCCCGGAAATTTTAATTACCTGCCAAATAAAATTAAAAGTAGTCTTTGTAGAATTAAAATAGTGGTTGAGCTATCGGTGCCTGTGGTTGTTCTTAGTCATATTAGACATTCTTAGTTATATTAGAAATTTGTCTAATTAGAAATTTTAAAAGGTTGCATAGTACAGAATGGCTGATCTGGCAAAGTTTCGATCTGCTGCTGTGCAGACTGCTAAAGAAATGAATATGGATGGACCAGAGCTGGTCCAGTACGTAACTTCAGAGGTTGATAAATTTATTGCCAGAGAAGATAAAAGATTAGAGAAAAAGCAGTAAGAAAATTAGAGGCTGAAAAAGAAATTAAGAGGTTGCAGATTGAGGCTGACAAAGAGGATAGGGCATTGGAGGCGGATAGGGAGGCGGAGATTAAAAGGCTCCAATTTGAAGAGAAGAAATTAGAAGCAGAAAGAGAAGAAAGAAGATTAGCTGCAGAAAGAGAAGAAAAGAGATTGGCTGCAGAGAGGGAAGCAGAAAAGGAGAAGAGATTACAGAGGGAGCATGAGTTACGACTAAGGGAGTTTGAGTTTCAAAGCCATGCTCCTGACAATGGTGCCAGCCCCTTTACCTCCGATGCCACTGCTAGTCAGGGAGCCTCAACCTCAGCTATGGGATTTCATTTAGACCATTTTGTTGAGAAAGACGATGACATAGAAAGTTTTCTGGGTAGATTTGAACTTTTGGCTACCACGTATGGTTTAGAGAGAGAAAGGTGGAGCGCAAAGTTATCCCAGGGGCTTAGGGGAACAGCTTATGAAGTTTTTGCCAAAATGAGCAGGGATGATCAAGACAATTATGACATGTTAAAGCAGGCTCTTTTGTTAAGGTATGAAAAGAACAGAGAATTTTACAGGAAAAAATTTAAGAATGCAAGACTACTGTCGGGTGAGACCTATCACCAGTTCTCTGCACGTTTAGAGACCTACTTGGAGAAATGGACTGCTCTGGGGAAAACCCAAGATCTTAAAGAAATGATCCTTATTGAGCAATTGAGAGAGTCCATGGCTCCAGACTTGAGAAAGTTTCTCATGGAACAAGGTGCAGCGAGGCTGGGTGACTTACTCAATGTCGCTGAGAGGTATCAGGCAGCCCAAGCAGAGATAGCGGGCACAAAAAAGAAACAGGTAGACAATTATAAGGCTCCTCAAAACTTTAACAGATTTGACAACAAAGATCGGGGAAACAAAGGTAAGCAACATTTTGATAGGCCACGAAATGATTATAGAAATGAAAACCCACAATTCAATGACAGAAAATATGAGGAAAGAAAACCTTTTCATAAAGGGAAATTATATTGTAAATGGTGTAAGATGGACAACCATAACACCGAAAAGTGTACTAGGAAACCTCCTTCCTTCGCTGCAATGAAAACGGGGAGAAAGGGAGCCAAGGCCAACCCTACTAAACAGCAGGAACCGTATCATCCCCCAGTGTGTGAAGAAGTAATATGTAATGGAGTCACCATAAGGTGCTTGTATGATACTGGATTGGATTATGATTCCGTTGTGAGTTCTCACCTGGTGCACGCAGATCAATACACCACAGAAACAGTGGAGATCCAAGCTGCAACCAAGGACGTAGCGACCATGACACTTCCCATCGCCAGGATAAATGTAAAAACGCGATATCTGGAAGGAATCATCAAAGCAGCAGTGATAAATGAACCAATCTACCCTTTGATATTGGGGTGTAGATATATCTTCTTGGGGAATCCCAAGAGACCTGTGATCATGGCAACAGTGCAGACCAGATCACAGTCCAAAAAGGAGGAAGAAAATCCAATAAATACCCATCCAGATGAGATGAGGAAGGCGCAGGCTGAGGATAAGACCCTCAAGCCTTGTTTTAAGAAATTGCCCAAATGTCATACACCTCCAGGCAAGGGAGACTTCTATATGAAAAACAAATTGATATATAGGAAGGCTGGAACTGGATCCAATGGTCACGGACAGCTGGTCCTTCCAAAGGCATATAGGGCAGATATAATAAGGAGACTACATGTTGGAAAAGATGGGGACCACGAGAAAGTAGGTACCATCTGCAAAAAAATTTCTCAAAAATACTATTCTTCTTCTTCTTCCGTCCTTAGCCACCGACCGTCAAAGCAGTCAGTGGCCATTACGCCTACTGGCGTCTTAGGGCAACAGCAGATAGGTTTTCTTTGCCATTGTTTCCCATCACGCCTATTGGCATCTTTAGGGCAACGGCAAATCAATCCATTTGCAGTTGTTTCCGTAATCGAAGTGACTGGCAAACGGGTGATCAGCCCGTTGGTAAAAATACTATTGGCCCGACGTAAATGTCGACATCGAGAATTTTGTAGAAGCATGTAGCATATTGCATGAGGGAAAACCCACAAGTGGGAAAAATAATAATCAGGACCTAGAAACGCCACGGGGCAAACTTAGGCCTAAAAATAAAAATAAAATTAATAATGTAGACCAGTGGTGGCCAAGCTAAGGTTGGCCGAGGGCCAGATTATGGTAAAGGGTAACACCAGAGGGCCAGACCTATAAAATCCTTAAAAAATAACGTTCAGAGATTTAGTTTTACATATATAATGAACCACGTACAGAAAGCAATGGCAAACTACTGTACTGCACGTTTGCCAAGACATGTATACCAGTCTTCGGACTGAAATTACTGTTAAAAAAATATATAATGAATCTGTTGTTTTAATTTGTTTTGTAATTTGTAATATGACATGTAATTATTTATTTCAAACATACATTTGTGTGTTATTTCATTGTGAAGAGTGTGGCTTATCAAAACTTTTCACCAGTGATTTGAATTCTACTTCCATTTGTGACGTAGCAATTCTGAGAACATGGGATAATACAGAGTCAGTTAATCAGTTTCTGGTCTTGGATTTGATAAGCTTCATGGCAGAAAATGTTGTCTCACAAAAATATGTGCTACCAAATATAGAACACACTTTTAGGGCCCATTTTCTCAGAAGTGGGTAACGTTCCTTTGGTAGTAATTTCCACAAATCAGTTCCAGTTGCTTCTGTTGTGATGATGAATGGGTCACATTGGAGTTCACATAACTGTAATTGTAGTTCTGCTGGCTGAGACTTCACTGTGCACTTGAATGGGTTGTTAAAAAGTTCCATTTGTGGACGAAACATCTCAAAATCTTGAAATCGACGATCAAACTCAGAAATCAGCTTTCAATGTCATCTGTGTACCTCCTGAAGTTAACACTCTCTTTCTCAGACAGCTGTTTACAACAAAGAAAATAAAACAGGTCATTCTTTTGCAAAGACAGACTAAATAGGCTCAGTTTCTTTTTGAAGCCATCAACATAGCCCATCATTTGAAAAAGTGTTTGACTTTTTCCTTGTAACTGCAAATTCAGAACATTCCAATGTTGTGTTATATCTGTAAGAAATGCCAAGTGCTGAATGAAATGAATATCTTTGAGTTTATTTTGAAGATCAATTGAACATGGTAAGTTGTCTCGCAGGAAGTCAAATATTTCATCCTTCAGTTCACAAAATCTTATTAAACAGTTTCCTCGACTAAGCCATCTCACCTCAGCATGAAGCAGGAGATCACCGTAAACAGAATCCACTTCTTCTAAAAATGCAAGGGACTTCCTGTGAGTTAGAGAGCTGTGTATCTAGTAGAGCTCAATTGGTATGATAGAGAGAGAGAGAGAGAGAGAGAGAGAGAGAGAGAGAGAGAGCGAGCTGGTGGTGTTGTGGGAGGTGGGGAGATGTTAATCGTATATTTTGGGTCTTTTTGGTTTTGTTTCTGGTGCCTGTGCGTGCTATTTTGTAATATTTTTTAGCACAGTGGTCGAAGTATATAGTAATTTTCAATCAACAATAAGAGACCGGCCAAAACAGGTTGGCGGGCCGGTCACAACTGGTTGGCGGGCCGGATCTGGCCCGCGGGCCGTAGTTTGGCCACCTCTGATGTAGACAATATGGAATGGGAACCCCCTTTTCACACACAGTCTTCACTTGAGTGTATTAACATGGCAACTCTGTGTAGAGAGCCAAAATTGGTTGTATCCCAAAATAAGCCGACAATCCCTCGGTCGGAATTATGTGAACTGGGTAAAGATAAAAGAGAGAGGAGATCTCTCACAAGGAAATTAAAGTGGAATAAAACCCCAAGAAAAGAATTGGTAGTGGACGATTTGTGAGTGATGACAAAAGGCAAAACCGTCCTCACTATAAGGCTTCTAATGTAAAGGACCTGACAAGTGCCAGGAAAAATAAGTATGTAAAAATAAAAGTCCATATGTAGCTTGTTAAGGACGTGGACTGATGATAAGGCAGAAGAAAATATCACCTCATCATATCAATATGTGAACGAGCTGACCACTCGTCTTAAAACTGGCTGGAAACTTGCTAATGATAATTTGAGACAAACCAGGAAAAAACATGCTGCTTATTATAATAAGAAGGCGAAGGATAGAGATTTAGCTGTGGGAGAGAAGGTCCTCCTTCTATTACCATGCAGTGGTAATAAGTTGCAGATTGGATGGCAAGGTCCATATACAGTTCTAGAGAAGGTGTCTAGAACAAATTATAAGATAGATAAAAAGGGAAAAGAGAAAATCGATCATGTGAATCTCCTGATAAAATATATGGAAAGAGAAAATCAGGACGAGACACACTTACTGACCTTGTCCATCGCAACGGGAATGAAAAACGAACCACTCACCTCTCATGAATATCCGCTACATCCCTGTGAGACAGCAGCACAGGTAAAAATCAGTAAACACTTAACGAAAAATCAGAGGGAGAGAGTTCAAAAGGTTTTGGATGATCATGCAGATGTGTTAACGGACAAACCGGGGCATACGAATTTATTGGAATACGATATGAAACTTGTAGACCCAACACCAATCTGTATGAGAGCCTATACGATCCCGTTTGCAAAGGAGACAGCTTTGAAGGAAGAGATAGAGTATTTGTTGAAAGAAGGAATTATTTCACACAGTGATTCCCCGTACAGTTCTAGTGTGGTTCTGTTGTGAAAACCCTCTGGGGAACACAGACTGTGTATAGATTACAGGAAACTGAATGCTGTCACATAAGGTCAGGTGGATCCATTACCTGATACAAATCAGCTCTTCGCTAGGCTGAACAAAGCTAAATGTTTCTCTAAGGTGGATCTGAGCAAAGGCTGTTATCAGATTCCAGTAAAACCTGAAGTTAGACCGTATTTAGCCTTTAGCACCTCGGATGGACATTATGAATTCAACATGTTGCCTTTTGGGTTGAAAAATGCTCCGAGTGTGTTTTCTAGAATGATGCGAAAGTTGTTGGATCCCCTGAATAATCCATGTATCACGAATTTCATGGATGATATTCTCATTGCTACAGAAACATTTGAAGAACACATTAACTCTTTGAATATGTTGTTGGATAGACTCAGAGAGGCAAACTTGACGGCTAGACCGACCAAATGTTGTATTGGATGTAAAGAGTTGGAATTCTTGGGACACACAGTATCTCAGGGAAGCATGACCCCTGACCCCAAGAACTTGGAGAAATTGAAGAAAGCTCCGAGGCCAAATACAAAAAAAGATGTGAGATCTTTTGTCTCGTTGTGTGGTTTTTGCCAGAAATATATTAAAAATTTTAACTCGATATGTGCACCACTGACGGATTTAACGCGCAAAGGAAATCCTGATAGAATTACTTGGTCCGCGCAGTGTGAATCGGCCTACCAAGAGTTAAAAGAAAAACTCACAAGCAAGCCTATATTGAAATTGCCCGACTTGAGTCAAGAGTTTGTTGTGAGAACGGACGCTAGTAACGTCAGATTAGGGGCAGCCCTATTACAAAGATCCAATTCACTTGATGGGGAATTAACCCCAGTTGCTTATGCTAGCCGTAAGCTGAACACAGCGGAACAAAAATATTCAACTAGTGAAAAGGAATGTCTGGCTTTGATATGGGCGATAAACAAGTTCAAAATCTATCTTTATGGTAGATCATTTAGGATTCAAACAGATCATAAACCACTTGTATTTCTGTCGCGAGCAAGACATGAAAATGCTAGATTATTACGTTGGTCTTTGCTCTTACAGCCATACCAATTTATCATAGAATATATCCCCGGGTCGGAGAATGTAGGTGCAGACTTTTTAAGTAGACACCCATACGACGAAAATCAGAGTAGTCACCAGGCATAATGATTTAAATTTATCTTTGTGTATTTCGAATTCTGAACTGACATCATGTAGTCTGTTCTAAAAGTGGGGAGATATGTGACGATATTCTCAATACAATAGCTAAATTAGATAATATTCTAGTGCATAAAGTCAAAAATAAGATAGAAAAAAAAATTGAGTCCAGCGTAGTATTCTCCTACGCCCACCCGCATGTCGATTCTGATAAACCTAATAGCCGAACGAAAGATACTGTCGTTTCGTAAAATTTGTCCTTCAGATTAAATGTAACACTTTTGCAAGGTCAAGTCGAATTGCCAAGACGAGAGTGAAAGAATAAAAGAGGGGAGGGATGGAAAGACAGAACCTAGAGAACGCCGTCTCGCGTTGATTTCACAAAAGCCAACTCGAGCAACATAGCCTTGGGCACGTTTCAAATTACGATACAAAACAAAACAAAAAAAGGAAAAAATATGGAATTATGAACCATAATACATAGGGCCATACAAATTATATATTCCGATGCCTTATGATGTCCTGAGCAATAATATGGTGTCAGTTACCCACTAGTACAAAAAAGAAACCAAAATAATGGCAATAATATTTTGTATGATAAGACGGACTGACGAGAAAAAAGATCACGCCTGCTTAATTTTTTTCATGACATATTTTGAAAAAAAGCTTTGGGTAAATAGGACTAAAAGGTACCAAGATTTTGATTGGCTGTAGTTTAAAGGAAGGCGAGAGGGGATTGGCTAACCTAACACTAAAAATATACTTGTAGTAGTAAACGTAGTATTTTGGGAATTGTTTTTTTAAAAAGGTTCGATTTAAAATTCATAGTCGTCTGCTTCTATTGGCCAGCTTAGTTGATATTGAGGAAAAATTGTTAGGCTAGGACGCCATTTCTTTAAAAAATCTTGCCGCGAGATGATGAGATCAGAAGTGTAATTCTAAATACAAATATTATAAACTTCTGAACAGGGCAGTGAAAACTTGGGCCAGATCTGCCAGTCATCGTTGTTTGTGTGTGATATTCATTGAATTTGTGGTAAGATTGAATTTATTAACCATTTTATTTAAAATAAAGTTTGAATGTGAGATACTAACATACGACTGTAAGTAAGTGAGTCGATGGATGACTTAGGCAAAGCCTAGAGATTGATCCATCATATGATAGCCTATCAGAGAGGTGTAGAATTACAAAATTATATATGATTGTCATCAAGGAGCATAACACCTATCCTATTGTATGGAAAAAGATTACTGTTGGAATTGCAGAGGCGTTGTAACCATTAGGGGAGAGGAATACTGGTATACATTGTCACTTCAAAATATAATGGTACAATAGGTTGTCATAAAGAGCTGACCCTATGCGTTTGTTTGTGCTGTACCTGTAATTAACTGTGGAATATTATTGTATGCTTATTATAAAGAAGGATGCATAACCTTCTTATTTCAGGGGTTTTGTGGCCCTGACAGTTACATAAAACCAGACTCGTGGGAACTGATTAATTCCTGACTTTGTTGCATAATTTGGGCACGTACTGGAGGTCATTGCCTTTTATGAAGTGAACCAGATGGTCCATCGAGCCTAGGACAAGACTTACCAGGGTTCTCCTTCGAAGTTAAGTGCCCGTTCGGCACCGAAAGTCTCAACCTCTATGAACTTCAGTTATTAACCACTAAGACTGAAATTATCAAATAAAATAAAAATTCCACCTGTGACATATGAAAAGAAAATGCACGATAGGGAATGATGATAACAAACAACCTACCATTATACAAGTACATATACCAGTATTATCCTATTTAGAAAACTACACCTACACACTTTTATTATATTAATACTTGTATTATGGACAGAAGATCCATTGTATAAATTGAATATTGTAAATAATTTCATTGATTTCACTTTTGATTGTCAATTCTGATTCAAACAAAATAGAGTCAGGATAATAAATTGAAAAAAAATTATTAGCGTTACACAAAATTCAACCACTGACTTACTTAAGATAGTCTTTTAAAGTGTAGTGTGTATGTGATTGTTGTAGTAAGCAGAAAGGTATTGTAACTTAACATAATAGTTATTATATTCAGGGACCTTCACAGCTGACCTCACTCAGTACACTAAGAGTACATAACAACAACATTTCATAACATCAAATCCACCACATTGACAAGACAGGGTTAGGTACTTTACCCCTACAATGATGCCTTTCACGATTTATGCGCATGGTTCAATCAATGTTCCAGGACAGTTTATCCCAGCCAATCAGTTAGTTTGGTTTGGTTTTGGTTTTAAGAAGTATCTTCATTGCACACGGACAACTCCATCAGTGCTCCGATCTCCTCCCTTAGATAACACAAGGAGGATCTCAGCACAGTGCACGAACTCCGTAGCACCGGCGAGAATCCCACTGTGTGTATATAGGAATCAGACATTCTATAAATATTTAGTTGGTATCTATCTAACCGCTGTTCTCAGTCTTCTGCATTACATTGTCAGAATCAGATATCTTTTTCTATTATGTCTGTACGACTATCTCACTGTGGACCCTCGCGTGGTCTTCAATAACACCTTGTAGAGGGCCGTGATCACTGTGGGTCCACTGATTGACGTTATGTAATTTCCGGACACCGGCTGGACTGGGTTAGTTTGATATTAGTCTGGAAACTCGCAAGAAAATAAAGGTACTTGATCATTCTCATGAGCCAGATTCATCCTTTTACCACCAAAAGTGCAAATATGGCAACTGAGCTTTCAGTAGTATATTAATTACTTTCTTGCCAGTAGATGCAGAAATGGTTAGAGCTCATACATAAAAAAGTACATTACCATAATATATATATAAATATATATATATATATAATATACTAGTGTAAAAGTAGTCATAAGACGGGATTTAAATTCAAATATAGGATCACACATTCCATAAATATATTTTTGTGCACACCGTCATTTGCGCATTCTTTTTTGGTAAGTGTTACTATTTTCGGGAGAGTATATATAAGGGAAACAATACAATTAACGTCTAACTTTCAACCAAAGTTGCATCCCTTAACGTTAAGCACTGGGATTTTATATATAGGATATTATACCTTATCTTGTAAAAGAAATTGTTACAAAAACCACCACTGCAGACGCATATTAATGTTTGTTGCATGGGGACCAGCTGCAGGAGTGACCTCATGCTTCATAAGGAGCTGAATGGAAAACGATGGAGATGATGATAATAATGATAATATATATAATACAGGCGATGACGAACACGTCCTTCAATGACCTATTTCTCTTGTGTCTTCAAACAGCCATATCGTCAACTGCTTCACATGGCACAATGTCAAATTTTTGTTGTATCTGTCTCTCTCTTTCTTTCTCTCTTTTTCTCTCTGTCTTCCTCTTCCTCTTTAAGTTGGATTTACCAACTGTTACTAGATTCTTTAACTTTGTTTTTTCTCAAAGAACTTTGACTATCTGTTGATAAGATACTCTGAACAGATTATTATAACAGGAGGTAATCTGATCTTTACCACCTTTATATTTTAGGAGGATGCGCACACTTGAGTCATGAGGCACACATGTTATCCCTCTCTTGATTTAAAAAAAAAAACCAGGATTTGAATTTAACCCATTCCAGTTTGGTTGCAATTTTCAAATCCACTTTGTGCTGATTGTTCTATCCATTTTACCAGCTTGGGGCTGTTCTGGAAGTAAAAGTTTTATTGTATATAAATTTGATGTCCTAAGGTTTGTAGTCCAACCTTTTTTTGTGTTGATTATTTGTCGACTGTCTTCTGTTTCTCTATGAATTTCCTGATTTGATATTCTGGCTGTCTCAGGCATCCATTACATTGTTCTTCTTGATATTCTTCTATTTTATTTCTAATCCCATTGCCGTAGTCTGCTTACAGTACATATTTCTGTTTGCTGTTAGATCTTTTTCTTCTATCTGGAGGTTTGCAAGCATGTTATTCATGTCTGTATGTTTTATTGTATCCTTATTCTTTCCCGCCTTACAATTCACATATGGTTCCATCTTGATCCTCGGAACATAATTCAAATTAAATGGCAAAAACAACCAAAGAAACAAAAGAATAAACAAAGAAATAAACAGCGACAAACTGGCGTTATCTGTTACAATTGAAGAATAAACTTGCCACTTTTCCCCTGTATAATTAAATCAGTATTGAATTCCTACAGAGACAGTCGTCATGCATCATTTGATATAGCAAATCGACCATACCACCCCTTGGTCTCTTATAACGTGAAACACATTTTCCCATTTCGTTCCTTATTAATATTAGATGTCCTTCTCTCTCTGAACTTTAGCCGTGTGTGAATAAGATCTCAAATATCAAGTCTGCAAACGATTGGAAAGACAGAGTGGGGGAGAAGTTTCCCAAGTTGTAGTGGTCCACATATTGATTCGTAAAACCCCGGTGAACTGTCGTGACATTGCCTAATAAACCAAGCAAATTGTTTGTAAAGTGGAATAGGGACAGTATAATCTTTCCGTCTATTTATTATGTATTCAATTTGAAAGGGCCTATGGTATTTGATTTTGAATTAAAGAAATATATTGAACTGGACTGTAATAATTGATTTTTTTAAGGTTACTTTTTCATAGGATTATAGATATGAATGTTTGAAATAGTAAGTTGGTGTAAATTAGTGTCTTTGTGAGTGAATGAATTAATGAATGAGTGAGTGGGTCGATAGTTAGTTAGTTGTTAGTTGGTTCGGGTAAGAAAGATTATGATGTGGACATACAATGACTCAAGGAAGAGAAATATCCTTCCACTCATACTAAAGAGAAACATAGAATGGAAGATACAATGATGTATGCAAGTCATCGACAACATGATGAAGTAAACGGTAAACGCGTAAGAAACCTACGCCATTGAAGAAGAATGACGGACAACTTCCCTATCAGAGAAGCCACCTTACAGAAGAAGCCATATCATTATGTGTCCGTTAGATCCGTTAGCATCTAAAATGGTTGAGCTGAAAATTTCATGTTGAAGATCAAAGGCTCATTTGAGTTTCGTGTGCTAGTTTGTTGAGAAAATAAATATATAAAAAGATTTAGGTCTTCCCAGCTATTTATATTTACCTGACTGCTTTTGAGTTAGAGTAGGAAAAATGATCGAGGAAAGGAATTGGTCAACCCACACCATAAATAAGCTGGACCTAATATGGTGACGTCTCTAACACTTCACTCCCCTATGGTAGTTGTTGCTTTAGGACTAGCTTTACCTGTTAAACTTTCATTAGTTCTGTAACAGAGCAGTAACATGGGGTGTATGGTCTTCCAGCTCAGTACATTATCAACATTTGTGTTTCATATTCGTAATTAAATCGTAATGGAATTCGCAGCTAGTTCAAATCCGAGTTCATCGCAATTAGTACGTACTAACTTATTACTTGAATCTATCTTCAAATGCCGCAAAGGAGAACGCTAGGGATCGAACAAAGGAACGAACGAAAGAACGAACTAACGAAAGATCACTTGATTAATTCATTACCCTTCTGGCCTTCAACAAATTCAGGCCAAACCGTCCTTGACCTGTGTCATCCGTTCAAAGTATGTATTTTTTCTTCATTATCCCTTTCTTGTTGACATTATTTTTTTCTTTCCTTTTTTTTTCTTTCTTTAGCTTTGCTTTTTTTTTTTTTTGCTTTAAGTTTATACCGAATGAGGGACCTAAAGCTGCAGCAATAGAGAATGCAGTCAGCGACCCATAGCTTGACTGCTTGCGTCAGGGTCAGCGAACCAGAGCTGACCAAGACCCTACTCCACCTCCACGTGGTGGTCCTGGAAACAGGCTGCATAACTGCAGTCTGGCTGAGAGAGTAGGGATCGAAGAGGGAAGGCAAACCCGGTCCCAAAAAATGCCGTGCTGAAGTCGGATGTGTCGGCCGAAATGCGCAGATATCGCAGCTCCGGTGTAAACAGACACAACGCAACCAACGTCCTTTTCAAGACGAACGAGGAAGAAGAAGACGAATACCGAATGAAGTAACCAACATTATGCCCTCTTCAGTCCTCATTTACGTCCTGCCAGGTAGGTTACAGTGTTATCATTTTTTTTCCTCCGTATAGGAACACAGGTAACACGGGTGAACAACTTATCAAACTCTTCACAAACGCAACGTAACAACTTATATTAAGCGTTCACAAATTATCAGATTCACTGCAAGTGCGGAAGGGAAGGAAAAAACACAAAACTACAACATATGAGATGCTATACAGAAAAGTGTACTTGCTGTTATATAAATATATGATTTCGTTAAGTGCACTAGCTGTATTAAAAAAGTGTGTTTAACTGGCTAAATGTATTAACTGATTGACTAAACACATTAACTGGCGCTATAAAGGCAGTAGATAATATTTCAAAAGAACGATAATTGAGTCCACGGACTGGCACTTTATAACCCATATTTTAACTCAAAAAATTATCGGTGACGCTTCGCCGAATTAAGTTCATGTTTTATCGATACCGGATAGTGAATTTTTTTTTTCTTTGGCTGTTAACTCATGCTCCGCCAGTTAAAATATGCAAGCCAGAGATGCTAGTTTGATTAGTGGAGTACGTTTTGTTTGTTTTGACTTAATTTTGTAAAAAATGTTCCTGCATTACTTGAACACAGATAATCTATCGGCTCTGTTAACATCACAAAGTCAGCGTGACAACGAAAATGTTTGTAATAATGATTACCAGCTTCGGACATATTTATTCAACAAAGGAGTTTTTCAGTAATAAAGTAGGCTCTAGGTTTGAATGTTGAAAACTAGCAAATGTTTAGTTGTGTTTTTATTCCATTTTCATACAAATCTAGCAGCATCATTTGTTGCATGACATTTTCAAACAAATCTAGCAGCATCATTTGTTGCATGACATTTTCAAACAAATCTAGCAGCACCATTTGTTGCATGACATTTTCATACAAATCTAGCAGCACCATTTGTTGCATGACATTTTCATACAAATCTAGCAGCACCATTTGTCGCATGACATTTTCATACAAATCTAGCAGCACCATTTGTCGCATGACATTTTCATACAAATCTAGCAGGACCATTTGTCGCATGACATTTTCATACAAATCTAGCAGCACCATTTGTTGCATGACATTTTCATACAAATCTAGCAGCACCATTTGTTGCATGACATTTTCATACAAATCTAGCAGCACCATTTGTTGCATGACATTTTCATACAAATCTAGCAGCACCATTTGTTGCATGACATTTTCATACAAATCATCATCATCTTCTTCAACCAACTTAAACCAAATCTTCTCTGCTAAAGTAAAGGGCAGAACCGTCGCTGAACATAGCGGGGCTTACATGATAACAACCTCCAGCATGAGAATGGAGGTAGAGACAGTTACTGCTGCTGTCATAAGAGGTTTTGATGTTACTAAATGTATAGGCTATCCTGGACAAATAGGTGTATCAGAGGATACCAGGATAGTGCCAGATAAGAGACTTGTCTTATAAGTAATACCCCCTTCTCTGAAAAGAGCAAGGGTGTATAGACAATCAAGATGGGGTCAAGCTATGTAAGTTCTCAGAGTAGATGATGATGATCTCTGAGTCCCTAACCGCTACCTCTACTGATCCCAAATGATTTAGCTACGGGTCTAGGGGAAATGTATTTACTTTATTTAATTATTAATTTTCAAACAGAACTTCAACTTAATAAAAATTAATTAAGCAAGGCTGCATGAAAGTTTCTGTACAATTTAATTGTCCTGAACCTCAATCTTTTGGGTCAGGAATTATCAAACTCAAGAAAAGTTATTTACATAATGAAATAAATAATTTGGAAACTCTGTTCCATTTCTTTTAAAGGGTCACTGACTACACGTACTGTTCTTGTTCTTAATATTTATACTGCTACCAGTCCTACACTGCAAGGTCTACTACTTTCATCATCCCATAGTAGGTAAGTTTATTTGGGTGAATGAGTTTGGATGAATTATCATTTGCTTTACTAAATGACTTATCTTCAGAAAGTTGATGCTTCAGTTCTTTGAATAGTAGTCAGGATCACCAACTCTGTGACTCCTGGCTGAGAAGATGGGGTCTATCTCCAAGATTTATGTGGAGCACTCAACTCCCTCACGCTCTTCTTCTCAAGTAACAGCAGCCACGAGGTAAATTCGTGACATAACCTGAAATAGAAGGACAATCCCTTCCATGTCGAGATCTGCCTCAAACAATTCACCCCTAACAATATTAAAACTTACCGTGGTCAGTCCTGTGTGCTAACAAGTTGCACAAGACCTTGAATTCCATTGTCTACCATCAGTTTTCATGCCATAACTCCTTCTTTGGGTTAATCAATGCTTGGGTACCTCGTCCATGTTTGGCTTCCATACAATAGTCATGGCAAGTACAATACAGCATGTGACCTGTTGATTCCTTCTTTTTAACCTTCCCTATATGTTTATTACATGTTCTATGAACAGAAGAAACGACTACATTAAATCACTTCTAACACTCACTGTCGTAAATTTGCAAACACTATACACCAATTTTTCAATTCGAACAAGCCTGCACTTACTACACACTTTCCTACTTAGGTCAGCGTGACCCAACACATCTCGTCGTCAGTTACACTTTCAAATAAATATGTCACACATAACCTGTTTACTTTACAGGTCAATTCTTTAACAAAGTATGCAAATAAAATTATCAATCTTACCCTCAGGTAAATACGCTCACACACACTCAAGCTGACTGGCTGTAAAAGGGTTCTTAGTCCGCTCTACCAGTCCAACCGGCAAAGGCTTGGTCTACAGTCTTTTTGTACACGTCAGCTCAGTGTGATTTTTATGATTTCAATGGCGGAAACTACAAAAGTTTGTTACTATTTATTTACTATTTATTATTTAATACACCCGGCCAATCAGAGAGAACGTCCAAAAAGTTAATTTTTGGATTCAGTATTTATGCGATTCTAAGTGTGTCTGTGTGATCTGACTGAATTTGAAAGTATTATATCATAGTTATTTGTGAACCGATTTTAATTATCAAAAGGGATAATTAAACGGCCAACTATTCTCTATCGTTCTATATAGTTTTCCTTTAGTTATTCGTTTGCATTCAAATGTGGGTAATTTTTTTGTAATTAAATTGGGCCTTACCCTGACGAGAAAATCTCACTAAATTAAATTTTCTACTACCATAAAATTTTATTATGAGGGAATCTATATGTTTATATGTTAAGCAATATCAGCGCTATAATTTGAGATATCCCTTTTATTTTAATTATCTTTAGTTATTAAGAAATAAATTATCTACGCTCGGTCAAAAACACAAAATAGGCATTTAGTTCGTGTCAACCAAAATTTTCTTACCACTACAAAATATGGAAACGATTTGATTGGTTGTTAAATTTTGTACTATGCTCTGCGATAATTTTTGGGGTGGGCGGTAACTTTTTACTTGTTTCTTATAAAAATTCAAACTACTAGATAAATTGTTGGCGGTAAATTTGACTTAACCCTCAGAAAAATTTCAAATACTGTAGTTATTTATAGATTTAAAAAATACGATAGCTAGGTTGTTTTAAGCGGGGAATTTGAGCGTGTTGTCATACGGATTCACTTCACTACAGCTGCCTTAAGATGGCTGTCTGAGACTTTATTAACAAAGGCAGTTATTTTATCAGACTCACAATCCATGCTTCGAAGGGGTCCAAAATGGTTGGCTTCGACATGAATGGAAAACCTCCATAGAAGCATCGAATCTTCAAGAACTGATATGGATCTACTGTCCTGGTCATGCCGGGGTACGTGGCAATGAAAGAGTTGACAGACTAGCTTCAAGAGCACCCATAAAAGGTGCATTGGCTATGGATAAGGAAGAAATACTGAGGGCGATTCATGAACGTCTATTAGAAAATGACACTGCAATCGATGAATCATCAAGGCTAAGATTCCTGGAAAACGTAATACCAGCAGGGATGGACGTATGAGAGAACGCATCCGCCGTGTATACGTCGAGTGCGCAACAGGAACAATTAGCATTCATACCCTTCGACATTTGCTGCGGGAGACTGAGCACCTATGGGTTTGCCCGGAGTGCAATGACGTCGATTCTGATTAACAATAACAATAACATTAACAATAACATTAACAACAACAATAACAATAACATTAACGATAACATTAACAATAACATTAACAATAACATTAACAATAACAACAACATTAACAATAACATTAACAATAACAATAACATTAACAATAACAATAACATTAACAATAACATTAATAATAACAATAACATTAACAATAACAATAACAATAACATTAACCATAACATTAACAATAACAACATTAACAATAACAATAACATTAACAATAACATTAACAATAACATTAACAATAACAATAGCATTAACAATAACAATATTAATAACAATAACATTAACAATAACAATAACAAAAATATTAAGAATAACATTAACAATAACATTAACAATAGCATTAACAATAACAATAACAGTAACATTAACATTAACAATAACATTAACAATAACAATAACATTAACAATAACATTAACAATAACATTAACAATAACAGTAACAATAACTATACCAATAATAATAACATTAACAATAACAATAACTTTAACAATAGCATTATCAATAACAACAACATCAACATTAACAATAATAATAACATTCACAATAACAATAACATTAACAATAACATTAACAATAACAATAACATTAACAATAACATTAACAATATCAATAACAATAACAGTAACAATAACATTAACTATAACATTAACAATAACAATAACATTAACAATAACAATAGCATTAACAATAACATTAACCATAACAATAGCAATAACATTAATCATAACAATAACAATAACATTAACAATAACAATAACATTAACAATAACAATATTAATAACAATAACATCAACATTAACATTAACAATAACATTAACAATAACATTCACAATAACATTAACAATAACATTGACAATTACAATAACAGTAACATTAACCATAACAATAACAATAACATTATCAATAACAATAGCATTAACATTAACAAAATAATAACAATAACATTATCAAATACACTAACAATAACAATAAGAATAACATTAACAATAACAGTAACAATAACAATAACATTATCAATAACAATAACATTAACAATAACATTATCAATAACAACAACAATAACATTAACAATAAAAATAACATTCACAATAACAATAACATTAACAATAACATTAACAATAACAATAACATTAACAATAACAAAAACATTAACAATATCAATAACAATAACATTAACAATAACATTAACATTAACAATAACATTAACAATAACAATACTAATAACAATAAAATTAACATTAACATTAACATTAACTATAACAATAACATTAACAAGAACAAGAACATTAACAATAACATTAACAATAATAATAATAACATTAACAATAACAATAATATTAACAATAACATTAACAATAACATTAACAATGACAATATTAATATTAATAACATTAACAATAACATTAACTTTAACCATAACATTAACAATAACAATAACATTAACAATAACATTAACAATAACATTGACAATTACAATAACAATAATAATAACATTAACCATAACAATAACAATAACATTAACAATAACATTAACAATAAAAATAGCATTAACAATAACAATAACATTAACATTAACAATAACAATAATATTAACATTAACAATAACATTAACGATAACAATAACTTTATTAATAACAATAACATTAACAATAACATTAACAATAACATTAACAATAACAATAACTTTATTAATAACATTAGCAATAACAATAACATTAACAATAACTATAACAATAACAATAACAATAACATGAACAATAACGTTAACAATAACAGTAACATTAACAATAACAATAATTTTATCAATAACATTAACAATAACATTAACAATAACATTAACAATAACAATAACATTAACATTAACAATAACAATAGCATTAACAATAACAATAACATTAACAATAACATTAACAACAACATTAACAATAACATTAACAATACTGTTATCAATAACATTAACAATAACAATAACATTAACAATAGCAATAACAATAATAATAACATTAACAATAGAATTAACAATAACAATAACATTAACAATACCAATAACAATAACAATAACAATATTAATAACAACAACAATATTAATAACAACAACAATAACAACAACAATAACAACAACAATAACAACAATAACAACAACAATAACAACAACAATAACAACAATAATAACAACAACAATAACAACAATAATAACAACAATAATAATAACAATAAATACAACAATAACAACAACAATAACAACAATAATAACAATAACAATAACAACATGAATAACAACAGCAATAAATACAACAATAACAACAACAATAACAACAACAATAACAATGCCAAATCTTCCTGTCTTGTGTCATCAGCTCAAGGTCTTTCCATGTCTTCGCCATCCCCTTTATGTTTGTCACCATTTCTCTTCTCCGTGTGTTCCTTGGTCTCTGTCTACCTCTCTCTTACCCTAAGGAATCTAGAACAAGGGCTACCTGGTAATGCCATCAACGGGTTCCTCAATATGTGTCCAATCCATCGTCAGCGTCTTCTTCTCAACTGTTGTTCCACTGGCGTTTGTCTAGTTCTTGTTATCAGCTCCACATCAGTGATCTTGTCATACCACATCGCTCGTTCTGTTATACACAACAACAACACCCCCCCCCCCCCCCCCTTTTCCCCATTTATTAAAGTATGTGTCTATTTGGTTGCTGTTTTTGTTGTTCTCCACGCTTCACGGCCGTACAAAAGTTTGACTTGACATTTGAATTGAAGATTTTCATTTTTGTGTTGGACATGATTTCTCTTGATCTCCGTATATATAGCTCCTTTACCCTTTTGTATTTTTGTTTTGATATCGTTGTCTGCCCGCCCAACAGTGTCTATATTGCTGCTTATGTATATGTATTATTCTGTATCTTATAGTGGCCTTTATTTCGTTGCAATATTATTATGGTTTCCTGCATTTACTCTCATAATCTTTGTTTTATCCTTGAGTATTATCAGACCAACTTTCTGTGACCTCTCATCGAGTATTTTCATTTTTCCTAGCATCTGATTACGGTAATGAGACAGGAGAGCCATATCGCCAGCAACTGCCAAGATGTGAAAGGTTAATAAATCCACTATATAATGAATTAAGTCGAGCTGTATGCTCATAGTCTCCCAGTTCAAGTTCGACATTGGTTCCTGTTTTATAAGTTATTGTACTTAACTGTTTCATTACCACACAACTAAGCCGGCTTGACAGAACATGAGTCCTAACCGATACAACGTTCGCTGGTAGTAAAGGAGTTAAATATCATTCTACATTGTCGACAGAGCCCGGTATTGTTACCGGTGATCTCTGATCGGACAAGGAAAGAAAAGGTTTACTGCACCCTCAGGCATGTCGTACAAGGCGACTCATATGAGGTTGAGCATGCGAATGGTAATCTCATCATGTAAAACGAGTTGTTACAGAAACCACCACTGCAAGAGCATGTGAATGCTTCCTGTAATAGGGACAGCTGTTGTGGTGGCTCCATGCTCCATAAGAAGCGAAAAAATGAATATCGATAAATACAAACTTGTTGCTGATACACACACATATGTATATTTACACATATATGTATATATACATACATATATATCAATATATATAAAATCCCAGCTTTTTCTGTCACTAACGCTAAGGGATGCAACTTTGGTTGAAAGTTAGACATTAATTGTATTGTTTCCCTTGTATGTACTCTCCTGAAAATAGTAACACTCGACAAAGAAAAGTGCGCAAATGACGGTGTGCCCAAAAATATTTTTAGAATGTGTGATCCCGTATACACACATTGGGATCCTCGCTGCTGCTACATAGTTCGTGTACTGTGGTGATGCGCAGTGGTTTTTAAAAATACTTTTAAATAAGTAAAATTGCCGTTAGGTAATGGAGCTTTTGAATTTAATTCCCTTCTTATGACGGGCTTTTACACTAGTCAATACATAATGTGTGTATGCTTGTATGTACATGTGTGTGTACCCAGGGTGACTATAGCGCAGTTCGCGCGAGCCTGTTTATAAGGCTCACATTACGTACCCGAAATGAAACAAACATATAACGGAATAATATTCAACGTCAGATTATTTCAGTGGTTCTCAACGTAAGCCATATTCCCCCCCCCCCCCCCCCCCCCCCCGGGGGGCTATGCCATATTTCTAGGGGGCCACAGTAAGATGATAAAGTACCTTTTTTCCAGTTAACAGTGACTATGAGGGAGGCAACAGAGGTAAATTAGACTCAGAAGGGGACCATGAGGAAATTAAGGTTGAGAACCACTAGATTATTTTATATTCCTACAGAAGAGATGCTACAAAAACTTTACTAGGGGCATGCTATTGGCATAGAAACTCTAAGCAGCTTGACTAACTCGCGTAAGAAATGTGAACGTTACACTTTGTCGTGAAGTGGTCTGTTTCACAACAAGTTATTCTAAGTAACTCTAACCAAACCGCGTGCCATACTTTGTAAGAACTGCTTGATACACGGACCAATCAGAAGGTACCTTTACGCCGTGTTTACTAAAGAATTGTACAGTCAAAATGGCCAGGACTAATATGTGCAAACGAGTGAAGGATGACAATTAATTACAGACTTAGGAAAGAAGTACCACCTGGAAGAGGTCACCAATACGATATTGGAGATGTTGCTCTACACGTCTGTGCAGAGACTTTTACAACCAGTAGTATATTAAGAGAGAAATCTCTGGTTGAATGCATCGAAGCCTCAGGTTAGTCCATAATTTTGCTGTTTAGAGTACGCAAAGACAAAATTGCACTTAGGAAAGTAAAAGACTATTAGCTAGGAAGATGTAGAATAATACAGGGCGTGTTTTAAGCTTTAGATGAAGAAAGTCGCTGCAGGAATAACGTAGATAAATTAAATCTTAGTTTTCCTGATTTGCACACATAGGCAGATTGTATATACATTTCTGAACGCAAATACTAGTTGAGCAGGAAAACCCCCTCTGGCGTCCGATCTCGGACTATAAATAGAGCGTGTGTTCTAAACGGAAATAGGCTGGTCATAAATTCAAATCACAGCGAGTGGTAAAAAAAAGTGTTAATGAAGAGTGCCTTTGCCAACTGCATCTGAGAGCAGACCATTATACCCATTAACAGCTCGACTGTATGTGCCTGAGGGTAAGAAAGAATATATATATATATATATATATATATATATATATATATATATATATATATATATTCTTCTTCTTCGATCCATAACCACCGAACGTCAAAGCAGTCAGTGGCCATCACGCCTAGTGGCGTCTTGTAGGGCAACAACAAATTGATTCCACTTTGCACGGTCGGTGGCCATCCTTCGTACAGTGCCCCAACTCTGGCTCATTCTTTGCATCTCAGCCTCCACAGTCCTCCGCCAAGTTGTTTTTGGTCGGCCTCTCTTTCGCTTTCCTTCAGGGGTCCAAAGCATAGCTGTTCTTGTGATGGCATCGGGGTCTCTTCTGAGGACATGACCAACCCAGCTCCAGCGTCTGCCAGCTATGATGGTATGCATGTCCTCTTGATTGCTACGAGTAAGCAGATCTTGGTGGTAAAAAAAAAGTGTTAATGAAGAGTGCCTTTGCCAACTGCATCTGAGAGCAGACCATTATACCCATTAACAGCTCGACTGTATGTGCCTGAGGGTAAGAAAGAATATATATATATATATATATATATATATATATATATATATATATTTATATACATATATATATATATATATGTATATAAATATATATATATATATATATAGATATATATATATATATATATATATATATATATATATATATATATATATATATATATATATGTATATATATATGTATATATATATATATATATTGTGTAGATGTGTTTTGAACTACTGTGTAAATTTATGAAGGACTTACCAGCCTGTGTATATTCAAAACAAATTGAGAATGGTGGCAAACGTGTGTCTGTAGGTTTAGAAAAGCATTTAAAGAATTATTTCTTGATGGAATGGCACACACACCAGGAACGTAAGGAAGGATGAAAGCGATTGTTTTACTGGATTGTTTAAGCTATTACTTAGTAGTTTATACACGACTTAATCATTGTATGGAGGAGGATCATGGACAAATGTATCTAACTAAAGATTTAGAGGGAACTTGTAGTTACAGTGAACTGGATTTGATTGTTGCTTCTATACTATGTCCTGTGCATCTGCTAGCACACTGTCTGAAACTGTCTATCATCCCCAACCTTTGTGATAGTGGGATAGTGAGGGTCAATATAGGGGTTGCCTCTAATTCGTTTCAGGTTATATCCTGTACACCATACTACACATAATAAAGTCAGCCACTATTGAGGGAACTCCTGATGCAAGTGCCTTGTTAGTTCAGAGGGCAAATCAGCTAGTACCTACTGCCTGGAGGAAGATCAGTAACTGTACTTCCAGGACCAAAGTGGAACCAGATTCATTCTACAGATGAGTGAAAAACAAGACCACGTTAGGGTATCCCAGTCACACCAAGAGTATTGACAGTAATCATATGATGACCCATGCTGGGCATAGTTAAATCCAGTGATAACCTCTTACAAATTCAGAGACCTTTGATAATATTCAAGTGCATATTTATTTAATTTTGTAATTGAAGCTTGTGTTTATGTTAAAGATTTTCAAGAAGAAAATAAGATCTGTAAAAATAAATATTTACCAGCAGACTTACTTAATTATTTAAGTTGAGTTCAAGTTCTTGTTTGATAATGTAGTTAATACCCCTAGCAGAGTCAAAAATAATAATAATCATATAATCATAGGAGGATTTTGAGAGGGAGCCCATAGGAATCTAGGAACATACAATATCATAATACCTTGAAACTTATACAGCTTGATCCTACCTTTGATGTCGATACACCCTTATTCTTTTTAGAAAAGGGGGTATTTCTTATAAGACCAGACTCTTAGCTGGCACTATCCTGGTATCACCTGATACAACTTTTTGTCCAGGATACTTATTAACTTCAATAACATCTACCCTCTCGCGACACACTTGTTATGAACATATATGAACGTTATGAACGTTACCTATCGCATACATTTGCCGTTTGCAAAAACCTATGGAAGGTTCTCCAAAATCTCCCCTTTTTGCCTCTCGTTGTGTTTCTCGTTGTTTGGCTGATCGTTGCCTTCAACTCTCCCTTCTGTTATGGTCTTCTGCAAGGTGTTATGCCTTTTTACGTGGCCAAAGTATTTTAGCTGCCGAACTTTGACCTCCCTCATTAGTTCTCTTTTCATACCTAGATTTTCTAGGACTTCCTTATTTGTTTTCATCTCTTTCCATGAGATACGCCCCATTATTCTACATATCCACATTTCAAGAGCCTCAATTCTTTCTTCCAAATGCTTATTCATCGTCCATGTTTCTGCACCATACAGAAATGCAGAATATATATAACACTTTATGATTCTCAGTTTTAATTTGTGAGATAACTGTTTAGATGTCAGTATATGTTTCATGTTGTTGAATGTAGCTTTGGCCATTCCTATTCTCTTCTTGATTTCTGTTCCACATCTGCCATCTTCTGTTATTATATGACCAAGATATACGTAGCTCTTGACTTGTTCCAGGATTTTCCCATTTACGGTTATCTTTAATGTTGGTTTATCGTCTGTTTTGCTTTGCACACTGTTAACAAAAATGTCCGTTGTGTTCTTCATCATAGTTTAGAGTGTAACATATGTAAATTACAGTAAAATACACAGCTAGTATCTTTAGTCATACGGAAACAAATTGGTTGAATACTGTATGAATGTCTAATGTTGTTCTCATAACAATTTTGTGGATTATGCTTTATCATTGTCATGTATATCCTTTTCTCCACTATAGTAAAGTACACTGGCGTCCGCACTGGCTACTTCTCAAAGTGGTTTTTAAGTTCGTATCGAAGATGCCTTGGAAAGTCCTAAGTGTATTATTTTGCGTTAATCGTTTTTTTCATTGCTCGTCTTGTCGGTCCTCGTCCGGTTCAATCTAGACACAAGGTGAATCGGTTATATTAGGGCGCACGTCAAAATATAAAAGACCTTGCTGTCTGATCCCAGTACTTATTGGTCTGAGTAATCTGTTTTCCACTAATCGTAAAGTGCGCTTCGGGATACAAAGAAGTTAGATAGGTAAAATAAAAGAATAGATTAATTAAAATGTTGTGAACCCCCCTCCCCTCTCCCCCCGCCATATGAAAAAGGATATGTCAAACTGACTAGCTCGATTGAACACCAAGACAGGTGAGAATAGATAAAAAGAAAATATGGAAAACATACTGATAACATAACAAAGTTATATAACAATGAAATCAACACGTTTCACAGCAAAGAAAATGAGATGCGATATATATATACATATATACAACTCAGCTTTATCTATACGCAACAACTGTGAATAACACACCTTTTCCAAAGCAATAAAGTAAACGAATGTAAACATTAACGTTTCCGTGGACTATTTACTTAATGCAGTTAAATAAATGACCACCACGGTTATCCATAGTTTAAGACGCTGTAGTGGATTTGATGGTATTGTATGATGGTGATATTACTAAGTGTGATGTATGAGGTCAGCTGTGAAGGCTCCTGAGATAAAATGTAGCTGTGAATTGTCAGAAGGCCCTTCTTGCTACCACTACGACCTCACACCTATCTTTTTTTACTAATGAATGTGGCTACGTTAAATGTCTAGGGTAATGATATGTAATGTGTTGTGGTAGTTTACATACACACACACAGATATTTACTAAGTCTAATAATATTAATAAATGTTATAATACACTGAACTAACTCAAGTGTGTAAAATTTTGATAGTAATTTTCTTTAAATTTATTTGTTCTGAACCAAGGTTTTATTTTGGCCAGAACATATGAAAGGTTTAGCAATTATGAAAGAAATGCATGAATATTACATAATAAATGCAAGGTGTGTACATATGTATGTTACTAGACTAGTTAATATTACTACTGTTTATAGTTGTAATCTATTTTGGGAGAACATTTAATGGATGTGCTGTTGGGGTGGCCTCATCACTCCCTGTCTATGGTGACTACACATTGTCCAGTTATTGGATGGAATTTTTATGGGTGTGTTAGCAAATAAGTTGAGTTGGTGAATTCTAAGCAGACCAGACGCTCACGTAGCTTGAAGGTGTAGCTCTGGTGCTGAGATCTGGTGGCCCCACCTCTCCGTGCTTGGGGGCAATATCAGAAGTCTGGTGGCCCCACCTCTCCGTGCTTGGGGGCTATAATAGGCTGCTCTGACAAAATGTCACTGCACGGGTCCACTCTGGTAATATTCAACAACTCAGTTGACACCGCATTCGTGCCAACTAAAACTCACAGTTCTGCAATCAAAGTATTAGTCATGTGTCAGAATTCCATCCTCTAACCATTTCTGGACACAACACTACACAACAACAACACCACATAGACGGGTCAGATCTTTCTGACCAAACAACACATCTTACCAAGTTGGTTTCACATAGGATAAGTTCTCCCAGACTACGTATTCTGAAATATGTTCATTAGCTTCCTGCCATAGAATAGGATAGGTGATATGTTCCACTGATCTCAACACTTGATCTATCCTTCATAATCCTTGCTGGAGTTTATGTATTTTATTTGTCTCTAGACCCTGAACTGGGGCGGGGGGTCCAGAGCGAATCCTTACTTGTTGTAAGGGACAGATTATGCTATTGCAGTATCAAATCACTCGAAACCTTAAACAAATATTAAAATGTACAAAGAAATAATTTCAGTCTTACCAGAATTATGAATATAGAACACAGTTAAATGCTAGCAAAACTCAGCTGAGCTGCTGGCTTTAGGATGGCGTCCCTCTAAATATTTCAATAGCTTCTGGGAATTACACCACTTAATAATTCACTGTGTCTACTAGGACAACTTATAATGAATGACACAAAATGCGCGTCTGAGCGCCGATAATATATTCATCTATGGCCAATCACTGCCTTTTCTTTTTTCAAATTCAAATATCCTACCAAAAAGTCATTTCAGTCATACCTCAGTCAAGTATGCCTTATTGTCTGTTGGTCCGTCCGTCTCTACTTGCGTTTTCACAAAAAACACACTTGTTTTTTGAACCAACTCTGCCTTCCCCTACACAATTTTGCCCCTAAAGTTATTTTTAGCCACAATTCACCATCCCATCCCGGCTCTTCATTCCAACTAGATTTTAGCACTTGCGTCTTCAAGGCCACAATTTTTTGAAAATTAGTGACTTGTTTTATTTCAATGTAGTCGATCGTTGATATGAACAACACAGTCTTTTGTCAATATCTTTCTTATTATCTATCCGTCTGTATAAATGAAAGCATATTATTTCACTGCTCAAGATGGGCCATCCGGCCAGCTAGGTTTTATATTCCTAACATTATTATTAAGAAAAGTTACTTTTCAAATATTTTCTAAAATCTTCTGGAATGCGTTCATCACTGCATTCAAATAAACGGACTAAGTTATCGCAAAAGCGTCCAAAAAATGACTGTGGCGTATAATATCCAAGGTCCCTTTTGTCGATTTCTTTACTTTATGTCAACTTGGGGAACGTGACTTTTTCCTCCTTTCCCCACCAATTTGCGTCCTTTTAGCCTCGCTAGTTTCAAGCACGCGTTCAGTCAGATTTTTCCTTTTGATCTCCGTTCTCATCCCGTTCCGTTTTGCCTTCAAGTCTAACAATTTAATTTCCATGGCGGGTGATGACCCGCGGCGTGGGCGATCATGTATTCTAGCAGCTTACGCATTAGTTTTTATCCTTACGTTGTATCATTGGAGATATTTTAACGTTGTATCACGGTTAATTTTATGACAGACGCTACAAAAAAAGTGGTTTCTAAAACAGATGATAAGAATACTTTGGACAGCGGAGAATACTAATGATGATATCCAGAGTTATCGCCAGCATCTAATATATACGTAGTAGTAGTCTCATTATGTCATAACTGAGGTGGAGATGCTGCGCCCCAATAAAACCGAAGTATCGGCAATAATATTTATTTTAGCAATTGTTGCATATATTTCCCGTTTGTGGATGCACATCTGGATTAGGGGTCGGAGTGGCTAAAAGTTCTGGAGGTACCAGGTTCGATTCCCAGTTGAGGGAATAGTGGTAGAGCAGAAGTAGAATCTCTCTCCAGAAAGTATGAAGTTCCAGTGCCCGAGAAGTACACTGGTATCACAAGTGAGTTACAGCTGTGAATACTCTGAGCTGGACAATAGATTTAGGCTTCAGAAGTATAAGATGCTACTTCGCTATCGTAACCCTATGTGATATTATAATTAAATTAGAAAAAGTAACTCAAAATTTAACAGTTAAAAATTTAACAAGTCAAATGAGTACAATTATCCAATTTATTATGTACATCTATATATTCTTGTAATGATAAATGGGTGTTGGAAGATGGTAAAATGTATGATTATTTACAGTTACAAATTAAAATAACTAATAGAAAAAGTCTTGGATTTATCTTCCACTGAATTTATAAAACAAGTTTGTCACATTATCTCTTGCCATCTAGTTTTCATCATTAGAAAGTCGTTTTAGAACTGCTCACAGGATTTGTTGGATGGAAATATATAAACTCAACTTTATCCACGTCTGCTCGAGGTTCCTCCGACACACTGGAGTACGGAAGACTTTCCTTCAGCCCGCCCTATAACTACGGGGGACTAAGGTGTTGAAGTTTGGTTGACCTCTAGGCTTCAGTGAGCTGGATCAACTTCTTCAAGTCTTTAGTTTCTCGATCAGGAATGATCATAAACATTGATCATAAAAACCTGGAACAAGAAGTAATAGGTGGCCATTGTTCTAACAATCTCACCACCCTCTGCTGTTCATGATGCGACCATGTCTTCAGTGTTTGTATGTAAATGAATGAATCATGGTAGTATATTACAGAGATAGCATGATAAGATAATGTATAAGGTGCAGAATTAACAATATACATGAATAAATCACATGTTATGATACATGGGTACGATATAACCTTTGCCTTCCACTTATGGATGTCAAGTCACTTATGTACTTGCTGGTATGTCGTAAGCTTCCAGGCAAGAATTAGCCATAATATATTTGGCTAACCAATTAATGGTTATGCTTCCTGACAATGCCGGTGAAGGTTATCTCTGGTTAGCGTCATTCCCTTTTTTATTATATCTGCTACAATCAATCAGAAATAAAATCTGAAATAAAATGATATTAGTAATACATATATTTTTAATAAACTTACATACCCTCTTAGGATTAATAAGCTCACGGTGAGACTGTATTGGCTTAACTTAATCTGCCCTGCATGCAGCGTGAAAATAGAACTTTTCTTGCAGAGGCTGTCCTCCAGTTTCTCACTCTGGCTTCTGGATTTGGTGTGTGATTTACAATGCGCCGCTCTGTCCTTATATTTCAGTCTCTCGCGCGTACGAGAAAGCAGCTCCCAAATTCCCCAAAAGATTTTAGTTTCATCTCCTGTTTTGAAGCTATTTGAAACAATCTGTGCTTTTCCTGTACTCGTTTTTTTCTCTTCTGTCACTCACACACTTATCTCCTTCCTTCCTTCCTATATATCATTTCCTTTTCCCCATATGGGGCTTTCATTACATATAAGTTTTATACAATTCCGTTGAGGCTTGTTAGTGTAATAAATTTTTAAAGATTATTAGCTAACTTTTAGCCGATGTGATGAAGGTGAAAAATATTAATTATCTTTAAAACTATTTATATTTGAATAATATCCTTTTGGATATAATTCCTAGCCTATCTCCTTTGTTGAGTTATATTTATTTAATATTATTCCAACCATGCGTTCTCCTGTAGTGAATAATTTAATGTCCAGTAAATGCAAACTTTTAAAGTCGGCCATACATTCCTATATAGCTATTTCCTCATTCTTCAGTAATACTGTATGGCTTTTAACCGTAAGTCACATTTCCGCTGTCTACCAACTTCAAAGAAAGACCGCAGCGCTGACCTTGCGCTGGTGTGTGTGGGTGTCGCGTGGGCGTGTCGCGCTACAACCAAGCAAGTGTTTACCAAATCTCGCTACAGAGCCCTCTTCTTTAAAACAGTGCCTGCACGGTTAACTTTTTGGTAACACATGCTGCAGTTCCTCCTTAATTTTCTGTTTCTCTATATCTCCTTTGATAGGATGCCTACTTAAAAAATCGGGTCCAAGATTGTCCCGTCCTGGTATGTATCTCACATTGAACGAATATGGAGATAACAGTAAACTCCACCTTAAAAGTCGTGAATTTAATTTTTTAGACACTGCTAAAAACATCAAAGGCTGGTGATCACTTTCCACAATGAAGTGTTGCCCGTAAAGAAAAGGGGCGAATTTGTTGATCGACCAGACCAAAGCGAGGCATTCACGTTCAACGGTAGAATAATTTCTCTCAGCTGTATTTAACTTTCTACTGGCAAAAGCTACTGGTAATAGCATATGTGGCGGTGTGTCTGCCCGCTGTAGTAATGTTGCTCCGATGCCTACATTGCTAGCATCCGTTCTTAGTACGAATTCTTGTGTGAGATCGGGAAGGGCAAGGATAGGTTTATTTGTCAGCTTATTTTTCAACTCTGTATAAGCCTGTTCACACTCCACAGTCCATTGTATTTTATCCGGCTGACCTTTTTTGGTTAAGTCGGTTAATGGCGCGCACAATGAGTTAAAATGGGGTATATATTTCTGATAAAACCCGCACAGTGACACAAAGGATCTTACATCCTTCTTAGTTTGTGGTCTTGGTGCTTTTCTCATTTTCTCTACATTCTTTGGGTCCGGAGACATTTGCCCTGTAGAGATAGTGTGACCTAAAAATTCCAATGTCTCACATCCAATATGACACTTAGTTGGGCGTGCTGTCAATCCCGTTTCTCTTAATCTACCTAACAACATGGAGAGTGCTACTACGTGTTCCTCGAATGTAGTGGTAGCAATCAGAATATCATCCATGAAGTTGGTGATATGAGGATTTTGTAATGGTTCCAACAATTTCCTCATCATTCTGGTGAAGATACTTGGAGCATTCTTTAAACCAAATGGGAGTACATTGAACTCGTAATGTCCATCCGGTGTACTAAAGGCTAACAGTTTCCTAACTTCTGGTTTCACTGGTATTTGGTAGTATCCCTTGCTTAGATCTACTTTTGAAAAATACCGAGCCTTACTCAATGTAGCAAACAACTGATTGGTGTCAGGTAATGGGTCTACCTGAGATTCAGTGATAGCATTTAGTTTCCTATAATCAATGCATAACCTGTGTTCACCACTAGGCTTCCTTAATAGCACCACACTTGAGCTGTAGGGAGATTCAGACTTTGAAATAATTTTCTCTTTTAAGAGATAATCAATCTCATCCTTGAGTGCCTGTCCTTTAGCATAAGGTATAGGGTATGTCCGCATACAAACTGGTGTAGGGTCAGTAATCGTCATGTCATACTCTAACAGATTAGTACACCCCGGCTTATCTGTGAGTACATCAGCATGGATTTCTAACACCTCCTGAACCTTTTTCCTCTGCTCAAGAGTTAAATGTTCACTCACATTAACCTGAGCATAGCTTTCCGTAGTTGATAGGGGGTATTCCATGGAGGAAATTGGTTCATCCTGCATTTCTGTTGCAATGGCCAGGGTCATGATATGGGCAACTTCTGATGCTTCCCTGTCATAATACTTTTTAAGAAGGTTGACATGATACACCTTCTCCTTTCCTTTCTTGTCAATCTTATAGTTGGTCCGGGAAAGTTTTTTCCAATATGACGTAGGGTCCCTGCCATCCAATTTGCAATTTATTATTGCTGCTGGGCAACAGTAACAGAACCTTTTCTCCCACCTCAAGTTCCCTATCTTTTGCTGTTTTATTGTAGTAAGCAGCCTGCTTCCTCCTGGCCTGTCTCAAGTTATCATTTGCCAGTTTCCAACTTGTTTTCAATCGAGATGTCAACTCGTTGACGTATTGGTATGAAGAAGTCACGGTTTCTTCTGCTTTTTCATCAGTCCATGTCCGCAACAATGCTTCCAGTGGACCTTTGATTGGTCGTCCAAACAACAATGTAGCTGGAGCCAATCCTGTGGAGTTATGTGGGACTTCCCTATAGGCAAATAGTGCTGAGGGTAAGTATGTGTCCCAAGTTTCAGGTTTCTCACTAGCCAACTTTCTAAGGATTGAAATGAGCGTGCCATTGAACCGCTCTACTTGACCATTCCCTTGGGCGTGGTACGGGCTACAGTGATAATGTCTAGCTTGAAATAACCTGAATACTTCTTGTGTTAGCTTTCCCCTAAACTGAGAACCATTGTCAGTCAATATTTGATGTGGGAAACCTAATCGGGTGAATATTGTTAACAGTGCCTCTGCCACATGTTTCGAATCTATCGATGACATTGCTACTGCCTCTCCCCACATAGAGCAAGTATCGACCAAGGTTAAGATATATGCATTTCTCTTCTTGGTCCTACTGAGGGGTCCAACAATATCCACGGCAACACGTTCGAAGGGCGTTCCCATGATGGGCATTTCTCCCAGTGTTGCTGGTGCAGTCCTATGTTTAGGAGCTACTCTTTGGCATTCTGGACAGGATCTCACACACCTCTTTATGTCCTCTGTGATCCCTGGCCAAAAGTAGTGACAGGCTATCCGTTGTCCAGTGGCCCCTATTCCCATATGTCCACTGAAGGGTATAGCATGTCCTAGCTTCATAACCTGCTCCCTGTATGATTTTGGCACTACAAGCTGTCCATGTCCTTTTGGTCCTGTTCCAGCTTTTCTATATAGTAGGCCTTTTTTCATATATAAGTCTCCTTTCTCTGGAGGGTTATGGCTTTTAGGTAATTTGCCAAAGCAAGGCTTCAATGTACTGTCAGCAGTTTGAGCCTTTCTCATCTCTTCTGGATGAGTATTGATGATAGTGTCCTCCTCTTTCTTAGAGCTTGCCCTGGTCTGGACTGTTGCCATCACTATGGGTCTTATAGGTTCTCCTAGAAAGACATATCTACATCCCAGTATTAATGGGTAGATAGGGTTGTCCATCACTGCTGCTTTGATCTCTCCTTCCACATAGCGAGATCTTATGTTGATTCGGGCTATGGGCAGTGTCATGGTTCCTGCTCCCTTGACTGGTCCTCTGATTTCCACTGTTTCTGTGGTTATCTGTTCCGGACTCACCAGAGAAGAGCACACTACTGAGTCAAAGTCCAAGCCTGTATCATATAAGCACAGTACTTGGGTGCCATTCAAGGTCACTTCCTCACAGACAGGGGGATGATGGAGGTCATTCTGACTATCTGCCAGGTCCTTCCTTCCCTTGTTCTCTGTTGTAAGGCATGCAGCGTGATGAGGAGGGTTTTTCCGTCTGCATTCCGCAGTATTGTGGTTACTCATTTGGCAAGATTTACACCACTTTCCTTCCTTTCTTGGAGGTTTCTTTTCTGATCCTAGAGGGTTTTTGTCTTTATAATCAGTTCTGTGTTTGTTCTTGTTGGAATTGTCCCTGTGTTCATAGTTGGTAAAGTTTTGTGAAGGTTTGAAGTTCTCACCCTGCTTCTTCTTATTTCCTGATACTTCTGACTGAGCTGCTTGATATCTTTCAGCCATGGTTAAAATATCTTCCAATCTCTCAGCTCCTTGTTCCATAAGAAATTTTCTCATTTCTTGAGGCATGGATTCTCTCAGTTGCTCCATCATGACCATTTCTTTTATATCTTGACACTTTCCTAAGCTAATCCATTTTGTCAGATAAGTTTCCAATCTGGCAGAAAACTGGTGATAGTTTTCTCCTGGAAGTAGCTTAGCAGTTCGGAATCTCTTTCTATAAGATTCAGAATTCTTTTCGTACCTGACCAGTAAAGCTTGTTTTAAGATTTCATAATCTTCCTGGTCTTCTTTTGAGAGTTTTAAATAAACATCGTATGAAACTCCCCTCAACCCCTGAGATAGCTTAAGGCTCCATTTTTCCTTTTCCAATCCATAGGTAGAGGCCAGTCTCTCATATCTATCCAGGTACGACTCAATGGCGTCCTCTTTTTCAATAAATGGATCCAGGTGGAAACTCATGGCTCCATTTGCCGCGCTATGGTTGGAGCTACTCTCAGAGTGAGGTGAGCTAGCACCATGATTGCTAGCTGCTCCCTGGAGTTCAAGTTCCTTTAAACTTAACTCATGCGCTCTTTGTAACCTTCTTTCTTCAGCTTCCAAAATTAGTCTCTTTTCTTCTCTTTCCAGTCTTTTGGCTTCTCTCTCTGCTTCTAATTTCTTAGCTTCAGTCTCAACTTCCATTCTTTTAGTCTCTCTTTCTGCCTCTAATTTCTTAGCTTCAGCCTCAACTTCCATTCTTTTGGTCTCTCTTTCTGCCTCTAATTTCTTAGCTTCAGCCTCAACTTCCATTCTTTTGGTCTCTCTATCTAAATATTTATCCACTTCAGTTGTGATATATCGAATTAGAGCATCTCCTGTCATACCCAAGTCTTTTCCTTCCTGCATAATCGCAGCTCTAAACTTCACCAATTCAGCCATGATGCTTACTTACCAGAGGGTATATAATTTTATCTTCACTAACAAACTAACTTAATTAAAATCAATTAATTACTTTGAACAAGACAAATCCTTAAAACCTTGTGAGCGTTTCCTATTTACTTCGTACTCAATGGTACTACTATTACAAACAAATTTCTAAGTTTTTAGAATTTTTTCCAAAAAAAAAAAAATTTATTTTTACAAACTATTTGTGGCTCAAGATAGAAGAATACATAGATAGTGGCCCAGGATACAAAATAATATCCCGCGAAAGAGCCCCCAATGTAGCGAAAGGTTTTCCTAGTATGATAGTAGTGGTAGAGCAGAAGTAGAATCTCTCTCCAGAAAGTATGAAGTTCCAGTGCCCGAGAAGTACACTGGTATCACAAGTGAGTTACAGCTGTGAATACTCTGAGCTGGACAATAGATTTAGGCTTCAGAAGTATAAGATGCTACTTCGCTATCGTAACCCTATGTGATATTATAATTAAATTAGAAAAAGTAACTCAAAATTTAACAGTTAAAAATTTAACAAGTCAAATGAGTACAATTATCCAATTTATTATGTACATCTATATATTCTTGTAATGATAAATGGGTGTTGGAAGATGGTAAAATGTATGATTATTTACAGTTACAAATTAAAATAACTAATAGAAAAAGTCTTGGATTTATCTTCCACTGAATTTATAAAACAAGTTTGTCACATTATCTCTTGCCATCTAGTTTTCATCATTAGAAAGTCGTTTTAGAACTGCTCACAGGATTTGTTGGATGGAAAAATATATAAACTCAACTTTATCCACGTCTGCTCGAGGTTCCTCCGACACACTGGAGTACGGAAGACTTTCCTTCAGCCCGCCCTATAACTACGGGGGACTAAGGTGTTGAAGTTTGGTTGACCTCTAGGCTTCAGTGAGCTGGATCAACTTCTTCAAGTCTTTAGTTTCTCGATCAGGAATGATCATAAACATTGATCATAAAAACCTGGAACAAGAAGTAATAGGTGGCCATTGTTCTAACAATCTCACCACCCTCTGCTGTTCATGATGCGACCATGTCTTCAGTGTTTGTATGTAAATGAATGAATCATGGTAGTATATTACAGAGATAGCATGATAAGATAATGTATAAGGTGCAGAATTAACAATATACATGAATAAATCACATGTTATGATACATGGGTACGATATAACCTTTGCCTTCCACTTATGGATGTCAAGTCACTTATGTACTTGCTGGTATGTCGTAAGCTTCCAGGCAAGAATTAGCCATAATATATTTGGCTAACCAATTAATGGTTATGCTTCCTGACAATGCCGGTGAAGGTTATCTCTGGTTAGCGTCATTCCCTTTTTTATTATATCTGCTACAATCAATCAGAAATAAAATCTGAAATAAAATGATATTAGTAATACATATATTTTTAATAAACTTACATACCCTCTTAGGATTAATAAGCTCACGGTGAGACTGTATTGGCTTAACTTAATCTGCCCTGCATGCAGCGTGAAAATAGAACTTTTCTTGCAGAGGCTGTCCTCCAGTTTCTCACTCTGGCTTCTGGATTTGGTGTGTGATTTACAATGCGCCGCTCTGTCCTTATATTTCAGTCTCTCGCGCGTACGAGAAAGCAGCTCCCAAATTCCCCAAAAGATTTTAGTTTCATCTCCTGTTTTGAAGCTATTTGAAACAATCTGTGCTTTTCCTGTACTCGTTTTTCTCTTCTGTCACTCACACACTTATCTCCTTCCTTCCTTCCTATATATCATTTCCTTTTCCCCATATGGGGCTTTCATTACATATAAGTTTTATACAATTCCGTTGAGGCTTGTTAGTGTAATAAATTTTTAAAGATTATTAGCTAACTTTTAGCCGATGTGATGAAGGTGAAAAATATTAATTATCTTTAAAACTATTTATATTTGAATAATATCCTTTTGGATATAATTCCTAGCCTATCTCCTTTGTTGAGTTATATTTATTTAATATTATTCCAACCATGCGTTCTCCTGTAGTGAATAATTTAATGTCCAGTAAATGCAAACTTTTAAAGTCGGCCATACATTCCTATATAGCTATTTCCTCATTCTTCAGTAATACTGTATGGCTTTTAACCGTAAGTCACATTTCCGCTGTCTACCAACTTCAAAGAAAGACCGCAGCGCTGACCTTGCGCTGGTGTGTGTGGGTGTCGCGTGGGCGTGTCGCGCTACAACCAAGCCACTGTGTCGAGATCTTCCTTGTGTGATCTAACGGAGGAGATCGGAGTAGTCAGTGTGCAATGAAAATAGTCCTTAAAACCAAATCAAACCAAATCAAACCAAACTAAACCAAATCAAACCAAACCAAATCAAACCAAACCAAACCAAACATCTGCATTGTTTTGCGATTGCAAACCGTACTTACTTCCAGTTTTCTAGCTTTAAAATACTCGTAGTTACCATATTCATTATACTGAGCCCGTGTTGGCGCGAGGGAGGGAGTAGATTCTTTTTCTTTTTGTCCCTTTTTCGTCACTGTGACACATGTGACAACAGCTGCTTTTGACCCTTTGCTGGAAGTCTGTACCTTAGTTTGTCATTTGCTCTTGCAGCAATGGTTCATGTCGCCATTTTTCTTATATAATAAGTTGGTTCATCCCATGCACTACTGTGGTGAAGTGGGATGTTATAAATATTTATAGGGGACTTAGTGTACTGACTGAGATCAGCTGTGAAGGTATCTATATCTATTAAGAGTAGTGTATTATAGATAACCTTACTTGCTACCACATATCTATATATCTCAGTCAGAATTATTCTGGAATAGTGTGATGACTACGTTAGGTGTCTAGGGTATGTGTATGATGAAGTGTAAGTCACAACAACAGACAGATAAACAATTTAATTTAATCCACTACTCTTGACAACACTGTGACACTCACATACATATAACACTCTATGAGAATATCTTAAGGAGTCACTGATAACTTTTCAAATAACAATATGTATTCATGGTTATCATAAAGGTATATGTGTCCTGATTCAAATACAAAGGAACCAGGAATCACAATCAATTTTAGTTACAAGTATATGTACAGACTTTATCAATATGAATATTGTAGTGACATATATTATTAAAATATCCTATGTGTGTCAGTTGTGTAGTGGTAATATGAGGTAATACTGGTTTTGTTTTGTTCAAGCTCTGTTGGTATTTGTCATCATGACTTCAATAGTTTGTCTTTTAGGGACTAGTATTGGAGATGTTCTCAGTTCCTGATATTAAGACAATTAAATTCCCCTCTGAATGTTATTTTTATAAAGTCATTTCAAGATGAGGGGACATAATGTTGAGCTCAGCTGGCCAAATCAGCTTATCTGGCGTGATGGCGGCAGGGAAGGACTCCTCTGCTCGAATTCTCCTCTGGGCTCTGGAGACACCTCACTGATAGCTAAATGGACCAAGGAGTATGCTGTCCGACTCTGGATTCAGCAAAGCTCTGACCAGGTGCTGCTCAATACCATCAAGACCACGGTCCCACAATTTCATGGAAATAAACACAGATACGTTGATTAGCAATGAATTCTGGCACAATTACTGGCACAAATTCCCATCTGCTTATGTTCCAGGCTTTTATTTAACACAAATATGAGCTGGCTTCAACGCACTGTTGCTTTATCAAGATTATTTGCACTAGTGGTCTCGAACTAACGCTCCTAAGTGAATATATCAGCGAGTCTAGCCAATGAGGCCACGTTTCGACAAGTGTTTGAAAAAATGTTACCTTTTCACGTCTCCCCTAACAACGAAAGATAGTATTTATAGCCCGACCAATCGTGGTTAGTCTTTCATTTGTTGCGCTCCAATCAATTTGGAGTTTACATGGTAGGCTAATTCTGTAACGTAAGATTTTTTTCAAACACGTTATAAAAAAATTTTATGAGCAGAAATGATTCCATGCTGTCAGGCATCCCCACTATTTTATTTTGGGTATAATTTATTAATTCCTGGACTATTTGCGTAACGTTTTACATATTCTTTGTCAGCAAGCCCTAAGGAACCCAAATATCCAAATTTAAAAGAGCTACGTGGCTGCGTTCAAAATATGTATTTTCTACCTCCTGTTTCGAAGATGTGCTGTCTGGGTACTGTTATGTTTTCAACCGTAAACCCATCTATTGTTATCTTTCCTAATAAGCGTTTTTTGTGATTTTAAAACCTAACTCTGGGAAGGGTAGTGAATTTATCACTGTCCGTCTGAAAAAAAGTTAGTGCATGTAGTCTTACACGCGTGATGGCAGCATTTGTGTATCGCGCGAAGCGTGTTGCATGCGTTCCTGATTTTCAGCCCTCCCTTCTCTCTTTATCCTTTAGTCCATCTGTTCGTTCGTTTTGGTAACATAGTGTAGAAAAAGACATGAATGGAATTTAAAATTTAGGTCAACTTGCATATTTCAAGGTTTTTCTTAGAAAGGCAGCACATTTTATTGTGTGTTTGGGAAACGCGTGTATGTTGCAGAAGGCCTTTAATATCAACGTGAAACGTTACAATTTGCATACGCAGTAGAAAACAAGGGGATTTCGAGTACCGTCATTGTGACAGCACTGTTCTTTACCATTCTTCTTCCTTTATTTATTATATGTATTTATTAGGCTTTATATTTACTTGTTAATTTATATATGTGGATTAGAATATTCCACGACACCTCCCCTCTTAAAACAGACATTATATGTCAGTCCTTTATTCTATATTCACATAGAGAAATTTATTATTATTTCTGGGGTTTACGGTGATTCTCATCACACGGATGGCGGCTTAAAAAATCCGCTCCCAAATTGGTTTTTCCAGATATATACTCAATGCTAAAATTATATGGAGCCAAAAGTAAAGACCATCGGAGTAACCTAGAGTTCTCATGCTTAGCCTGTGCTAGAAACGATAAAGGTTTGTGGTCTGTTTGCAACTTAAATGCCTTCCCATACAGATAAATATTGAATTTCTTTATCGCCCATATTACTGCAAGACATTCTTTTTCGCTAGTTGAGTAGTTGATTTCAGCTTTATTCAACTTTCTGCTAGCATATGCCACTGGGCTTAATTCCCCATCCAATGCATCTGATTTCTGTAGAAGAGTTGCACCTAACCCAATATTACTTGCATCCGTCCTTACTATGAATTCTTGACTTAAGTCAGGTAATTTCAAAATGGGTTTACTTGTGAGCTTTTCCTTCAATTCTTGGTAAGTCATTTCACATTGTGGTGTCCATGTAATGCGATCTGGATGTCCTTTACGTGTCAATTCAGTTAACGGTGCACATATGGAATTAAAGTTTTTGATATATTTCTGGTAGAAACCACATAATGAGGCAAAGGATCTCACGTCCTTCTTGGTTTGTGGTCTCGGGGCGTTCTGTAGTTTCTCTAAATTCTTTGGGTCAGGGGTCATGTTTCCCTGATAAACTGTGTGTCCCAAAAATTCCAATTCTTTACATCCAACGCAACATTTGGTTGGTCGGGCTGTTAAATTTGCCTCCCTAAGTCGATCAAACAGCATGTTCAGAGAGTCAATGTGTTCCTCAAATGTTTCTGTTGCTATAAGGATATCATCCATAAAATTTGTTATACAGGGATTATTCAGAGGATCCAATAATTTTCTCATCATTCTAGAGAAGACACTAGGCGCATTCTTCAATCCAAATGGCAATCTATTAAACTCATAGTGTCCTTCTGAGGTACTAAAAGCTAGGTATGGTCTAACCTCAGGCTTTACTGGAATCTGATAGTATCCTTTACTCAGATCCACTTTTGAGAAATATTTAGCTTTATTTAGCCTGGCAAACAGCTGATTTGTATCCGGCAATGGATCCACCTGTCCTTCTGTAATAGCATTCAGTCTCCTGTAATCTATACAGAGTCTATGTTCTCCAGAGGGCTTCCTTAAGAGTACAACACCGGAACTATACGAAGACTCACTGTACGAAATAATTCCTTCCTTCAACAGATAGTCTATCTCTTCCTTCAAAGCTTTCTCCTTAGCAAACGGAATCGAATATGGTTTCATACAGACAGGTGTGGAGTCTATTAGTTTCATATCATATTCCAATAGGTTTGTATGCCCTGGTCGGTCTGTTAACACCTCTGCATGATTATTTAGAACCTGTTGCACTCTCTCTTTCTGAGTTTTCGTTAAATGTGTACTGATTTTCACCTGTGCTGCTGTGTCACAGGGGTGTAATGGATATTCAAATGATGAAAGTGGTTCCTTTTTCATCTCCATGGCGATGGACAAGGTCAACAAGTGTGTCTCTTCCTGATGTTCTCTTTCCAAATATTTCTTCAGGAGATTCACATGATAGATTTTTTCTTTCCCCTTCTTATCTATCTTATAATTTGTTCTAGACACCTTCTCTAAAACTGTATATGGACCCTGCCATCCAATTTGTAACTTATTCTGACTCCCAGGCAAAAGAAGCAGTACTTTCTCTCCCACAGCCAAATCTCTGTCTTTCGCCTTCCTGTTATAATAGGCAGCATGTTTCTTCCTGGCTTGTTTCAAATTTTCATTGGCAAGTTTCCAGCCAGTTTTTAACCGAGTGGTCAGCTCATTCACATATTGGTATGAAGATGCAATGTTTTCCTCTGCCTTTTCATCAGTCCACGTTCTTAACAAAGCTACATATGGACCTTTAATTGTGTGGACCTATTTGTCCATGCACCGGTATGGTCTCTTCCACTCGAAGCTTTATAGTGATGATTTTTCCTCCCAGAATTATCATTCACAAAACGACCGCTACCAATTTTTCTTTTGGGGCTTTCTCCCCACTAAAAATTCTTGATGAGAGATTTCCTCCCTACATCCTCTTCCTCCAGTTTGTTTAAGTCCGATTGAGGGATTGTCGGCTTATCCTGGGGTAAGACATCTTTTTGCACTCTCCGCATAGTGGCCATTGTAAAACAGTTAAGTGAAGCTTGTCCGTGAAAAGGGGCTTCCCATTCCATTTGGTCCACTTTATCAAATTTATATCTCTTTGTATTTTCAGGCCTACTTTTGCCCCGTGGCGTGTCCAGGTCCTGATCCATGTTCCCACTTGTGGGTGTTCCCTCATGTGCTATGCTACACCTTTCTACAAAATTCTCAATGTCCCATCTTGCTTTGGGCCAATAATAATTGTGAGCCACCTTTTGAATGATGGTACCTATTTTCTCATGGTCCCCATCTGGTTTCACATGTAGGCTCCTTATTAATTCTGTCCTGTATCTTTTTGGAAGAACCAGCTGTCCGTGACCATGGGATCTAGTTCCAGTCTTCCTATACATCAACTTGTTTTTCATGTAAAAATCTCCCTTGCCTGGAGTTGTATGACAAGTTGACAATTTTCTGAAACAAGGCTTGAGTGTTTTATCCCCAGCCTGTGCCTTCCTCATCTCTTCTGGAGTGGTATCCAACATAATATCCTCCTCCTGTCTTGAGGTCGACCTGACCTGAAGGGTTGCCATATACACAGGTTTCCTTCTGCAACGGTCAGTGTCATGATTGTCCATCTGACAATTTTTACACCACCTTTTTCCTTGGTTGAAAGATTTTCTTTCATTATATTTCCTTTCATCGAATTGTGGGAATTTATTTTTATTGTCATACCGTGGCCTATCAAATTGGTGCTTACCTTTATTTTGATCCCTAGGATCAAATTTATTAAAGTTCTGTGGTGCCCTAAAGTTATCCACTTGTTTTTTTTTATTACCTGTTACCTCTGCTTGAGCTGCTTGATACCTTTCAGCAACATTTAGCAACTCACCCAGCCTCTCTGCACCTTGTTCCATGAGAAACTTTCTCAGGTCTGGAGCCATGGACTCTCTTAATTGCTCTATAAGGACCATTTCCTTAAGATCTTGGGTTTTCCCCAGAGAAGTCCATTTCTCCAAGTATGTCTCTATTCGTGCAGAGAACTGGTGATAGGTTTCACCTGACAGTAGTTTAGCATTCCTAAATTTTTTCCTATAAAATTCAGCATTCTTTTCATATCTTAACAAAAGAGCCTGCTTTAGCATATCATAATTTTCCTGATCACCTCTGCTCATTTTGCAAAAACTTCATACGCTGCCCCACGAAGTCCCTGAGATAACTTTAAGCTCCACCTTTCTCTCTCTAACCCATATGTGGTAGCTAATAGTTCATATCTATTTATATAGCTCTCAATATCATCGTCTTTCTCAACAAAATGATCTAAATGAAAATTCATAGCTGAGGTTGAGGCTCCTTGGCTAGCAGTGGCATCAGAGGCAAAGGGACTGGCACCATTTTCAGGAGCATGGCCTTGAAACTCAAACTCCCTTAGTCGTAACTCATGTTCCCTTTGTAATCTTTTATCTTCTGCTTCCCTTTCTGCAGCTAATTTCCTCTCTTCCCTTTCTGCAGCTAATTTCTTCTCTTCTCTTTCTGCAGCTAATTTCTTCTCTTCTCTTTCTACAGCTAATTTCTTCTCTTCTCTTTCTGCAGCCTGTCTTCTTTCCTCGGCTTCTCTTTCTGCAGCTAATCTTTTGTCTTCTCTTTCTGCTTCCAATTTCTTAGCCTCAGCCTCAATCTGCAACCTCTTAGTCTCAGCCTCAGCTTGCAACCTCTTAGTCTCAGCCTCTAACTTTCTTTCGGCCTCTTTTTCTAATCTTCTTTCTTCGCGTTCAATAAATTTGTCACATTCCGTAGTGACATAGGCAACCATAACTTGCCCATCTAATCCTAACTCTTTTGCAGTCTGTACAGCAGCAGATCGAAACTTGGCCAGGTCCGCCATTGTCTATCAGGTAAATTTCTACAATGTCTAACCAACAATTTAATCTCTAAATATATCTAATGGACAACACAGGCACCGTGAGCTCAACCTTATTTAATTCCACCCAAGGATACCTTTTAATTCTTATATTCCCTGAAGTGAATTACCCCCAATATTTTTAATAGGAAAGATTCAAAATCCCAAGAGCGAGACCCCAATATATGTGGTGAAGTGGGATGTTATAAATATTTATAGGGGACTTAGTGTACTGACTGAGATCAGCTGTGAAGGTATCTATATCTATTAAGAGTAGTGTATTATAGATAACCTTACTTGCTACCACATATCTATATATCTCAGTCAGAATTATTCTGGAATAGTGTGATGACTACGTTAGGTGTCTAGGGTATGTGTATGATGAAGTGTAAGTCACAACAACAGACAGATAAACAATTTAATTTAATCCACTACTCTTGACAACACTGTGACACTCACATACATATAACACTCTATGAGAATATCTTAAGGAGTCACTGATAACTTTTCAAATAACAATATGTATTCATGGTTATCATAAAGGTATATGTGTCCTGATTCAAATACAAAGGAACCAGGAATCACAATCAATTTTAGTTACAAGTATATGTACAGACTTTATCAATATGAATATTGTAGTGACATATATTATTAAAATATCCTATGTGTGTCAGTTGTGTAGTGGTAATATGAGGTAATACTGGTTTTGTTTTGTTCAAGCTCTGTTGGTATTTGTCATCATGACTTCAATAGTTTGTCTTTTGGGACTAGTATTGGAGATGTTCTCAGTTCCTGATATTAAGACAATTAAATTCCCCTCTGAATGTTATTTTTATAAAGTCATTTCAAGATGAGGGGACATAATGTTGAGCTCAGCTGGCCAAATCAGCTTATCTGGCGTGATGGCGGCAGGGAAGGACTCCTCTGCTCGAATTCTCCTCTGGGCTCTGGAGACACCTCACTGATAGCTAAATGGACCAAGGAGTATGCTGTCCGACTCTGGATTCAGCAAAGCTCTGACCAGGTGCTGCTCAATACCATCAAGACCACGGTCCCACAATTTCATGGAAATAAACACAGATACGTTGATTAGCAATGAATTCTGGCACAATTACTGGCACAAATTCCCATCTGCTTATGTTCCAGGCTTTTATTTAACACAAATATGAGCTGGCTTCAACGCACTGTTGCTTTATCAAGATTATTTGCACTAGTGGTCTCGAACTAACGCTCCTAAGTGAGTATATCAGCGAGTCTAGCCAATGAGGCCACGTTTCGACAAGTGTTTGAAAAAATGTTACCTTTTCACGTCTCCCCTAACAACGAAAGATAGTATTTATAGCCCGACCAATCGTGGTTAGTCTTTCATTTGTTGCGCTCCAATCAATTTGGAGTTTACATGGTAGGCTAATTCTGTAACGTAAGATTTTTTTCAAACACGTTATAAAAAAATTTTTTTGAGCAGAAATGATTCCATGCTGTCAGGCATCCCCACTATTTTATTTTGGGTATAATTTATTAATTCCTGGACTATTTGCGTAACGTTTTACATATTCTTTGTCAGCAAGCCCTAAGGAACCCAAATATCCAAATTTAAAAGAGCTACGTGGCTGCGTTCAAAATATGTATTTTCTACCTCCTGTTTCGAAGATGTGCTGTCTGGGTACTGTTATGTTTTCAACCGTAAACCCATCTATTGTTATCTTTCCTAATAAGCGTTTTTTGTGATTTTAAAACCTAACTCTGGGAAGGGTAGTGAATTTATCACTGTCCGTCTGAAAAAAAGTTAGTGCATGTAGTCTTACACGCGTGATGGCAGCATTTGTGTATCGCGCGAAGCGTGTTGCATGCATTCCTGATTTTCAGCCCTCCCTTCTCTCTTTATCCTTTAGTCCATCTGTTCGTTCGTTTTGGTAACATAGTGTAGAAAAAGACATGAATGGAATTTAAAATTTAGGTCAACTTGCATATTTCAAGGTTTTTCTTAGAAAGGCAGCACATTTTATTGTGTGTTTGGGAAACGCGTGTATGTTGCAGAAGGCCTTTAATATCAACGTGAAACGTTACAATTTGCATACGCAGTAGAAAACAAGGGGATTTCGAGTACCGTCATTGTGACAGCACTGTTCTTTACCATTCTTCTTCCTTTATTTATTATATGTATTTATTAGGCTTTATATTTACTTGATAATTTATAATTGTGGATTAGAATATTCCACGACAACTACCTAACTCTGTGACCTTTTACGAGTTTCTTGGTTGGACATAATGGTTCAGTTTCACCCCCCCCCCCCCCCCCCCCAGGCTCCGTACAATAGTTCAGAGTCTGGAAACAATTACACCATCGGGGGAAAAAAGGGGGACGGGGGGGGTATATTTGTTATAATTTATAACATAAAAGCGTGGTCTACAGTGTAGCAAAGTGTGCAAAAACACGCTTAGTTAATGGACTGATGGAACAAACAGAGATGAGGATTTCGACAAGCTTTGACCGGAATGAAAACAAAGAAAACAAACTGCCTGTAACTAAGCATTCTAAAAATAGTAGCTGTCGCGCATGCGCAGTCGGCTATGTTATCAGAGCGAAGCCGGTTCACAATGGCGAAGGAAAGTGTCGAATGTTAGAAACATAATTTCGTTTGTACAGGGACAATGTATCAGTGAAATGTGATAAATATTAAAGATTTTCACAGAAGAGATATGCAGGAATGGAAATCCAAAAGGAACGTTGGAAGAAGTAGGTATAATATTAGATATTTGCAGTTTTATTGGACTTTCACATCACAGGCCTAACCAAGGGATAATCTTTATAAATGTATGGTAAATACATGCATTATGCGATTGTAAGTTTAAGCATATGAAAAGGAAGCTTCCAGTAGGGGAAGATAAAGGAAAGATAAGACAACGTGCTGGATAAACTTGGGTGAGTGTGTATTGGAGCGATAGATGGGACAGAAGCACGTAATACCCAAAAGAAGATAAATTTTCAGTGCTTGAAAGGGACCCAACACAGTTAGCCTCCGAGACGCCCGCGCTTACAATATTTAAGGCGATAACGCTCAGTTCAAAATCCCACACAACTAAAACCCAGCCAGAAGACAAGTAGAGTTCTGTCTAGACTACGTCAGTTGCCACTGCATGATGGGCAGATCTTCTTCACAGATTACAGTCTTCATAAGAGCTTGGAATCGATCTTAGAGGGTGCATTCTTCCTCGTTCCAGGTTCTATAGTCAAATCTCAAAAACCCTGAAGTCAAGTGGATCTTCGATCCTGCTACCTAACCATACCAGGAGCCTAGAGGTTGAATTGTTTCATAGCCTTTTCCCCCTGATTGCTGGGATTGGAATGAAGAGTGACTTTCAGAATATACTGTTATGTGTCAACCCATATCTGGACAAGTGCTGATTCAAAGTTGGGTAAACTAGAGAATATTCCAGTGGCCAATGTGAGACTTCAAACGGTCATTTGATGAGACATTAGGGAATAGATTAAAAGAGACAGACTAATATAATTAACAGTGAGGGAACAGTTGTGGTGTAAAATAATTTAAAGATCTCATTTGGACTATTTTTTGGTTAAGGTTAAACTTATAAATATATTTTCAATTTTATGTAATACATAACCATAATCACCATCGTTCAACACTCACCATTCATTACCAAATTAGATAGTTGTACATAATAAATTTTGAAATTGTACTCAAGTGACTTTTCAATTTTTTAACTGTTTAAGTTGAGTTACTTTTTCTGATTTATTATAATATCACATGAGTTACTTTAGCTAAGGTGGCAAAGTATTTTTCTGAAGCCTTAAACTATTGTCTCGCTCAGAGTATTCGCAGCCGTAGCTCACTTGTGATACCAGTGCTCTTCTCTGACACTGGGACTTCATACATTTTTGGAGAGAATTCTATTTCTTCTCTAAACACTATCATCATACAAGAAAAACCTTATTCTACAGTGGGGGCTCGTTTGCGGGATATTCTTGTGAATCCTGAGCCATATTCTATATATCTCAACTATCTCTAGTGTGTCTATTGTCACAAGTAGTTTGTAAAGTAAATTTTGTAAATTTAATTCTATAATTGAATTTTTTGGTTAGGAAAAGTGCTATTTAGTACTTAGGAAACTGTTGAAGCTCACATTGTTACTTGGAATTTAATTTGTTCAATTGGTTAATTAAATTTAGTTAAGGTAACTGGGAAAAAGGTTAAACTAGATACCCTTTTACATATGGTCATGGCTGATTTGGTTAAGTTTCGATCTGCGATCATGCAGGAGGGAAAGGACGTGGGATTGACAGGTGATGTTCTTATCCAGTATGTCGCAACTGAAGTGGACAAATATTTGGATAGAGAGGACAAAGGATTGGAAGCTGAAGCCAACAGATTAGAAGCAGAAAGAGAAGCCAAAAGATTGGAAGCAGAAAGAGAAGCCAAAAGATGGGAAGCGGAAAGAGAAGAAAAGAGACTAATGTTGGAAACCGAAGCTGAAGAAAGGAGGTTGCAAAGAGCTCATAAGCAGAGTTTAAAAGAACTTGAACTCCAGGTAACGGCCAATAGTGATGGGAGCAGCTCATCTCACTCTGAAAATAGTTCCAGCCAAAGTACTTCAAATGGAGCCATGAACTTTCATTTGGACCCATTTGTTGAAAAGGACGAAGGAATCGAAGATTTCCTTGATAGGTATGAGCGATTGGCTACTACATATGGCTTGGAAAAAAAGAGAAGTGGAATTTGAAGTTGCCACAAGGATTGAAAGGAGTAGCTTATAATGTGTTCTTGAAACTTCCAAGAGAAGATCAGACCAATTATGAAGCCTTAAAATAAGCATTGTTGGTTAGGTATGACCAAAATGCAGAAAGTTATAGAAGAAGATTTAGAACTGCTAAACTTCTAACAGGAGAGACATATCGGCAGTTTTCAGCAAGGTTAGAGATGTATTTGCTGAGGTGGGGATCAAGGAGATGATTTTAATAGAACAACTCTTGGAGTCCATGTCTCCTGAGACAAAGACCTTTCTAGTAGAACATAAGAGAGAGAGATTAGAGGAAATAATCATCTATGCAGAGAGTCATGAACTGGCTCATCCCATGTCTCAAGTGAATAAGAGGAAACAGGGAGAAAGTTTTAAACCAAACCAAAACCCAACTAAGTTTGAACAAAAAGACAATACAGCTAAGTACAAACCACGATATGATAATAAAGACAAGAACCCGCTAGGATCAGACAAGAAACCTTCAAGAAAGGAAGGAAAGTGGTGTAAAACTTGCCAAATGAGTAACCACAATATTGCGGAATGCAGAAGGAAGAATCCTCCTCATCATGCTGCATATCTTACAACAGGGAACAAGGGAAGGAAGGACTTGGCAGTCAGTCAGAATGACCTCCATCATCCCCCTGTCTGTGAGGAAGTGACATTAAATGGCACTAAAGTACTGTGTTTATATGATACAGGCTTAGATTTTGATTCAGTAGTGTGCTCGTCTCTGGTGAGTCCTGACCAGATAACCACAGAAACAGTGGAAATCAGAGGACCAATCAAGGGAGCAGGAACCATGACCTTACCCATAGCCCGAATCGACATAAGACCTCGGTATGCAGAAGAAAAAATCAAAGCAGCAGTGATGGAAGATCCTATTTACCCCTTGATACTGGGATGTAGGTATCTTTTTCTTGGAGAACCTATAAAACCTGTATTTATGGCAACAGTCCAGACTAGGGCAAGCTCCAAGAAAATGGAGGAAAACATAATTAATACTCTTCCAGAAGAAATGAAAAAGGCTCAAACAGCAGACAGCACATTGAAGCCTTGTTTTGGCAAATTGCCAAAAGCACATAACCCTCCAGAGAAAAGAGACTTCTACATAAAAAATGGCCAACTTTATAGAAAATCTGAAACATGATCTAAAGGACATGGACAGCTGGTAGTGCCAAAATCATATAGAGAGAAGGTTATAACTCTAGGACATGCTATACCCTTCAGTAGACATATGGAAATAGGGGCCACTGGACAAAGAATAGCCGGTCACTATTTCTGGCCAGGGATCACAGAGGACAAAAAGAGGTATGTGAGATCCTGCCCAGAATGCCAAAGAGTAGCTCCTAAACATAGGACTGCACCAGCAACACTGGGAGAAATGCACATTATGGGAACCCTTTTTGAGCGTGTTGCAGTGGATATTGTTGGACCCGTCACTAGGCCCAAGAAAAGAAATGCTTATATTTTAACCTTGCTTGATACTTGCTCACTGTGGGGAGAAGCCGTAGCCATGGCATCTGTTGATTCAAAACATGTGGCTGAGGCATTGTTAGCAATATTCACCAGATTAGGTTTCCCACATCAAATATTGACTGACAATGGTTCTCAGTTTAAGGAAAAGCTAACAAAAGAGGTATTCAGGATATTTCAAGCCAGACACTATCATTGTAGTCCTTATCCCGCTCAATGGAACGGACAAGTAGAACGGTTCAATGGGACTCTTATCTCCATTCTGAGAAAGCTGGCAAGTGAAAAACCTGATACTTGGGATACATACTTACCTGCTGCACTATTTGCATACAGGGAAGTCCCACATAACTCAACTGGATTGGCTCCAGCTACTTTGTTGTTTGGTAGACCAATCAAAGGTCCACTGGAAGCATTGCTGCGGACATGGACTGATGAAAAAGCAGAAGAAACAGTGACTTCCTCATACCAATATGTCAATGAGTTAACCTCTAGATTAAAAACTGGTTGGAAACTGGCTAATGATAACTTGAGACAGGCCAGGAGGAAGCATGCTGCTTACTACAATAAAAAAAAAACTAAGGATAGGGAACTTAAAGTGGGAGAGAAAGTCTTATTACTGTTGCCCAGCAGCAGTAATAAATTGGATGGAAAGTCTTATTACTGGACCAAATTATGTCATACTGGAAAAACTTTCCAGGACCAATTACAAGATTGACAAGAAGGGAAAAGAGAAGGTATATCATGTCATTCTACTTAAAAAGTATTATGACAGGGAAGTTGCAGAGGTTGCACATATCATGACCTTAGCCATTGCAACAGAAATGAAAGATGTACCATTATCCTCTATGGAATATCCATTAACAGCTACAGAGAGTTATGCTGACGTAAATATTAGTGATCATTTAACTCTTGAGCAGAGGAAGCAAGTTCAGGAAAAGTTAGAAACTCATGCGGATGTGCTCACTGATAAGCCTGGATGCACACATTTGTTGGAGTATGATATGACTGTTTCTGACCCCACTCCGGTATGTATGAGAACCTACCCCATTCCTTATGCGAAAGCATAGGCACTCAGGGAAGAGATTGAGCGTTTATTAAAGGAAAAAATCATCTCAAAGTCAGAATCTCCCTATAGTTCAAGTGTGGTGCTATTAAGCAAACCTAGTGGTGAACATAGGTTGTGTATAGATTACAGGAAACTGAATGCTATCACAGAATGTCAGGTGGACCCATTACCTGATACCAACCAGCTGTTCTCTACACTCAGTAAAGCTAGGTATTTTTCCAAAGCAGATCTAAGCAAGGGATACTACCAAATACCAGTAAAACCAGAAGTTAGGAAAATGCTGGCATTTAGTACATCAGAGGGACACTATGAATTTAATGTACTACCATTTGGGCTGAAAAATACTCCAAGTATTTTTTCAAGAATGATGAGGAAATTATTGGAACCTCTAAAAAATTCCCATATCACTAACTTTATGGATGACATTCTTGTTGCTACCAACACATTTGAGGAGCATATAAAAGCACTATCTATGTTGTTTGACCGTTTAAGAGAAACAGGATTGACTGCACGACCCACCAGGTGCTATATTGAGTGTAAGGAATTGGAATTCCTTGGTCATACGATTTCTACGGGCCACATGTCTCCTGACCCCAAGAATGTAGAAAAGTTGAGAAAATCGCCAAGACCTCAAACGAAGAAAGATGTAAGATCGTTTGTGTCCTTATGTGGATTCTACCAGAAATATATATCCCATTTCAATTCATTGTGTGCACCGTTGACCAATTTGACTAAGAAAGGCCAGCCGGATAGGATCCATTTGAACGCTGAGTGTGAGCAAGCTTATACCGAGCTAAAAGAAAAACTCACCAGCAAACCCATCCTTACCCTGCCCGATATCACACAAGAATTTGTGTTAAGAACGGACGCAAGCAATGTGGGAATAGGTGCGACCCTATTACAAAAGTCAAAAACTCAGCCAGAAGAATTACTACCAGTGGCTTATTGTTGCGTGCATATTTTGTCGCACATATTACAAAAATCGATATGGCTATTTAATATGGGAAAAATATAGACATTCATTCATTTGTGTATGAAAATGCTGTCTATGGGGAAAGCGAGATAATCCATGTTTGATTCACACTTTTGATTATAGGAGTAATCGTTCTTGATATTGATCCGGCGTACGGATATTGCTCTTACGTTTGTACTTATTTTTAGGGCCAGAAAATAGATTAATTTGCTTATTATGTTTATGGCCTGAATTCATATGTATTACATATTATTAGTACAAGTAGAATCAGTCCTATATTGTATATTTTGGATGGGTAGGCGGGACTAGATTCTTGTTATTCCGGTCTAGCGGAAGTATGAGTTGTCTTGACAAGTCGTGATGAGTTCCGATGTACCGTGATAATGGCGGGTACGCACTTTTCAAAGGGCTGGTAGATTCTTAAGGAAATATGATTCATGAAGTGGTTTTCTTCTAAAGGAGATGGTATCTCTACTATAGTTTATGTTAGAGACTCTCCTAAGGTACGGTACAATGTATAATTCGGACTCCATGTATTGCCAGACCCTATTTTGATGATCTCATGTCGATTCGACCTAGATGGAACATTGTGCTTCGTATCGCTAGGGTCGTGTTTTGTATCGACAAAGATGACAGACTTTCCTACAGCGGTTATGGCTACGTGAATTAACCTGATCACCGTAGAGCTGTATGTGAACATTTAAGAAATCATTTATATACCCATTATAAATTAACTCTGGCTTATATTCTCCTTCCTATGAATGAGTGAACGACAACTCAGGGAGGCGGCCATGTTAGATTTCGGTCATCATATGTTTTGATCACTGCCAAGAGAACAGATTATTTATCCTATTATCGGACAGTGACAGGGAGATCTCAATCTTGCTAGAAACCCCCTCTTTCGTGGTTTCATAATATATGCTACAAACTATGGACGTCAAGTAACTTTAGTTATTTACCGATCTGCCTTCACTGACGCGTTTAGTCAGATAGGGGGATGCGGCCATAATGTATCATGACAATTGAACTTTTGATGTACTGCCCATTATTTCTGAATGTGTCATGACTTCAGATCTGCTATGTATACCTACAAATTGATATGTCAACATACCATGATGTACTCGTATGTCCCAGTGTGTACGTCTGAATAAATTGAGTAAACAAAGATTCCAGCAGTCTGCATTGGTGCCTTGTAGACACAAGTGTATGAGTGGTTATATTGGTCAGCACACGAACAGTACACCATTCGCGGTAATCACACTCTACACTTCTACTTCATACATACACCATCCTGCGTCGGTTGGAGTGACCAAGTTTAGGGCCTGCTTCCCCTGGAGCCTTTGCCTTCCCTAACTCAGGACTAGGGTGAGTTACCCATTTACAGCTGGGTAGACTGGGGGCATGCCTGATCTCAACAACACACCACTCTTCCTTACAGAGCATACAGACTGACACTTTACAGAGTGGGAGATAAACAAAAAAAAAGAAGAAAGAAACTTTACAGTGGCGCGCCAGATTCCTGGGTCCAGCTTACGCAGTTTTGTGTTGAGAATCACAGTTTACAGCTGAAAGAACATTTGTTTGAACACATCAACACCAGTAGGACAGCTATACAGTCGATGTCAGCTTGACCTGTATTACCGATAGGATGCTGTATCTAGGTCAGCGCTTGTTGACAGTTTTTTTCGCTGTACAGACAGTATTACACAGGACAGTGGTATCAAGTGTAGAAAATATCTGGAGCAGTATTGTTGACATTTCTCAACGTACAGAAGAATCACAGTGTTGTTGAACATAAAGTGCATAGTTCATCGTTGGATCTTCATATGCTCTACAGAGAAAAATTGACAGTGTAATAGTTTAAAATTAAATCTATTACTGAATAAAGTGGCAAGTTATTAGTATTAAACTAAACTGTGCCTGCTTTACAACACTATACCTGCAACACATTCCATTCATGACATAAATTATATTGTATGCTATATGCTATTTATGCTTACATGTTATTTGTTATGTATTAAATTAGTTTTTGTTCTGTGTGACTAGTACAAGGTATGCCGAGTGACATTGGTCTGGTACTAGGATTCTATAGGTACACATTTTCTTAATTGGAAATTTGTTAGCAACAATTTGCTGCTATTTCTGTTAGTTGTGATGAGGTGTTCTTTTCTTCGTTGTTTTTGTTAATAATTTTGTGTTCCTTAGTTTTGTTTGATTTGTTTGTATAATTGTAGGTCTCATCTTTTCTATTTTTGATTTCTTTACACCCTTATGTTTATACACTGTGACGTTATTTGTCTTGTTATCTTATTGCAGTTATCATCACGGTTTCTGTGATCATTTTTTTCATTTCTCCTATTTAATTTAATTTGATCTCTGCAAATGTTTTCATATTGTCTTTTCTTGTTTGTCCTTTGTAATGTCTTTAGTTGACATATGACATAGGAGTTATAGTGGTATACACTGATAGTATAGTACAGATCAGTACTTTATGATTATTTTCCACAGGTACCCAAGTGATCTTTGATTACATTGAGATATACAAGACCTTTGTAAGGCTTGTCTCCCACAGTATTTGAGATACAGTTATTGTTGTCCACAGGTACTCAAGTTATCATTGGTTATTATAAACCATACAAGTTTGGACTAAGACTAAGTCTATGGTATAGACTTGTCTCCCATTAAAGTGAAATAGGGTAATTTATTTACTTTTTCAGGTTTCTGATTTAAGAAGACAATATGTCTACATTAGATTATTTTATTGCACAAGGAAAATCTCTTGATAAGACTGGAAAAGACTTAGAACAATGGGCTGTTGCTCAATATGACAAAGCATTAGCTGCAGAAGAGAAAAAAACTGCTGCTGCTGTTGAAGAAAGAAAAGCTGCTGCTGAGGAAAAAAAAGCTGCGGCTGAGGAGAGAAAACTTCAAATAGAAGAAAAAAAAGCTGCTGCAGAAGAAAGGAAAGCTCTAGCTGAAGAAAAAAGATTAGAAAAAGAAGCTGATACTGCTGCTGAACTTAAGAAATTGCAGATGCAAGTGGAGGAAAGGAGATTTGGGGCAGAACAGAAGAAATTAGAAGCTGATGCACAACAGAAAAAATTAGAAGTTGCTGCTGCTGCAGAACAGAAAAAATTAGAAGCTGCTGCTGCTGCAGAACAAAAAAAATTAGATAGAGAAGCTGAAGAGAGAAAAGCAATAAGAGAACATGAGTTTGAATTAGAGAAATTAAAATTGACATGTATGAGTAATGTTAATCAGGCATCTGGTGGTAATGGTAAACCCTTTGTGTACAAGGTCAAGGTACCAGCGTTTAACCCTACCAGTGATGACATAACATTTTGGCTTTCTAGATTTGAACGGGCTTGTCGATCTCATAATGTTGACAAATCACAGTATGTGAATCAGTTGTCTGAAAATCTAAAAGGGGAGTCCCTAAGTAAGTTATATTTTGTTGAAGAGGCCGACAAAGATAATTATGATGCTGTTAGGGCAGTTTTGATAAAGAGATATCAGCTGTCTGAGGAAGGTTACCGTCTTTTGTTTAAAACAATGAGACCTGAGGTAGGTGTAGAATTCTCAGATTTCATCTCAAAAGCACGAATTACACTTTCACGATGGATTGAATTATCCAAAACAGATAAAACATTTGATGGTCTTACGGATTTATTGCTAAGAGACAAGGTCATGTCTTCTGTAAATAAATCATTCCTAGAGTTCTTACATGAGCGTAAACCTGGTACAATAAAGCAAATGGAAGAATATTGTGACCAGTATGCCACGGCACACCCTGACATGATTCTTAGTAACTCTAACATTAAAGAGAGTATGCCAGTTGCTTCGGCAACAGAATATAATCAGAATTACACACACAAATTCCAAGGAGCTAAAAATAAATTTGATAAAGAGGTTAATTGGAATAAGTATCAAAACCAAGATAACCGCTCAAATCAGGGTTCTTCTTCGAAGAACTGGAATCGGGCTGATAGTCCTCGACACGCGAGGGGTACCCATAATGTTAGAAATTCTCGGAAAGGGAGTAGCTATAGGAACTACCCAAGTGCTTCATGGAGACAAAAAAACCAATATTACAGGGATACTCAATATAACGAGCATGATGATTATGATCATGAATATTATGATTCAAACCCAAATAGGGGTTATAACAGAGGCAATAATAATTATAGAGACAATTATAACCGAGGTAGATCACAACACAAAAGACATGGTAAATCTTATTACCAGGCTAACTCTGCACAACAGGAGTTCCACGACACGGATAATCAGAATAATGATAAAAAAGACTCCAACAGTGTAGCAAATTCCGCTTTCGATTTTGCTAGAGCATCTGAGTGTTCGCAATGCAAAACATTATTCGATCCAACCACAGTTTCTACTTTAAGCTGCGGTCACCCGCTTCCCGCTCTCCATGCGTCAATTGCGCATAATGGAGGGGTGCTCTTGTCTTTAATAGGGGCCTAATAGATGGTACTCCGGTATCAATTCTTTTCGATTCGGGGTGCACTACCATTGGAGTGAGGCAATCACTCGTAAATCCTTCTCGAGCTACAGGCAATATAGTCAAATGTGTAACATTTGGTGGCACATTGGAGAAGTACTCCACTGCCATTATCAATATTGCTACGCCTTTCTTTACAGGAGAGGTGCAAGCATGTCTCTTGCCGAATCCGATCGCTGATCTTATCATCGGTCGCATTCATGGAGTGAAAGAATGCACTCCACAGCAAATCTCTAATTGGGAAAATGTTAATATGCAATCTGCTAATGCAGTAATCACTAGGGCTCAAGCTCTTAATATGCCACAATCTTCACATTCTGAAGATAATGATGCGCAGATCCAAGATGATGCCTTGGAGATTTCCCACGATTCCTTTATCAAACAGCAGGAAGATGATCCTACTCTAAAGAAATTCTTTACTCTGGCAAAAAAAAGGTGATCCGAATAAGGATACAAATCGTAAATCTTGGATTACGATGAAGAATGGCGTACTTGTACGTATGGTACAAGACTCCGCTAAGTCCATTCATTCTCAAATCCTTGTGCCTAAAAATATGAGAGTTAAAATCTTACAGCACGCTCATGATTCGCAATGTGCTGGACATATGGGTTTTTCCCGTACTAAAGCTAGAGTTCTTCAATCTTTCTTTTGGCCTGCTGTGAATAAGGACATACGAATCTATTGTCGATCTTGTAAAGTATGTCAAGAGATTAAATCCAGAGGTCCACGCCATGATGCACCTATTCAGGCTGCAGACATTCCCATTCGGCCATTTCAAAAAATGGCGATAGACATCATTGGTCCATTTAAGATAAAGTCTGCTAGAGGACACCAATTTATTTTGACCTGTGTTGATATGTGCACACGTTGGCCGGAGGCTGTTCCTCTAAAGAGCATAACTACTGCTGATGTCGCAGATGCTCTTTGGTTAATATTTTCTCGTCTGGGGTTTCCAGCAGAAATATTATCCGACCATGGTACCCAACTCATATCGGATACCATGTCTCAAGTAATGTCGACTCTGAAGATAGAGAGATCGCTGAGTAGTATTTATCATCCTATGTCCAATGGGATGGTGGAACGTTTGAATAGAACTCTGAAAAACCTACTAGGTAAGATAACAGAAGATCATCCTCAGGATTGGGATAGGGTTTTACCCGCGGCTCTCTTTGCATATAGAGAGGTCGCCAACGAACATACAGGATTTTCTCCCTTTGAACTTGTCTTTGGTGCGAAACCGCGAGGTCCTATGTCCTTACTTCATGATCTTATAACTGCTGATAATATTGTCGATGACACAAAATCCTCTTATGAATATGTCATCGCACTTAGACACAAGATTATTGAAGCATGCAAATTGGCAACTGCTTCTTCTGAATTTGCGAAACAGAAGGCAAGGGAATTTGCCAATAAAAAGAGATGTTTGCGACAACTTTGTCCAGGTGACAAAGCATTTGTCTTGCTACCTTGTAGGGAAAATAGACTTCTCATTTCTTGGAAAGGTCCGTACGATATAATATCAAAAGCTTCCGATGTTGACTATATCGTCGATATTGACGGGAAGCGTAAAACCTTCCACATCAACATGCTCACGGAATTCCATGAACGTCCTGATTATTTACAACCTGTTTTCCAGGCAACGGACGATTTTCCAGTCCAACATGGACAGTACTCATCTCTGTCAGTAATACAGGATGAGGAAACGAGTTTCTCGGATGTAAATTTACCTTTTCCAATGATTCCTCTTCACTCTAATGAATCATGGAAAGATGTTGCAATTTCTCCAGAATTATCTCCAGGAGAGCAGAAACAAGTTTCTACTATGTTAGAACAATTTCAGGATGTCCTTACTGACATTCCTGGTCAAACTGATGTCATTCAACATGACATTATTCTTACTGACCATAGTCCTATAAGAGTCAGACCGTATCCTATCCCGATACATTTTCAAGCACAGGTAGAGAAAGAGTTAGATGAGATGATAGAGTTAAAAATTATTGAACCATCCACATCAGCATATTCTTCGCCGATGGTTATAGTACGAAAAAAAGACAATAACATACGTCTTTGCGTGGATTATCGCAAATTGAATCAAGTGACTAAATTTGATGCGGAACCTATGCCTTTACTAGAAGAGCTACTTACGAGACTATCGAATTCTCACTTCTTTACTAAACTCGATTTGTCTAAGGGATATTGGCAAGTTCCACTATCCGAACACGCCAAACCGTTTACTGCTTTTTCGACGCCTAGGGGTCTATTCCAATGGAATTTCATGCCTTTCGGTCTTATGAACGCCCCTGCTACATTTGTACGCATGATGCGTCGAATCCTATCTCATCGCTCAGATGTCATTGCGTATCTTGATGACATCTGTCTTTTCAGTGATACTTGGAACGATCACTATAATGGTATAAATGAACTATTGTCTATCTTACGCGAGCATAACCTGACAGCGAAACCATCGAAAGCATGTATTGGTTTTAGCGAAATATCTTTCTTAGGACACCGTGTTGGTCATGGGTTCCTAAAAACAGAAGACCATAATACAAGTAAGATACTTAACATTTCTATTCCTAAGACTAAAAAGCAAGTGCGAAGTCTCTTAGGTCTAATACAATTTTATGGACGATTCATCCCGAATCTGTCCTCCATTATGTCACCTCTTTCTTCCTTGCTAAAGAAAGGGTCTCCTAATGTAGTCCATTGGACTCAAGAATGTCAATCCTCTTTGGATAAGGTTAAAACTATGTTTTCTACTTCACCTATCCTAGTATTGCCTTCTAAGGATAAGACATTTATTCTTCGTAGTGACGCTTCATCCACTGGGATTGGAGCGGCACTAATGCAAGAGTACTCTGGAACTCTGCATCCTGTGATGTATATTTCTCGAAATTAAATGCCGCAGAGAAGAATTACTCGGTCCTAGACCGTGAATTATTGGCTATGGTTTGGTCAATCCTTAAACTGCAAAGATTTCTTCTGGGCGCGCATTTCATTGTGGAAACTGACCAGAAAGCTCTTACGGCTATTCAGAGTAAAAATCTGAAGAGCGCGAGATCAACGCGATACGCGATTGCTCTACAGCCATTTCATTTTTCGAGCTATCCGTGGGTCAGAAAATGTGATGGCAGATATTTTGTCTAGATGCCCACATGATTCATAACTGTTATACAACTTTGATACAGTTGTTTCTATGTTGAAATGTGTACACATATGTAATATATCATATATTGATTGTAACACTACTTAGCGGTTCATTGATATTTATTCACCGCTGATCTTTCAATGTTTTTCGTCTTTGATGATCATGATGTTAAGATATCTTAGATGAAATTGATGTATAAACTAATGTGGAAATTGTGTCATTGCTAATATTGTAGTATACGTTGGTGACACCTCTCTGGAAATATGAATACTTAGAGAAGTACCTTCTCTAAGGTCATAAAACTTATGCTTATCATCTGCGCATTGTTATTGGTGCGTTGTGAGCCTATCATATGTTGCTCCTAGATGTGTTTAAAAAAAAAATGTACATTTTTTCCCCCCGAGGGGTGTGGTAATCTGTTGCGTGCATATTTTGTCGCACATATTACAAAAATCGATATGGCTATTTAATATGGGAAAAATATAGACATTCATTCATTTGTGTATGAAAATGCTGTCTATGGGGAAAGCGAGATAATCCATGTTTGATTCACACTTTTGATTATAGGAGTAATCGTTCTTGATATTGATCCGGCGTACGGATATTGCTCTTACGTTTGTACTTATTTTTAGGGCCAGAAAATAGATTAATTTGCTTATTATGTTTATGGCCTGAATTCATATGTATTACATATTATTAGTACAAGTAGAATCAGTCCTATATTGTATATTTTGGATGGGTAGGCGGGACTAGATTCTTGTTATTCCGGTCTAGCGGAAGTATGAGTTGTCTTGACAAGTCGTGATGAGTTCCGATGTACCGTGATAATGGCGGGTACGCACTTTTCAAAGGGCTGGTAGATTCTTAAGGAAATATGATTCATGAAGTGGTTTTCTTCTAAAGGAGATGGTATCTCTACTATAGTTTATGTTAGAGACTCTCCTAAGGTACGGTACAATGTATAATTCGGACTCCATGTATTGCCAGACCCTATTTTGATGATCTCATGTCGATTCGACCTAGATGGAACATTGTGCTTCGTATCGCTAGGGTCGTGTTTTGTATCGACAAAGATGACAGACTTTCCTACAGCGGTTATGGCTACGTGAATTAACCTGATCACCGTAGAGCTGTATGGGAACATTTATGAAATCATTTACATACCCATTATAAATTAACTCTGGCTTATATTCTCCTTCCTATGAATGAGTGAACGACAACTCAGGGAGGCGGCCATGTTAGATTTCGGTCATCATATGTTTTGATCACTGCCAAGAGAACAGATTATTTATCCTATTATCGGACAGTGACAGGGAGATCTCAATCTTGCTAGAAACCCCCTCTTTCGTGGTTTCATAATATATGCTACAAACTATGGACGTCAAGTAACTTTAGTTATTTACCGATCTGCCTTCACTGACGCGTTTAGTCAGATAGGGGGATGCGGCCATAATGTATCATGACAATTGAACTTTTGATGTACTGCCCATTATTTCTGAATGTGTCATGACTTCAGATCTGCTATGTATACCTACAAATTGATATGTCAACATACCATGATGTACTCGTATGTCCCAGTGTGTACGTCTGAATAAATTGAGTAAACAAAGATTCCAGCAGTCTGCATTGGTGCCTTGTAGACACAAGTGTATGAGTGGTTATATTGGTCAGCACACGAACAGTACACCATTCGCGGTAATCACACTCTACACTTCTACTTCATACATACACCATCCTGCGTCGGTTGGAGTGACCAAGTTTAGGGCCTGCTTCCCCTGGAGCCTTTGCCTTCCCTAACTCAGGACTAGGGTGAGTTACCCATTTACAGCTGGGTAGACTGGGGGCATGCCTGATCTCAACAACACACCACTCTTCCTTACAGAGCATACAGACTGACACTTTACAGAGTGGGAGATAAACAAAAAAAAAGAAGAAAGAAACTTTACACTTATGCAAGTCGGAAGCTAAATTCAGCAGAATTGAATTTTTCAACGATAGAGCGAGAATGTCTTTCTTTAGTCTGGGCCATCGACAAATTTTTCCCTTATCTTTACGGGAAACATTTCATGATGGAAATTGATCACCAGCCTTTAACGTTTCTAGCAGTGTCCAAAAAGTTAAACTCCAGATTGTTAAGGTGAAGTCTTCTTCTAGCTTCGTACTCGTTTACAGTAAAATACATTCCTGGAAAAGAAAACGTGGGAGCAGACTTTTTAAGTCGACACCCAATTGCTGTGGAAGGAAAGACAGGAGAGGTATAACTTCAGCGTGTGTTTACAATAATAAATTGTACACAGCACAATTTAAAAAAGATGGGGGCCAATGTAGCAAAGTGTGCAAAAACACGCTTAGTTAATGGACTGATGGAACAAACAGAGATGAGGATTTCGACAAGCCTTGTCCGGAATGAAAACAAAGAAAACAAACTGCCTGTAACTAAGCATTCTAAAAATAGTAGCTGTCGCGCATGCGCAGTCGGCTATGTTATCAGAGCGAAGCCGGTTCATAATGGCGAAGGAAAGTGTCGAATGTTAGAAACATAATTTTGTTTGTACAGGGACAATGTATAAGTGAAATGTGATAAATATTAAAGATTTTCACAGAAGGGATATGCAGGAATGGAAATCCAAAAGGAAAGTTGGAAGAAGTAGGTATAATATTAGATATTTGCAGTTTTATTGGACTTTCACATCTCAGGCCTAACCTAGGGATAATCATTATAAATTTATGGTAAATACATGCATTATGCGATTGTAAGTTTAAGCATATGAAAAGGAAGCTTCCAGTAGGGGAAGATAAAGGAAAGATAAGACAACGTGCTAGATAAACTTGGGTGAGTGTTATTGGAGCGATAGATGGGACAGAAGCACATAATACCCAAAAGAAGATAAATTTTCAGTGCTTGAAAGGGACCCAACACTGTTGGCCTCCGAGACGCCCGCGCTTACAAAATTTAAGGCGATAACGCTCAGTTCAAAATCACACACAACTAAAACCCAGTCAGAAGACAAGTAGAGTTCTGTCTAGATTACGTCAGTTGCCACTGCATGAAGGGCAGATCTTCTTCAGAGATTACAGTCTTCATAAGAGCTTGGAATCGATCTTAGAGGGTGTGTAGGTTTGTATATATATATATATATTTATGTGAATAATATCAATTTTATTTCAGATTTTGATGTGTTGTGAATGTATCGGACATATTGTTTGTGTGGATATGATGCTGAAGATTGGAAAACCTGAAATATAACCACCACAGTCCTTGTCAGGGCTAAATATATCTATTCTGGTTTTGTCTGGGTCTATAACCCACCAGCAAGACCAGTACTGACTTCGGCATGTAGGTGAGGACAGAAAAGGTTGCATCCTGTCCATATATTCATATTGTTGTGATTATTCATGTATTATTATATTTGATACAATGTTTTGCAGTAAACACCAGTCTGTCTCTCTATATCTAAATCATACACATCCATGTATCATTTATCATAAATGCAGAAATCTGATGACACCCTCATCTCATCACACCATAAGATGTAATAGGTCTCCATGACATTGCCTAGCCACTCGATCCTCCTCGTTCCAGGTTCTATAGTAAAATCTCAAAAACCCTGAAGTCAAGTGCACCTTCGATCCTGCTACCTAACCATAAAAGGAGCCTAGAGGTTGAAGTGTTTCATAGCGTTTTTTCCCCCCTGATTGCTGGGATTGGAATGAAGAGTGACTTTCAGAATATACTGTTATGTGTCAACCCATAACTGGACAAGTGCTGATTCAAAGTTGGGTAAACTAGAGAATATTCCAGTGGCCAATGTGAGGCTTCAAACGGTCATATGATGAGACATTAGGGAATAGATTAAAAGAGACAGACTAATATAATTAACAGTGAGGGAACAGTTGTGGTGTAAAATAATTTAAAGATCCCAAGGGGACTTTTTTTGGTTAAGGTTAAACTTATAAATATATTATCAATTTGATGTAATACATAACCATAATCACCATCGTTCAACACTCACCATTCATTACCAAATTAGATAGTTGTACATAATAAATTTTGAAATTGTACTCAAGTGACTTTTCAATTTTTTAACTGTTTAAGTTGAGTTACTTTTTCTGATTTATTATAATATCACATGAGTTACTTTAGCTAAGGTGGCAAAGTATATTTCTGAAGCCTTAAACTATTGTCTCGCTCAGAGTATTCGCAGCCGTAGCTCACTTGTGATACCAGTGCTCTTCTCTGACACTGGGACTTCATACATTTTTGGAGAGAATTCTATTTCTTCTCTAAACACTATCATCATACAAGAAAAACCTTACGCTACATACAACAATAACGTTCAATACCAATTAATATAATTAATATCATTAATCATTACTGTCATCATTTTCCTTTTCACTCCTTACGGAGCATGGAGTAATCACTGTAGCTGGTCCCATATAAAGAAGCATATACCCAGAATTCCCTTGCTTTTGCAGTGATGGTTTTTGTAGCTATCTACTTTACGTGATGAGCTTGCCTGTCTCATGCACCCCTCTCGTATCTATCGCATTTTACGACTTGTCTGAAAGTGCAGTAGTGATATTTTTTCTCTCATGTTATTAAAACTTCATTAATAATATTCACTATCACGTGTCAGCTGAGCGCGCTTTCATTCCTCATCTCTATCGTAACCTCCCCTTTCTCCATTTGTTACACAAGCTCATCAATTGTCTTGCCTCCTCGCTATTTATGTCTCTTCAAATGGGGAAGAAACTCCATTACGCAAAGAGAACCATTCACTCATTCCAGCTCATTGTCCTGTGACATCTACTCCCCTTCCTTGTGGGGTCGCGTGCATACTTTATTGTCCTCTCTGACGTCACAGACCAGCTGAGAATCACTTTACGCCTTTTCCCCAATCGGCTCTGTAGTTTCGACACCCATAGATTTCCAGGAGGCTCCCCCACCACATCACTTGGGACCGTTTCTAGCAAGTAGTCTGGAGCCTGCCATAATAACCCAGCCCAGTTCCGGGTAAATGCACGGTCTCGCGGGTGGTCGTATAGAAAATTGAGTTTCCCTTTCCCCCCACCAAACAATTCGAGTTCTACGTCACGCATCTTTCATGAGGCTACAGACGAGATCAATGGACTGCTGGTTTATCAATGTCACAGAAGATCGGTTGTTCTCGTGCGTGTTAACTTCGGTTTTCGATTCTGCGATGTTATATTCCCTTATTTAGTCGGTTTCCAGTGCCAGAGCATGTTTTTTTTTTCCAACCACTCTGCTCACTCTTCCTCTCTCCTCAGCTTGTAGATTTCCTTTCTACCTTCACTGTATTCTATCTCAACAACTCACAAGCAACTTTTTCAGAATAAAACTCCATTTTTCTCATTCTGTTTTTTTTTTTCATCTTTATTCGAGTTAATTAGTTTGAGTTCATTAGGAAATCAACATTGAAAGTGAATTTACGTCACCCGCATACATAAACACCAAATACACTCACTGGCAGTTACTCTCATGAAAGTTTTTCGTAACACAAACACAAGCTCAGAGGGAAATTCCGACGGTAGTGAAGTACAATATACGACACAAGCTGAACTGAGCCATAAAGAAGAATACGACCTGTGCATTCTGGAATTCCCTGCAGACGTGAGCAGAATCCCTGTCCAGATTTCTACTCGGCAGCCCCCACTGCCGACAGCCAGTTCACATCACAGCAAGAAACTTACACACAATCCCAGCATAGTTCAAACACAAGAAACAGCACGCACTGCCACCGGCACACACATACGTCTTTCAAACAGAAGGAAACACTTCATCTTTGGTGACCAAAATGTGAAGGACCTTCAAAAATTTAAATTAGTAACAGCAGATATAGACAGGGTCACTGTTCGCTTCAAAAATTGGGCATCTACGCAGGACCTACTGACTCTCCTTAAAAGATATGAAACTGATCTTAATGTAGCCAGGATCACTGTGCACATTGGTCTGTCGAACGCGCTAAAACATAACGAAATTGCACAAACAGAGCTAAATCTAATCACATCTAACTTCCAGTTCCTGTTCCCAAATGCAAAGGTATGTTTTTCAGCTATTATACCTCCAGTTCGCTCACATTATAGGAAATCTGTTGAGATGAACAACACAAAATTGAAAAAGCATTGCGTCAGACACCACCACACATTTATAGAACACTCCTCGTTCCTTGCGACATCTGGAGCTCCTAGGAAGCATCTTTATAGCGGCGACATTTCCTTATCCGATCAAGGAACTAGTATGTTGGCGAGAAACATCAAATTTCCAGAAAACACCCTCAGAGGCACAGCCATCACATCAGCATCCAAGTATCCTTCAAAACGACACACGAATGTAACCAGCTACTCCTCTAATGCAATTTACGACCTTGAGTTTCCGTCAATACCCACAACTTCAAGCACCAACCAGACAACAATGTCACACAATCAGGAGTATCAAGACAGACCCCTTATTAGAACTACAGATGTGCAAGAAACAGCCAATAAAATCGGTCTTCAGCAAAATTCTATGACCGACGACCCACCTCAACAACAACTACCTGAGACACTCCATCCGCAAAGATCTGTAAAAGATTCAATTCAACCAACTCAGGGTCCACCTACTGAAATCTCACCACGTCCGCTGTCGCACCAGACACCAATGAGAAATCACCCATCATCGTTGTCATCACAGGTTTTCCCATATCAATCCGCACACCCAACCTTTCATAACTTTCTACATCAGCAAAGCCTCTTGAACTACGCACCTTACACTTGGAGGTCCTACTGGCCGGAATATCCCATTCATCCAACAACAGTACCTCAACATCCCGCGAACACCTTCTACCAAATGAATCATCTTTTACGGCCAAATCCATCTCGCTTTTATTTTCAACAACCCTCTCCTCAACATTATCAGTGACTGTTCCCTTCACAAGTCGACGTCTCTGTACCACCAGTAACTGTCGGAAAATGCTTTATTTATTTATTCTCAGTATCTGTCTGCCCGTCTATTCTCTTGGTGCAGCTTAACTTTGTTGTTAACCTTCACAGTGTGGATGGGTGTGCTTGTTGTGTGACAGTTTTCTTACAATTTTTACCTAGTACAGTTATCTGAATTGTTTATAATTTGTTGTATTAAGGTGAGCATTTATGTACTATTACTATTAATCTCACTTCTATAGCAACTTCGTGATGTTTATAAAGCTATTTATTTTCTATTTGAGCGTAAAACTTCTTTCACATAAAAATGTCAGATAATTATGAACAATTACTAAGTACAATTTGTTTACGGCTTGGCCACGTGATCGTAAACCATCTTTTAGGTAAAATTCCAGAACTCACACAAATTCTTAACCAAAATTTCCAGGTTTTTGGTTTTTCCGAAAGTCGTCTGAATGAGAAAATAACCGACGATGACATTGCTCTCAGAGGTTTTAAAACAATTCGGCGAGATTCAAGTAGACAATTAGAGACGGGTCTAGCAGTTTATATTTCTACTTCTCTCAGTAATCGCCGCAGAAACGATCTTGAGACTATAGATATAGAATGCATATGGTTAGAGGTAAAGCCACACAAGCAAAGATCTATTGTAATCGGATATCTTTATCGTAATCCCAGTGTAGGAACAACATGGTTTGAAGATTTCCCGAACACGATGGATAAAGTTATTACTACAGTTAATGAAATTATTCTTCTTGGTGATTTTAATATCGATATGCATAAGCCAAACCAAATATGGACCAACATCATAGCATCGTACATCATGATACAAGTAGTCAACAAACCTACCAGAGTAACAAAAACACCATCCACACTGATCGATCACATCTATGTAACCTGTCCAGAAAACATTATAGAATGCTCCATCCCTACTATTGCTATGAGTGACCATTATCCCATATGTTGCACTTGGGCAAAAAATGGGTACAAATCTCCAAAAAATAAACACATTAGTTTTCAATATAGAAGTCTTTAAAATTTCAACCGTGAATTATTTTTGAATGATTTGCGAACTGCGCCTCTCGCCAACGTTTTTCAAATTCCTGATCCTGATGACGCCATCGCATATTGGACAATGATATTTTATAGTATTTTTAATAAGCATGCGCCTACTAAAGAAATTCGCGTGAAAAGGCAAATTAAATCTCCATGGATCACACATGAAGTTCTTGACGCTATGAGGAAAAGAGATAGAGCGCATAAAAATAAGGATATCACTACATATCGGACAGTAAGAAATAAAGTACAATAATTAATTCGCAGAGAAAAGAAAAACTACTTTAGAAATTTAGTTCAGAGTAAAACAAACAGTAAAGAGATATGGAAGGCAATCAACACTTTAGTGAACAAACGAAATTTTCCAGACCTACATACTCCCAATACGCCACTTACTTGTACAGACTACAGCAATCATTTTCAGCAAGACATCAACAATATAAAATCCACCATTCCGTCTCACCCTTGTGACTTAAGCAAATTATCAACGTTCTGCGACAACAAATGTACTAACACAATTCCACCCGACATCCCTGTTATAACAGTTAACGAAGTTTATCACTATATTACTGGCCTTAAAGATAATAACTCATCGGGACTTGATGGAATCAGTAATCGAATACTGCGCTTTGCCGCACCTGCCATTAGTGATTCACTGACATACATATATAATCAATGTATCCCAAGGAGTTACTTTCCATCTGCTTTTAAAAGCGCTAAAGTATATCCACTTCTCAAACCAGGTTCATCTGATAGTAGTAATCTTAGTAACTATAGGCCCATCTCTCTTATATCGTCGCTGTCCAAACCACTGGAAAAACACATCCACAGAACAACACTACAACACCTAGTCAATAATGACCTGCTAATCGGCAGTCAGTCGGGGTTTAGACCAAAGCATTCATGCCATACAGCCTTAACAAAGATGATAGACAATTGGTACCTAAACATCAATAACGATAATATATGTGGAGCAATATTTGTAGACTTCAAAAAAGCATTTGATATGATAGATCACTTTATTTTAATCAGAAAATTAGAAACAATGAAAGTAAATATTAAGCTGGTAAAGTTAATTAAATCGTTCCTGTCAGACAGACAACAAATAGTCTCTTACAATAATTCCTTGTCGAACCCAACCGTTGTCAATACAGGTGTTCCTCATGGCTCTATTCTCGGCCCTCTTCTCTTTACCGTATACATTAATGATCTTCCTCTATACTTCAAACACTCATCATGTGACCTGTTTGCCGATGACTGTACTGTCTATACTAGTGATAAAAGTTGCACCACACTAGAACAATCTTTACAAAACGATACACACAATCTTATTAAGTGGAGCAACGAGAATCGCATGCAAATAAATATTAGTAAAACAAAATGTATGTTAATATCAACCAGACAAAAACTACAAAACTTGCAGAAAACAACACTTCAGCTTTTCATTGGAACATCACTAATTGAAAACGTAAATGAACACAGAACTCTAGGTATCACTGTTGACCAACACCTAAGTTGGAACTCACATGTACATGCACTCACAAAGCAAACAGCACAAAAAGTTTACCAATTAGCCAAAATTAAACATTTCCTGGATGAGGAGGCAAGGAAAATGTTCTACATATCTCTTATACAAACGCATCTAGACTATTGTTCCACAATCTGGGATGGTTGTTCTGTCTCCAACACAAAAAGGCTCCACTCGCTTCAAAAACGCGCAATGCGCCTTGTTGCTGATAAACACCAATCACATTGTATAGATTTATATAATTATATTCAAATATTACCCCTCAGGAAGCGCTTCCTATTTAACAAAGGGAAATTTATTCACAAAATCCTGTCACAGAATGCTCCAAAGTATCTTTGGCCGCTTTTAAAATATAATGAAAGACGTAGTCAGCGCACAGGTACCTAAGCCCAGGCTTGACCTATTTAAGACTAGTTTGGCTTACTCAGCTGCTCATCTTTGGAACAATCCTCCCAATGACCCGAAAAACACACACAGTCCTTACTCATACAATCGTATACTGTTCAAATACTTTATGAGTGCTGATTATATGCCACCCTAACTGATTGTGTTGTACTTTTATCTAATATACTGTATGGAGGCTCTGATGATCTAGTTTTCATTACAATATACGTATCCTTAATATTATATTCTTAATAACTTATATTCTTAATTTTATGATCAGGTACTGTTAATGTATGCTGTTATACTTCCTTGTAATGTTGCACTGCCATTACATTAATACTTTCAGTACGCTGGAGAATGTTTGAGTAACTAATAAAAGATGAGCAAGAGGAAGGAAGAATGCAAGAGGGGACTGTGCCCGATTTTCAACCCTTCGCAAATTAATTGCTTTCGTATATGTCTATCTAACTATCTACCTAGTCTGATTCTGGTCTTGAGTTTGGGACGCAAAGACAGCGAGGAAAGTAACTGTTTACCCCACCTCATCTTGATGAACCTAAAAAAAGTCCCCGAGTCATTCAGTCGCATACCGTTTGAAAATTTCACGAGTTCTTATAACATACTTCTGAATATGTCTCAAATCACTAATTTACTGTACGAAGAATTCCATTTTTATGTCTTGTTGTTGTTGTTGTTGTTGCCTTTTTTGTTTGTTTGTTGTTTCTAATGTTTATTTTTATTTATTTTATTTTTAAATTCATTATTATTATTATTTTTATTTATTTTTTTTTTAAACGTACTTTAATTATGATGATTATTGCAAATGTAATATTACTTTTATAATGATAAATGCCTTAATTATGCTTAAAGTAAATGTGAGGATGAAAGGATATAGTATACATGATGAGAGAGAGAGAGGAAGGGCAGAATGTCAGACGGGCCTGCGTGCCCAATTCTTAACCCCTTTGTAAATAAAGTTCGTTCGTTCGTTCGTTCGTTCTCCCAGATAAATATGTGTGTATATGCGTTATAACAACGTTATACATACAAACAGACATATCAGAATCTTTATTCTCCAGAAAATACATTGATATGTACCGACAAGTTATAATAAAATACAACATGGCATATAGGAGAATCATTAGAATTTATATAAAGTGTGGAAGACGTCTCAAGTAGTTATATGTGTGTGTGTTTACATCGAATGTTGGTGTTACACATACATAACAATCTTTAAGCTTTCTAAAAGACATTGGCAAATAATGAAATTATTTGATACAACATACCAAAAATGAGTATCATTGAAGTTTACAAAATATGTGTTGAATACCTTTCGTGTAGATCAATATGGGTGTTTTTACATGAACATTTTATCAGAATCTTTGTTTGCCATAAAATACACTGACAGGTAGTGGAGTGAGATACTAAATATAGCATCAACTACAATAGTAATTTGGTATATTAAACAGAGCACAATTGAGGTTAGACATAATAAAAGTGTGGAAAACATCTCCAGCAATTTAAAATTAGTGTTTTTTACATCGACATTTACATTTACATAGAACTTTGGCTTCAAATTTCCGCAAGCCCAACGACATTAATCCACTAACACACTTTGAATGCACATGACCCAAACTACCAAATTTCAGTACGATAACATGGGTACGAAAGCCTAAATCATTCATTTCTGCAGTCAAAGGATAGTACTTATCAAATTTATGTTGGTAACATTTATGTAAATGGGCATCAAATGGTTTGCTGCTTCTACTATAAAAGCTGTTTTGCTCTGTCGATTGATTACACTAGTCAACAAATTTTCAAAAGTTATTTGTACCAGAAATTAAATATACCATTTCTTATTGATTTTGACATGCTGATTTCAAATATCATAATGAAATTCACCAATTGGCTCTGGGTTTTTTAAATGATGAATTTACATTACAGTAATACAAATAATGTATGCTTGTTTAATTCTCTGGGGTGAACAGCTAGTCTTTCTACTTTAGCATTATAAAAATTGTGGTTACATACTCAATTAATTGATATTTCAACATAAAATGATAGAAAAAATAAAAACATTATTTAAAGTTCACATATCATGTTTTAAAAAGGCACATTTGAACTCTTTCCGTCATTATTCAGTCGCTGTTCGAGCTCTCTTTGCTTGCTTCTTGTAGTCAATCGATGAGGTGTCTCTTGTCACAGTCCAACAGTAATCAGCAAGCATTGAAGGGCTACAGTTGCCTTGATACATTGTCTCCATAGCAGCAATGTCCTGGTGAAATCGTTCACCATGCTCATCACTGACTGCTCCACAGTTTGACGTAAAGAAATTCAGATGAGAATCCAGAAAATGAATTTTCAAAGACATGTTGCAGCCAAGACTCTTATACTTCAGAAGGAGATTTTCTACAATTTCATTGTAATTATCAGATCTGTTGTTTCCAAAAAAATTGTCCACCACTGACTTAAATGCTAGCCATGCTGCTTTTTCCTTGCAATGCAACACGCAAAGAAACTTGTCATCATGAAGAAGTTTTCGAATTTGCGGACCAACAAATACTCCCTCTCTTATTGTAGCTTCACTCAGTCTTGGAAATTTTCTGATGAGGTATTTGAAAGCCTCATCTGTTTTCTCCATTGCCTTGACAAAGTTTTTCATGAGACCCAGCTTAATGTGCAAGGGTGGCAACAAAATCTTGCTGGTGTCGACAAGTGCTGGGTTCTCAACGTTCTTACTGCCAGGCTGCAATGACTGCCTGATTGGCCAATGTCTTCTGATGTAATGGTCACTTCCTGCACGGCTATAATACTTACAGAGAAAGCAACAGTATTTGGTGTATCCATCCTGTAGTCCAAGCAAAAGAGCGACCACTTTTAAGTCACCGCAAAGTGACCAATGATGATGATCGTAGTTTATACACTTCAAAAGCTGCTTAATGTTTTCATAAGTTCTTTCATATGAACTGCGTGACCAACTGGAATTGACGGTAACACATTACCATTATTCAACAAAACAGCTTTAAAGACTCGTCTTGGATGAATCAATGAAAAGCCTCCACTCTTCCGGTATGTAATTGATTTTGAGGGCTGCCATTAAACCAGAAATGTTGTGGCACGCAGAAAGATCACCCTCTTTGAAAAAGAATGTAATAAGCGGCTTCTGGCGGTTCCTATACACAGAAATTGTAACATCTTCTGCCAGGAGATTCCACTGTTGCAATCTGGAACCCAAAAGCTCCGCCTTGTTCTTCGGTAAATTCAGATCTCTTACAAGATCATTCAGTTCACCTTGGGTTATTAAGTGTGGTTTAGTGGATGTAGTTTGCTCAAAATCTGGGTCGCTTGAGGTTGATGGTTCAGGACCACCAATGTCCTCTTCTTCATTAGTGGAAGCTGCTGAAAATGATTCTGGCACTTTGGGAACTGGTAGGTCATCGCCATTTGGTACCGGACGTATTGCAGAGGTGATGTTTGAATATTTCAGAGTCCATTTTTTCTTCTTTGATAAGCCTTTCCCAATTGGAGGGACCATGCAAAAGTAACAGTTGTTGAGATGATTAGTGGGCTCTCTCCAAATCATTGGGACTGCAAAAGGCATAGCTTGCCTTTTGCCAGTCAACCACAGTTTAAGATGTGCTGCACATGTATTGCAGCATATGTGTGGCGCCCAGCTCTTATCTTGATCTCCTATACTGCAGCCAAAATACAAACTGTACGCCTTCTTAATCACTTTAGTTATATTTCGTTTTTGTGATAGAAATGTCACCTCACCACATATATAACAGAAATTATTAGCACTGTTCACACATGTCCTAGGCATTTCTAACTACGATACTTTTGTTAAGGACAAATGCACTAACTAATGGCAAAATTTTATCAGAGATAAGATATTTATACCCAAAGGTGATGTAATCATAGGTAGGATTGCATCATCAACTTCTAGTTACATTTTTATTGGTCATTAAAAAAAATTATGCAATCGCCCACAACAGTTGCGTCATATATATAAATTGACCGTAATTAAATATACTAGTAGCATATATCTTGAAAACTAGAGCCAATCAACATTTTTAAATGTCATTTTAGTTTTCAGCACAACAAAATTAGTTAAGATCAGCTATTTTCATTTCTGGTACATTTTGGTTGTTGACTAGTGTTATTGTTAAATCAGGTTTTACGGCACGTGAATGAAATTAAATATTACTGCTGACGAAAAGTGATGGTTTAGCTATTATTTCTTTATTTATTGTTATGTCACTATTATTACTGTTTGAGGATTTCACTTTCTCATAAATAATGTCTACAGCTCTATTGTGCCTTTGTTGGAATAAGGTTGAAATTTGGTACATCCATTTAATAAATGTGACACTTTCGTATGGGTGGTTGTATATTTTGCACTTTTCGTGTATTACTGTGGGTAGTATAGGTGTAAAAGACTTTCGCATTCCAGTAACTGTAACCTCGATCTCACAGCAAATTAAAGTATTTTATCCCTTAATTTAACATTAGACAAAGCTTGATGACAATGAATGGTTTACACATTTCATTTCACGCACTATTCTCCCTTGTGACGATTTACATTTTAGTTCACTTAGAATTAGGTTAAGTTTATGTGACTTAAATCCAGAATAAAAGCGTTCGCTGACTTGTATATTAGACTCACATCTTCATCTATGTTTAAATGTACAATGTAATTTATGTTTATCTAATATTTATTTACTGTTTACGGGTCTCGGGTTTCCCTTCCTTATGTGTTATAAATGTTATGACCACTGTCATACACTTTCACACTCACTCCTTCACGCGCGCATTCTTCATTCAATTCTACCCAAAATGATCTTGGCCAATTCACCTAGGATCTTTTAACTAGATGGTTCTTTTCGCTCGTAACTTGCAAAGTTATTCCTATCTTCATCTACTTCGTCTATTTTATGTTTATCAAACGAGTTTTTTGCAACAGTTTTTACAAGACTATGGTAACAATTTAGCATATTGATAAAGAATGAAATATGTCGCGAGTGGTAAAATACAAAGAGGTTTGTTATGCCAAGGCCACCCTTCGATTTGGGACAAATGAAATAGCTCCTTGTGGATGATTCATTTAGCGCTAGCCATGTTCCAACGTATTGTACAATTTCACCTTCAATTAGACAGATGACACTGGGAAAGACTAGAAACCGGCTGACAGGGTTGGCACCCCGTAAGCTGTATACAATTGCTACAGGACCCAAAAATGATAGATGCCCAGAAGATTCACCGAAAAGAAGGGGGGGGGGGGGGGGGGAGGAGAATGATGAATCCACAGGCGCCTCATTGGAATCGACCAGACCCGTTACACGGACTTTGAGCTCTGAACAACGGCTGGAATTTTCATGTGCCTGTGGGAGGAAATTCTCTACTCGAGAGGAATGAAAATCCACAGAACAAAAAAGGGGTGTAGGAGTTCATCAGGGGGCGATCAACAGCGCTCTGTCTCGACGGGTAAGACGTTAGAAGAACGCAGCCAGGAGTCAATCCACAGTGCTGAGTACATTCAAGTTGATCTGCCAGATGATGGTCTCACACACTTCTTGGATGGGAAGAGAGATGCAATGAAGTGTCCACCTGCCAGTGCAAAAGGGCTCTGGGGACAGTTGGACGAAGCCTTGGCAAAAGAGTTGGATAACAACCTGAAGCAGATAACTTTGGAGAAGAAGCTGGAAATCTTCCGCGACATAATATATCTGCACTGTCGCAAAGTGTTCGGAGTCAGGGAGGCAAGGGAAAATAACCCACCGCGATAAAGTAGAAGACAAATTAAAATAGAAGATATCAGGAAACAGAAGAAGCATGCCCTAAAACTGTTCAAGAACGCAGTGGCCACAAAGAAGTAAGGGTTACAGCAGGTTTGGGAGCACCTAAAAGGCCAACATAATGCCCTTTGTAGAGCAGAAAAGTTGTGCAGGAAGAGAAGGAAGATTCGGAGGAATAGGGAAAGATTCTTCAGGGAGCCCTTCACATTTGCCAACGAACTGTTTGAGCAGCCACGGTCGGGAACGCTAAACAGCAGGAAAGAAAACCTGGAAGAACACATTAGAATAACCTATTCAGATGGTCGCAAAGAGGAGCCGCTCAGCAGCATGACAGGCCTTAAATGGCCTAGTAAGCCAGGAGCTGAATTTAACACCAAGCCCCCCAACGATGCAAGAGATAGAAAGCATTGTCCAGAAAGCTCGGTGCATGTCAGCTCCAGGTCCTAATGGTGTTCCATATGTTGTGTATAAGATATGCCCTGACGACTGCTCCGTTTACTGACGAATGCGTGGAAAACCCAGCTTGTAAACAAGAAATGGAGAAACGCGAACGGGGTCTTCATCCCGAAGAAATAAAATTGCACAGACATCAGTCAGTTCAGGCCAATCTCACTACTTAATGTGGAAGGGAAGATATGGGAAGTCAGTGATGACGAAAAGGCTCACTACATACCTCCTGACAAATGGGTACATTCAGAAAGGAAGTATCCCATGTACACCAGGATGTCTAGAGCATGCCACAATGATCTGGAAAGCAATTCAAAAGGTAAAGTCTGACAGAACAAACCTCCATGTAATCTGGTTGGATCTAGCAAATGCTAGGATCCGTTCCACACCAGATGTTGTGGCAGGCCCTAGATATGTATCATGTTCCACAAGAGATTGCAGCAATGCTGAAGCTGTATTTCGCAGGGTTCTCTGTCAGATTTTCAACCAGAGAGTACACATCGAAGTGGATTGGCCTTGAAGTTGGAATGGCGATGGGATGTATCATTTTTCCTATACTATTCGTGATGACCATGCAGGTAATTCTCAATGCAGCTGAAAGAATGGCAATAGGTCCAAAGCTCATGTGGCGTGAGGTTTTTATTGGCTCTAGGATCAGTATAGTACTGACAATTACAGAAATAGAATTTCTGCAGAAAATGGTGAAGTTCCAGTGTCTGAGAGAACTACTGGTATCACAAATTAGTTACGGCTGTGAATGATCTGATCTCGAAAAATTAGTAAAGAGGAGACAGTCATAAATTGCCACCCCCGCTGTGTAACGAACTGTGATATTAAAACAAGGAAACAGATTTTACTTAACAATGATAAAACTGACAAGTCGTTCAAATACAATTTCCTTATTATTTATTTAGTATATACACTATCTACTCTTGTGCTGAAGGGTGGATGTTGAAAAATGGAATGCAATGGATTTGTAAGTTTACATATGATTTACAAATATTTATATTTATATATAGATATATATATATTACCACAAGTTTTCCAATTATAGGAAACAAATTTATATCAGCTGTGCGGTTAATTAAGTATATAAAATTTATCAGCTATGCTGTTATTTTTGTCTCTTGCTATGCTACTCAGTTTTTCATCCTTGACAGTTAAATGCTCACAATTGCTGACAGAAATGGTACTAATGTGTACTCATCTCTTAAAACAGTTCTGTCCTTAATTTCTTGCACACAACACCCGCTGATGATCGTTTCGTTAGCCCACCCAAGACTGAGGGGGACTAAAGATGTAGCTCCTGTGCAATCACTGTGCTCCTGCGAAGTTACAGGCAGCTGGATTGACTGGACATACGACCTCAGGTTTGATGACACGAATAAAACCTGTAACAAGTAAAAATAGGGGCTAATTTCTGTCATCAAGCCCACCTATTTCTAGTGTGTATGAGATGAGCATGTCTCAGGTGTCTGCATGTAGGATGAATGACAACATGGCTCAGTTTGAGTTAGCAATAGCGAGACAAGACAGGTGTCTACTTGCAAACATTCTTTCTGATAAATTAATACATGGAGACATCCAATAATATAAATTCAATATATGAATCATCATCATGTGACGTATTCTTTCCAGAACGTTGTCTCCATTACAGCTGCTCTGAACGCATCACGATTCTGGGCAAGTCGACCTGCATCAGCCAAAGACAAGTTCAGACTCTCTGTGATGTCCTGGGTCCACCGTCGTCTAGGTCGACCCCTTCCCCTTTTTCCAGGGACCATGCCTTCCATCACTGTTTTTTTCCAGACTATTATGTCTTTTTATATGACCGAAAAATTTCAGCTTCCTTATTGCGATGGTATTTAGGAGCCAATGTTCCTGTACATTTAGTGAGTGCAGTACTTCTCTGTTGGTCTTTTTTTCTGTCCAGGGTATTCTCAACATCCTTCTGTAGCATTTCATTTCGAATGATGTAATCTTTTTTGCAACTGTTTTATTGAGTGTCCAAGTCTCGCAGCCGTAAGTATTCAGATTAGCCATTATGGATTTCTTGGCATTGTACATCCAGTAGTTTGCCATTGCTTTCTGGATGGTTCTGGCCGCTTACCATTACAGTCCATGGTGCGCCCTCAGCCCGATACCAGGCCTTTCCAACTCCTGCCCTAGAAGCCGTTGTCAAAATATTATTGATCAATATATGAATACATCCAATAATATAAATTCAATACATGAATACATCCAGTAATATAAATTCAATACATGAATAAATCCAATAATCTGTACAACTAGGTGTGATACAACTATTTCCTTCCCCCTATAATATACCAGGCCCTCTCTCACAAGTGCTATACTGGCTGGTAACATATATCCTAACATATATCCTAACAATATTGTTATGTTCTGATGATAGGAGTTATATGAGACGAGGACTGTTTGGTTATATATATATCAGGTTGGAGTTATCTGAGACAATAGACTGAAGTTATGTGAGACAATAGATTGAGTCCTAACAAGGACTGTTTTGGTTATATTTCAGTTGGTTTTCGTCTTCATCAATCATATCAGGAAATACAATCATTATACCTAATTCCCCAAGATACAATCAGTAACCTGATACATTCATAGTGAAAAAATTTATATTAAATATATATACAGGTGTAGGTAGTATAAATGACTGATGTAGGCCTATTCTCCTACAAGTATAAGTAAGTATATTTACCCTCCAAGATTTAAACAGGCCAGTCGACTTTAGTGAAGCAACAAGAGTTCCCCGTCACGCAGTTAAGCAATAAATCAAAGGTTGACAGCTCTCTCTTGTCCCAGTAGGTCGTGCTGGCCTCGTGTTTGAGTGTGTGTGAGTTTATGAATAAATCTATCCCGTATATATAGGTAGATGTAAGCTTAAGGAATGCTTTTGGTTGGTTCTCGGCGTGGCAAGCTGATTGGTTACATGCAGTTTAGTACAATCCGTCGTACCATCCGTGACCTAGATGAGTCCCGAAAAAACAGGGCTTATGCCTAATTTTATTCTGTTTTTCCGCCATATTGGGTGACAAGATGGCCGCAACCGACATCCGAAAAACAGGGCTTAAGTTTTTATTTTCTGGCGTATACTTAAAGGAAGGGAAACAGTGTATTAACTAAGAAGTGGGGTTACACACTCGTTTCACGACAGCTCAGTGGAATGTGTCACATGCCACCGCTCAAAGCATGACACAACAATTCTGACATCAGACGAACATCAGGCCCGGAGGATGTTAGTACGCCTGGATGAACTAGCCAGCTGGTGCAGAATTAGCTTCAAACCTAAGAAGTCGAGAAGCCTGTCAGTCACGAAATGAAAGATAGCGAAGGTCACATTCATGGTTTCCAACCAAAGAATCCCTACTGTCATTGAGGAACCTGTTAAAGTCTTGGCAGGGTGTACGATGCCTCATTAAAAGACTCGAAGGCAGTGCAACAGATAATAGAAATGGCAGACAGAGGGCTACAGATCATATACCAAAGCAGACTCCTAGGAAAATTCAAACTGTGGTGCCTCCATTTCATATTGATACCTAAGTTGCTGCGGCCACTGCTTATGTATGAAACAAGCGCAAGTACAGTGGAAGCTATAGATCAGAAGGTCAACAAGTTAATGAGGAAATGGCTAGGAGTACCACCAGGTCTGTCAGACGTAGTACTGTACTGCAAAAAGTCAAAACTTCTGCTTCCTTTCAAGTCAGTTGTTGAAGAGTACAAAGTTGGAAAGGCAAGGCATGCAATGATGCTATGCGAGTCAGCGGATGACGTGGTTTAGTCTATTCAGCCCACACTGAAAACGGGAAAGAAGTGGAGAGTGGAAGAAGCTGTTGATGCTGCCCAAGAGTCGCTCAAGCTGAAGGAGTTAATCGAATATACACAAACGAATATACATATAAATACATAGTGATATAACACATATACCAGGACTAAACACCTTAATGGCAAAACGCTGTCTCACTGTTATGGCAAGAATATATGGTCACAATGTACCGGCATCCAAAAAACACGTCCGCTCGGACGGCTAACTATATCGATGTGACAGATGAAAATAGAAGCTACCCTTGAATCTCACCGGGGGCCCTCAAATTTTGTTGAAATCTATCGCCAACGTGGGTCCCACGTGGAATTCCCACGCGTGCTAATTAGTATGCAATAAGTTATCATGCTAGCAGCCACGACATTCGCCCTTTGTCTTATTTTAGTTTAGCCAAGCCTACTGTCTTCTCTCTCGAGCTATTAAAATAAAGCTATCTTTGGATCTCTTACTGTCATCCCTTCAAGGAGGCGTGCCAGAGGCGGCAGGCGGTCAGTTATCAACGTCTTTTGTAGTCACTAAGAGTGAACAGAGTTTTTAACACATCTGGTTAACACGTGAACGCGAACAGTCTACGCGGGTTAGAAATCTCCGCAGGACTGTTGAGGCGAGTATGTTGTTGTAATTGCTGCAGGCTGGCCTCTTCTGTTAACACTTGCTAAGATCTGGCCATTTTTATATTGCTTCAATTTATCCCTTGTTTTTCTTAGTCAATTATGGTATCGTGCTGTTGGTAGTAAGTTACGCGAAGGTGGGATAAGACTTTTGTCAACATCCTAATATTTCAATTCCCAACGTTCATAGACTTGATAAGTCGTTCCTTGAGTCCATACAATTTAATACATCGATTACATACATAAACAGTTCACACATGGTCATCATGAAGAAAATACATATTAAGTTCTGTTCATACTTCGTATATGATTTATCTGCAAATCAGTCCTTGTCAAATAGCATGAATTACTGTAGACAGAACGTCATAACTATATGTACGCGCTGTTGGTGATCCCAACAGCCGACAGTGAGATTATGCGTCTGGCAAATATATAATTAATAAGGACTGTTAATTTATCCCGACATAGGTTTAGTCAATTACTAACCTGGGAAAACATTTTATCTCTTTTCGTAGTAACAGTGGACTGACCCATGTCCATATTTAAATACAATATAACTGTGTGGCACTCCATGCCCGACACTATAAGAATACAAGGACACGTCTTTCCAGTTCGACGGTCATACAAAATAGGGTCCCGTCTCTTGGTCACGGTGCGTGACCTACCAACGCTAACACGTCATACATCGATCGTGTGTATAGCGTTCAATAGACTAATAATACTTCACATTATAATAAATGCTGCAATCCCCAAAAATGCACGCTCTAGCAGACGGTGTCTATAAAAATACCGTAACAAGGACCAAGAGGAACGGAGGAGTCTGGTGGTAAAAAGTTGTGAAAAAGAGCTTTGATTCGCGGCCCAAACGCTAAAAGTTCCCGAGAATCAGGAGAGACGAGAAATCTGACATGGAGCTAACGATTTCCACAAATCTAATATATAATGAAACATCGTAAAATTCAGGCTGTCAGTTGCTATCAAGAGTTCTGGAATAGTCTAGCGTGCATTTGGAGTCTTATTTTATTGGATTTCCTATACAAATAACGTGGAGAAATATTCTTAGTTTCTTGGTTTGCGGTAAAATATTGTTAGCATTTAAGAGTTTTAACGTGTTAAGTTCATCATATTTCACTGGATTTTTGTGTTAATTTAAACCTATTAAATAAACCTATAGCAAAGTTTTCCAGATGCAAATCGAAAATGTAACTACCCGTTATTTCCCGAGTAATAGATGCGTAAAATAATTATAAGACGCTAGGCGATCGAAATTGTTTAATAACAATTTATTTCTATTTCATCTTGTGTAAATCTTAAGTAATTAAATGTTCATAGCTAGTGTTAAAAGCGAAATATTAGCTAAACACTCGTGTAGTTCTTTTTAATATAAATAATTAAATACCGGAGTGATTTTAAAGGTCTTACCTAAACGCGGATGTTAGAATATAATTATAGTAGGATTACCTGTTATCTAAATTCTTTTTTATATAGGTGACCATACCTTTGCGATCTAGCGGTTCTTATAGAGATGCATGGTCAGATGGCTTATGGCGTCCCAATTATATGTTCCTAAACATACAAACATTAACAGAAGAAAAAAACTGATGTTGGAGACCCTTATAGGTCCACCTTCTCAATCCATGATAGCGGTTAAATAACCAGAACACTTCAATGTTAAATTGTTTTAAATGTCATCTTATACATACAAATGTTCCTGCCCTGATGAGGCAGAGCTTACAGCACTAATTTTCTTTAACCAAACCCATATTACAGTAAAGTTTTCCTACCACCAAATCCTACAGAGAGCATTCACGGGTCGTACCCGGCTATTTCCTTCCGAGAACAGCCTGAGAGTAACATTCTGCTGTTTGATAATATTTTCACATTCACTACGACAGAAACCTAGAAAAAACTTATCCCAACCAAATACCTGCAGCACGGAGAGGAATACCCAGGAACAATATATAATCAATGCACCATTCAGCGAATCTCCGAGAAAAAAATAGCAGTTGCCTAGACGGAGTTTTCTGGGGCTGAACTGGACAAACAACAGGACATATAATAGTCTTAAATACATTATGTTTGATTAATTCCATGGAATGTAGGCAGCGTCGGCAGAGGGGTAAGCATAGTTGTAGTGAGCTCACTGTATGTATGTAGAGAGTGAAACGGAACGAAAGAATTTATTTTCTTAAGTTACTACTAATATAACATCTTCTCTTTTATCTATCTCTCACTAAGTCTGAAGGCCCACGGGATAGTTTAAATTAAGGACATATTCTTCATCCGTCCTGACTACTCCCCACTCCAATTAGCAATCATATTTCTGATCTTTTGGGTAAATTACCTCTGTTGGGATCTTCCCTAGTTTTTCCATAGTCATAGGGAGGGTTTATGAGTATATTTTCATTCTCTTATGTAACTATAATTCACTGACGTAATTATAACTATGTATTGATGTTGTGATCTATTTTCTAACGATATAATAAACTTAATAAACCTTAAGCTATTGGTGTTGGTCAAAACTTCCCTGCCATTTATATGTGACCCATAGTTATCTGTTTTCTACGTATGTACATATTTATGTCACAAAATTGTTTGTGTGTGCATACGTGAGGGTAGTGTAATTTGAATCAGTATCAAGTGAGAAAGTGCGTCTCCATTAAAGTGTGTCGTACTAGATAACGGTCGCTCTAATCCGAAACTCAGGCCTTCGAGTTTCGTACACGGCCCAGAACAACCGACCAAGCATACAAGTCAAACGGCGGTAAACCATGCCGTGACACCCATGATGGTACTTGGGATGTATTACCGCCACCAGACTTGGGCAGTGACGAGAGAGAACCATTAAACATTCTGCAAAGAGCCAACATCGGCTGGAGCAGAAGTCAATCGACATCTTACTGGCAGCCAAGTACCCATTCAGAGCTGTCAAGTGAACTCTTTAAGAAAATTTTCCAAACCATAACCAGATCATCACCTGTGATGAATCCTTAGGCTAAAAATGTTTCATTAACACTTTTATTTATTTTTACTCTGTTAAATATAATTGATTATTAAATTGTTATCTGTATATATACAAAGTTATAGCTGATTTAATGAATTTGTGAGTGAACTGCACCCATATGCTCATTGATGTTAAATACATATAGGAGCTATTAAAGTAATATTTTACTGAATTAAATCAGTTGGAGGCTTATAAAACGAGAAAACTTCTCTTCTCCTCATAGAAGTCTGGGAACATACTAAGTTCATTTCGGCTTTGACAACATCAGCCGTGGTGCTTGATTTTTTATGAGTGTCGTGAAACATTCTAAATCCACATATATAAATTAAAAGGTAACTGTAAAGCCTAACACATAAATTCAATAAAAGGAAAGAGAAATGGTAAAAGTACAGTGCTGTCACAATGGCGTACAAAAAATCCCCTTGTTTTCTACTTCGTCTGCAAATTGTAACGTTTCACGTTGATAGTAAAAAGCCTACTGCATCACTACACGCTTTCTACAATAAAACGTGTACTGCATTTCTAAGAAAACCTTGAGCTAGACACCCTGCGTAATGACCTAAATTAATACTTCCATTAATTTCATTTTATACACGGCGTGATGAAAAGACAGATGAACTTAGGATAGAGAGAAGGGAGGGCTGAAAGCAGGAACGCATGCAACCCTAACACGCGTCTCGCGATATACAATTAATGCCACCCTCCCCAAGCGAAAGGCCAGAAGCAATACTTTTTTTCAGATAGACAGTGATAAAAAACACTACCCATACGAGAGTTAGGTTTAAAAACCTGAAAAATGCTTATTGGGAAACATGACATTATACTGGTTTCCGTTTGAAAGCCTGACAGTACCCAGACACCACGTCGTATCGAAGTGAACAGGAGGTAGAAGAAAATGCATATTTTGAACGCAGCCCCTTAGCCCCATTAAACTTATATATTTGGGTTCCTTAGGACTTGCTGACAAAGAATATGTTAAGTGTTACGCAAACAGTCTAGGAATTAACAAGTTATAGCCAAAATAAAATGGTGGTGCTGTCAGACAACACCAAAATCAGAATTGCGCAGTGGCAGGTTTTGAAACCACCATTGTACGGGAAATAGGCCAACATGTTACCTCCTATTTGATTGGCGGGAAGTAAATGTAAGGCTAAACACGATTAGTCGGGCTATAAATACTAATTCTTTGTTGTTAGGGAAACGGTAGTAAGGGTATTTTTTTTTTTTGAAAAGCTGGGTAAATATGGCCCGATTGGTTAGACCCGCCAATATAGTCAATTAGGAGCGTCAGGTCAGTGCCACACTTTAAAATAAACTTACTACGAAAAATTGCGTTGAGAGCCAGATCATATTTTTCTTAAAAAAAGCCTGGGACAGAGGCGGATCGGAATTTGTGCCATAATTTGTGCCATTATTCATCGCCAGTCAACGTATCTGTGTATTATTTCCATGAATTGTGGTAAGCTTGATATATTCGATATCTTTTTAATGAAAATTGAATGTAAATTGATAATTTATGCCTGTATATGTGTGTGGTTCAGTAGCAAACATGAGGCAAGGCCTAAATATTGCTCCAACCTGAACAGGAGGTGTCGGAGAAAAGTAAAACTGCATGGAATTGCCAAACAGTACACTGACACCTATCTTATTGACTAGAAGGAACTAATGCTGGAATTGCAGAGGCGTAGTAACCATTAGGGAGGAGTATACTGGTGTAAATTGTTTCAGATGAAGATAGCAGTTGGCCTACCGCTCTGAACTCAGTGTTTGTTCTGTATTGTGTTCAGTGTAGAAATAGATTATAAATTAGATCTGAAGTAGGAGGTACAACCTTCTTGTTTCAGGGACTGTGGTCCTAGTTATTGAAGCAGCACCTGGTCTGAGTTTTGCTGAATCTAGAGGCTGACAGCATACTCCTGGGTCCAGATAGCGACCAGTGAGGTGTCTCTAGAACACAGGAAGCAATCGAGCAGAGGAGTCTTTTCCTGCCGCCATCACGAAAGTTAAGCTTCTGTGGCCAGAGTAGCTCAACATTATGTGCCCCCTCAAAAATTGACATTTTGTTAACCACAGAGGGACAATTAATGGGTTCAAATGACAGGAACTGTGAAAGTTTCCCAATACTATTTCCCCGATAATCAAACACTTGAAGTCATGATGAAAAACAACAACCAAGCTTGAACACAACCAGTATTACCTCATATTACTACTGCACAAATTACACAAATTACACACATAGAATAATAATAATAAACTATGTCAATACAAAGTTCATATATATATAAACTGTGTAAATAATACTTGTAATTACATTTGATTGTGATTCCTGGTTCACTGTGTAGTTGAATCAGGATATCCATTATTGACAAGAATTAATACATATATTTTTTAAACTCAATCACTTGACTCATTTAAGATAGTCTTATAGAGTGTTATATGTGTGTGAGTGTCACAGTGTTGTAAAGTGTTGTAGAATAAATTAAATTGTTTATCTGTCTGTTGTTGTTGTGGCTTACACTTCATCATTTTCATAACCCTAGACATTTAACGTAGTCATCACACTATTCCAGAATAATTCTGACTGAGGTAAAAATGTGGTAGCAAGTAAGGTCATCTGTAAATACACCACACTTATTAGATACAGATACCTTCACAGCTGATCTCAGTCAGTACACTAAGTCCCCTATAAATATTTATAACATCCCACTTTACCACATATATTGGGGTCCTGTCCGGGATTTTGAATCTTTCCCTATTATAAATATTGGGGGTAATTCACTTCAGGGAATAATAAAAATTAAAAAGGTATCCTTGGGTGAAAATAAATAACGTTGAACTCTCAGTGCCTGTGGTTGTCAGTGGATATTTAGTTAGAAATTGTATTGTTTAGTTAGACATTGTTTTTCATTTACCTGGTAGAAAATGGCGGACCTGGCCAAATTTCGATCTGCTGCTGTGCAGACTGCGAAAGAGTTAGGAATGGACGGGCAAATTATGATTGCTTATGTCACTGCTGAATGTGACAAATATATTGAACGTGAGGAAAGAAGATTTGAGGCTGAAAGAAAGTTAGAGGCTGAAAAAGAAATTAAGAGGTTGCAGATTGAGGCTGAGGCTAGAGCATTGGCGGCGGATCGTGAGGCGGAAATAAAGAGGCTCCAGTTGGAAGAGAAAAGGGCTGAAAGGGAAGCAGAGGAAAAAAGACAGGCTGCAGAAAGGGAAGACAAGCGATTAGCTGCAGAGAGGGAAGCAGAAAAGGAGGAGAAGAGATTACAAAGGGAACATGAGTTACGACTAAGGGAGTTTGAGTTTCAAGGCCATGCTCCTGAAAATGGTGCCAGTCCCTTTACCTCCGATGCTACTGCTAGTCAGGGAGCCTCACCCTCAGCTATGAACTTTCATTCAGATCATTTTGTTGAGAAAGAAGATGACATTGAGAGCTATCTAAATAGATATGAACTATTAGCTACCACTTATGGGTTAGAGAGAGAAAGGTGGAGCTTAAAGTTATCTCAAGGGCTTCGTGGGGCAGCTTATGAAGTTTTTGCCAAAATGAGCAGAGGTGATCAAGAAAATTATGACATGCTAAAGCAGGCTCTTTTGTTAAGATATGAAAAGAACGCAGAATTTTATAGAAAAAAATTTAGGAATGCTAAACTACTGTCAGGTGAAACCTATCATCAGTTCTCTGCACGGATAGAGACATACTTGGAGAAATGGACTTCTCTGGGGAAAACCCAAGATCTTAAGGAAATGATCCTTATAGAACAATTAAGAGAGTCCATGGCTCCAGACCTGAGAAAGTTTTTCATGGAACAAGGTGCAGAGAGACTGGGTGAGCTACTAAATGTTGCAGAAAGGTATCAAGCAGCTCAGGCAGAGGTATCAGGTAACAAAAAGAAACAGGTGGATAATTTTAAGGCACCACAGAACTTTAATAAATTTGATCCTAGAGATCAAAACAAAAGGAAGCACCAGTTTGATAGGCCACGGTATGACAATAAAAATAAAACTCCACAATTCGATGAAAGGAAATATGATGAAAGAAAATCTTTCAACCAAGGAAAGAGATGGTGTAAAAATTGTAAGATGAACAATCATGATACTGACCGTTGCAGAAGGAACCCTATAGTTATGGCCACCCTTCAGGTCAGGTCGACCTCAAGACAGGAGGAGGATATTCTGATAGATACCACTCCAGATGAGATGAGGAAGGCACAGGCTAGGGATAAGACCCTCAAGCCTTGTTTCAGGAAATTGTCAACTTGTCATACAACTCCAGGAAAGGGAAATTTTTACATGAAGAACAAGTTGATTTACAGGAAGGCCGGAACTAGATCCAATGGTCACGGACAGTTGGTTCTTCCAAAGACATACAGGGCAGACTTAATAAGGAGCCTACATGTGAAACAAGATGGGGACCATGAGAAAATAGGTACCATCATCCAAAAGGTGGCTCACAATTATTATTGGCCCAAGGCAAGGTGGGACATTGAGAATTTTGTAGAAAGGTGTAGCATAGCACATGAGGGAAAACCCACAAGTGGGAACATTGATCAGGACCTGGACACGCCACGGGGCAAACGTAGGCCTGACAATAGAAAGAAAAATAAATTAAATAAAGTGGACCAAATGGAATGGGAAGCCCCTTTTCACGGACAAGCTTCAATTAACTGTTTTACAATGGCCACTATGCAGAGAGGGCAAAAAGATGTCTTACCCCAGGATAAGCCGAAAATCCCTCAATCGGACTTAAACAAACTGGAGGAAGAGGATGTAGAGAGGAAATCTCTCATCAAGAATTCTAAGTGGGGAGAAAGCCCCAAGAAAAGAATTGGTAGCGGTCGTTGTGTGCATATACTTCTGGGAAGAAAAATCATCACTATAGCGCTTCGAGTGGAAGAGACCATACCGGTGCATGGGCAAATAGGTCCACAAAATTAAAGGTCCATATGTAACGCTGTTAAGAACGTGGACTGATGAAAAGGCAGAGGAAAATATTACATCCTCATACCAATATGTGAATGAGCTGACCACTCGTTTAAAAACTGGCTGGAAACTTGCCAATGAAAATTTGAGACAAGCCAGGAAGAAACATGCTGCCTATTTTAACAGGAAGGCTAAAGACAGAGATTTGGCTGTGTGAGAGAGAAGGTACTGCTTCTTCTCCCCGGTAGTCAGAATAAGTTACAAATTGGATGGCAAGGTCCATATACAGTTCTAGAGAAGGTGTCTAGAACAAATTATAAGATAGATAAGAAGAGGAAAGAAAAAATCTATCATGTGAATCTCCTGAAGAAATATTTGGAAAGAGAAAATCAGGAAGAGACACACTTGTTGACCTTGTCCATTGCAATGGAGATGAAAAAGGAACCACTTTCATCATTTGAATATCCATTACACCCCTGTGAGACAGCGGCACAGGGGAAAATCAGTACACATTTAACGAAAAATCAGAAAGAGAGAGTACAACAGGTTCTAGATATCCTTACAGAGGTGTTAACGGACCGACCGGGGCATACAAACTTATTGGAATATGATATGAAACTGATAGACCCCACACCTGTCTGTATGAAACCCTATTCGATTCCTTTTGCTAAGGAGAAATCTTTGAAGGAAGAGATAGACTATTTGTTGAAGGAAGGAATTATTTCACACAGTGAATCTTCGTATAGTTCCAGTGTTGTACTCTTAAGGAAACCCTCTGGAGAACATAGACTCTGTATAGATTACAGGAGACTGAATGCTATTACAGAAGGACAGGTGGATCCATTGCCGGATACAAATCAGTTGTTTGCCAGGCTAAATAAAGCTAAATATTTCTCAAAAGTGGATCTGAGTAAAGGATACTATCAGATTCCAGTAAAGCCTGAGGTTAGACCATACCTAGCTTTTAGTACCTCAGAGGGACACTATGAGTTTAACAGATTGCCATTTGGATTGAAGAATGCGCCTAGTGTCTTCTCTAGAATGATGAGAAAATTATTGGACCCTCTGAATAACCCATGCATCACAAATTTCGTGGATGATATCCTTATAGCAACAGAAACATTTGAGGAACACATTGACTCTCTGAACATGCTGTTTAATCGACTTAGGGAAGCGAATTTAACAGCCCGACCAACCAAATGTTGCGTTGGATGTAAAGAATTAGAATTCTTGGGACACACAGTTTATCAGGGAAACATGACCCCTGACCCCAAGAATTTAGAGAAACTAAAGAAAGCCCCGAGACCACAAACCAAGAAAGACGTGAGATCCTTTGTCTCATTATGTGGTTTCTACCAAAAGTATATCAAAAATTTTAATTCCATATGTGCACCGTTAACTGATTTGACCCGTAAAGGAAATCCAGACCGAATTACATGGACACCACAATGTGAATTAGCTTACCAGGAATTGAAGGAAAAGCTCACAAGCAAACCTATTTTGAAATTACCTGACTTAAGTCAAGAATTCATTGTAAGGACGGATGCCAGTAATATTGGGTTAGGTGCAACACTGCTACAGAAATCAGATGCATTGGATGGGGAATTAAGCCCAGTGGCATATGCTAGAAGAAAGTTGAATAAAGCTGAAACCAATTACTCAACTAGCGAAAAAGAATGTCTTGCAGTAATATGGGCGTTAAAGAAATTCAATATTTATCTGCATGGGAAGGCATTTAAGTTGCAAACGGATCACAAACCCTTGTCGTTTCTAGCGCAGGCTAGACATGAAAATTCTAGATTACTCCGTTGGTCATTACTGATGCAGCCATATGAGTTTTGCATAGAGTATATATCTGGAAAGAAAAATCTGGGAGCGGATTTTTTAAGCCGCCATCCGTGTGACGAGAATCACCGTAAGCCCCAGAAATAATAATAAATTTCTCTATGTGTATATAGAATTATAGACTGACATATAACGTCTGTTTTAGGAGGGGAGAATTTGTCGTGAAACATTCTAAATCCACATATATAAATTAAAAGGTAACTGTAAAGCCTAACTGTTGTATCCGTTTACGGTAATGGTGTTGGTCTTCACAACGCGAATGGTAAACTGAACGAAAATGTCAACAAACTGTTCTGTAAAACGGACTACAACAGGTAGTGTTTGAACTGATCACTCGATGGTAAACTGGGCAGTACATAAGTCAGTGATTGCTGGACATATAGTTTATTGACATGGCACATACGAAGAAACGATACGATCATAGTTATAGGTTATAGGTACAAAATGTCATACTTTGAAGTTGCTGATCATTCTTAGTTATTCTTCAAGTGATTAAGTCTTATCAACACCCACAACAATCTATTCAGCTATTGAGTTCGGAATCGGCTAACCTCTCTTTACATCCCTGCCACGACTTTGGCATTGAAGCATGTACGGCATTTAAAACATGTGCATAAGGTAATCAATATAACTTCTTCTACTCGTAGGAATTCTCCGTCTACGATCCAAATCTAAAAGGCAAGCGACTCTGTAGATCCATTCTAGGAATGATAAAATTCCCGCTAGATTAGTAGTAGAGCGGCCTTTTTATGCAGCATTAAAATAAGAAGTGGGCGATAACTTACGTGACATAACTGCGATTGGCTTCGACCTGAAGACCAATACAAATCACAATAATAAATGGCTTCCTTCAACATGCCATTGGATGCACAATATCAAATTACAATCATGGACACAAGCCAGTTCCATGTTTCCACTTCAAAAACTGACGTCACAAACTACTCAACTAGGTTACACGTGCGTCCAAAGCAACTCACACAGCATTGTGCACGTCAGTGCGTGAATCAATCGAACGCTCAAACAATATAACTACATAAAACTGGTGCGTACATTTGGCAGGACCGACGACTACCCCCTTAGGTAATAAATGTACGTAACAGCTCCCTTATTACCTCCCCTTAAAAAAATTAATTCTATTAATTTTTTTTCGAACTAATTACTCGAGAGAGGTGAGTCAAAACTACAACAAGATTTAGACATGCATAAAATTATCATATTAAGAAGAGAAAATTTAAAATAAATCAATATAACTAAATGACAGTATGCATTAAAGCACACATCCACCATCGACCTACTTTGGAACGATGTGGTAATATTCGAAGTAAAAGAAGTTGAAAATGAAAATGAAAATGAAAAATCAACAAAAAAGATGATAATAAAATTCAACTAAGTTTTTCAAAAGAAAATCGAAACATATGATTTCAAAAAATGAAAATGAACAGCAACACTGATGATAATCAATGATAAAAGAATCAGTGAAACAGAAAATTTTGAAATACAATGTGCAAAAATGAAGCAATGCAAAATTAAACACTTTAAGAAGCAACGCACCTACTGTTATCTAGCACTAGTAAGTTTGACTAGTTATCTAAAAGTAAAATATCATGTAGTGGGATACGTGACTACACGTATTGCGAGACACTAATAATGTTAGTAGATGTGTGATTTATAAACAATCAAATTGATTAAATTGAATTAATCTAATTCTAGTACTTAATTACACATAAATAAATAACTAGTAATTTATTCTAAGTAATTCTAATTTCAGTCATTGTGAATATTCGTTCAGAACTATTTAGAGTCAACAAGAATATGTTCCTAATGTTCCATGCACGAAATAAGTTTACGAACACGATATGTAGTGTAATATGTTCCATAACACTAACGAATGTCTATTTGTTGCTTTTTTACCAATGTTTCCATACTAAAAAAAATGTTACTTTAAATATCACTGTTCCCGTTCTAATAAAACGTTACTTCACAAGAAATAATGTTATAATCCATATGTAAGTATGTTCTGAAAGTTATATTTATACGAATACTGTAGAACTACACATAGTCTTCACAGATGTACAATTAATGACACTGTACAAAGTTATTCATGTTTCGGTGAGGACGTTTCTCCATCTAAAAGTAGTTTAGTTTCACCAAGTTCACTAGGGCATCTTGAAAGACAGTCTGCAAATACATTCTGCACTCCAGGAATAGCTCGTATCTCAAAATGGAACGGTTGAAGAGCTATAGCGTAACGCGCTGACTTTGATGACTTAACGTTCCCTGTATTCAATGCGGTAAGAGCTTTCTGGTCAGACTCCACCACAAAGTGTGATCCGAGGAGATAACGATCCAGTTTTGTGATTGCCCAGACAAGAGCAAGGAGCTCTTTGTCTAGAACGGAGTAATTTATCTCGCTCGTTGTAAGCTTTCTGGATACGTACATAACGGGAAATAAGGTGCCTCCGTATTCCTGCATCAAAATCAAAACTGCCGCGAATAGCGTAGGAAGAAGCATCACTGCGAAGAACAAAGGTGAGATCTTTGTTAGGCAACCTTAAAAAAAAGGCTTATTTGAAAAAATTTGTTTTATATAGTCTAACGCCGTTTGGTGATCCTGCGACCACTTTATTACATTAGGTGTGCCTTTCTTCAGTAAAAGAAACGAAAGAGGTGCAGTTATTGTAGACAAATGAGGGATGAATTTAGAATAGAACTGTATTAGTCCTAAGAGTGACCTCACTTGTTTTTTTGTCTTAGGTGCTGAGATGTTTAAAATTTTAGAGACGTTACTGTCTTCTGTATACATGAAACCATGACCTATGCGGTGACCCAGAAATGAGATGTCATGAAAACCGACAAAAGCCTTTGAAGGTTTTGCTGTTAAGTTATAATCCTGTAAGGTAGAAAGTAAAGATTTTAAACCCTGAATATGTTCATCCCAAGAGTCACTGAAAAGACAGATGTCATCTATATAAGTAATGACATCGGGACGATGAGACAATATGCGGCGCATCATGCGGACAAAGGTAGCTGGCGCATTCATTAATCCGAATGGCATAAAATTCCATTGAAAAAGACCCCGTGGGCGATTCGAGAAAGCGGTGAATGGCTTTTGCTTTCGTATGATTGGGTGTGCACTTGCCAATAACCCTTTGAAAGGTCAAATTTCGAAAAGAATGTAGCATGAGATAATTTCTCTAATAGGTCGTCTAAAAGAGGTAATGGTTCCGCATCGAATTTTGTAACTTTGTTTAACTTCCTGTAATCTACGCAAAGACGTATATTGTTGTCTTTCTTCCTAATGATTACCATAGAAGAAGAATATGGTGATGAAGATGGTTCAATTATATTTAATTAGAGCATATCATCCAATTCCTTATCAACCTTATCACGAAAGTGTAAAGGAATAGGATATGGGCGAACTCGAATCGGTGTATCGTCAGTCAGAATAATGTCATGTTGGATGACTGACGTATGACCTGGGATGTCAGTGAGGACATCCTCATACGTGTGTAGAATATTAGAGACTTGCTGACGTTGATCATCAGTAAGAGTAGATGAGATAGTAACATCATTCCATTTCTCAGTGGAATCGAGTGGTACAACTGGTATTGGTAGTTGTACATCATCGAAAGCAGATTCTTCTTCTTGGATGACTGACAAACTAGAATAGTGTTGAATAGGAGGTGTAGGATCGTCAGTTGCTTGAAACACTGCCTGTAGATAATCAGGACGTGAGTAATACTCCTTCAACATGTTAATGTGGAAGGTTTTATTTTTGCCATTAACATCAACGATGTAGTCGACATCGGATATTCTTGAGATGATCCTGAAAGGACCTCTCCAGGTAATTAAAAGACGATTGTTATGCGCAGGGAGTAATACAAAAGCTTCATCACCAGGTATGGGCTGGCGAGACGTCTATATTTGTTTGCTGATGGTCGAGCCTTTTCCTTGGCCTGTTCGCATGATGCAGTCGCCACTCTACAAGCATCTATCATCTTCTCTCGAAGAGAGATCACATACTCATAAGAGGATTGAGTTTCCTCTTCAATATTCTCATCCACCAATAAGTCGTGGATTAACGACAATCGGACCCGCGTGGTTGCATGCCAAAAACAAGCTGGAAGGGAGAAAACCCCGTTGCTTGATTTTGTATTTCGCGATACGCAAAGAGACAAGCGGGTAGGACCCGATCCCAGTCTTGGGGATGGTCTTGAGTCATCTTACCCAACAACTGCTTGAGTGTTCCTATTGGGACGACGCTCAATTTAACCCATTTGACATCGGATGGATAAATAGAACTAAGAGAGATCTGTCTATACCTAATGTCTTCATAACTTGAGACATGGATTCAGAAATGAACTGAACCCCATGATCCGACAAGATTTTCCGTGGAAAACCAATGCGTGAGAGAAGATTAACATCAATGCCTCTGCTACACTGGCAGATGAAGTGTTCTTGAGAGGGATGGCCTCAGGCCAACGAGTGCACATATCAATGCACGTAAGAATATGCGTATGCCCTCTAGCAGATGGAAGCCATTGGACCAATAATGTCAAATGGCCCATTTTATCAAATGGTCTAATCGGAGATGTCCGCAGCTTGAATAGTGAGCCGCATGAAATGGACCCCGTTACCTTAACTTCTTGATACATATCAAACAGGACCGACAATAGAGAGTGATGTCCCTATGGACGCCTGGCAGTAGAATGCCGAAAGCACTCTGGATTTGGTACGCGAAAAACCCATAATGGCCCGCACATTTGCGAGTCATTGAGCATGGTGTCGTAATATACGAGATCTCATACAGGATGGGACAACAATCTGAGCACATAAGAATACATCCTTTTCGCGTATTACTCCTAACCAAAAATCCCATTTTTTAAGTATAAAGTCATGTCTAGATTTTGCAAGCTTTTGTTGCTTGTATTCTTTTTGTTAACATACTGAAAGAACTTTTTTTAATTTAATGAATTATCATTCTCTTTTGCAATGTTGCAAACAACTCCCGTGAAATAGGAGCATCATCATCACAAGTGGTATGAACTGTAGTTTCAATAGGTGTATCATGCGACATATTAGTAGTTTGCGCTCTAGTCACTACTGCATTTGCAGTTTGAATATGTCGCTCGGATCTTGTACCCCATTCAGCTTTGCTGTGCTTGTGGTGTACACTCTTTAATACCATAGTGTATGCGACCAAGTATTACAATCACAAATTGGGTTAGGCAGAAAGACATGCATAGATCTTTCCTGTAAAGAAAGATGTGTTAAGATCAATACTAGCAGTGGGAAATGTTTCAATAGTGCCACCAAATGTTACACATTTGACAACCCGGCCCGTGGCACAACTTGGGTCGATCAGCGAAGTCCGGACACCGATTGTTGTACAACCTGAGTCAAATAGGATAGAGCATGAAATATTATTGACAAATCCCTTGTGAAACTTAAGAGAGCCCTGTCCCTGGTGTACTGACGCAGCAGTGGCTGTACAGCCTGCAGGCAGGCTAGGCAAGGTATGTCCGCAACGCAGCGTCGTGATCGCCTTAGGCTGGAAAAGAGTCGAGCATTCTGGACAGTCTTTCACCTGGGAACAATCTAGAGAACAAGACAAATAGCATTGTGAGTTTTCAGCTACTTTACCCTGTTCAATGTTAGCCTCTGTGTAATCATTAAAAGCAACATTTAGAATGTCTACCTGGCACACTGTATTATTCGACGATCTATCTCGTCGGCGCGATCGATTGTGATTTTTTGTCATTAAAATTGCCATAATTGTACCCGTTTCTGCATGGCTAGAGTTAAAATTTGGGATGATTAGTCCGATAATTTGTAAGAATGATCGTTATGATTTTGGTTTAAATGGTTTATTTCCAAAAAATATTGTCTGTTTTGCGGACCCTGAGACCTTGATCTCCAGTTTTGTATATTATAATGTTCTTGATTATTTGTGAAATTATTGTTACCAGAATCTCGCGTTCGGTGAGTTTGGTTTCCAAGAAACATTAAATGGAGGGAGTCCCAGATTGTTGAAATTGCTTCCCTTCGTAAAAGTTATCATTGCCGTTGAAATTATGATTATATTTCCCTTATTGACATACCTATCAGCACTAAAAGAACGATTGCGTTAAAAATTGTTTTGTTGTGCTGCAAAAGCAACAGGCAATTCATCACTCTTAATGCATTGCGCGATTTAGCCATAGATCCATGTTTGGGTGAGCAGTGCAAAAATTTTTTTGGCATGTTCTTCTAAATTCTTTTCATAGATAAAGGTTTCGTGTTCGTGTAAAAAATGCGAGAAATAGGTAGTGGATTTACCGACGAAAGTACCTTATCGCGCATCAGTAAATCAAAGAGAACCTTCATACGACTTTTCAATCAATTTGGATAATTCGACTCCATCTTTCTAATGTTAGTCGTTATCTGTGACAGAAATCAATCACTAAAATTTCTGCCAGATTGAGGTAAGTAATGTGTGTGAAAATCTCAAACGATATTCGTTTAGGGGGCCTGTCATTTGGAATTTTTGCAGAAGTGCTGCTCTCTAAGAGCCTTGTAGTGACCATATTTTTCTCACCAAGTGCGCTGGTGGTATGATAAACTGCTAAATTTGCTAAAATGGCTCTCCTGTAAGTAATCTGGTATAAATATTGTACAGTAGGTTCGAAGCGCTAAAATCCACGTTATAAGACCCACAAGTGGCTTCAAACCTATCTAGGAAGATTATCACGTCATCAGCCGGGGGGTTAAATTTTGGTAATTTAAGGTGAATTTCCTTAAAATTATCATGTCAGGATGAAGTATTTGGCTTTCAAAAAGTTCTCTGTAGAATTAGCTTCCATGCGAGTTAACCTAATTCTCTCATATTTCTGACTCTGCTAATTTCAGTTCATGTCTTGTCGTTTTTTCTCATTCTCTTTTCCATCTCAAGCTGAAGTCGTTTTACATTTTGTTCCGCTATCAATCTTCTACTCTTCCATTTCTTTCCTTTTGTTTCTGTTCCATTTCCTTTTTCAGCTAGTGAATTAATCTTTTTTCTTCCATTATCTTTTTTGTTACTAACTTCTGTTCCATTTCCTTTTCAGCTATTAATCTTTTTTTCTTGCCATTTCTTTTTGTTTCTGTTCCATTTCTCTTCTAATTCCTCTTTCTTCAGCCTCCTTTTATTTTCTGTTCTGCCTCTCGCAGAAAATCGTTATTTCTCTTCTAATTCAGGGCGGCTAATCTCATTTTTTTCTCATCTTCCTCAGCAGTTAATCTCATTTTTTTCTCATTCTCCTCAGTCTCAATCCGTTTTTTGATCTGCGCTCAAATTTCAAATTTTCCAAACGTAAAGTTTCTAACCTTTCCTCTGATCAAGCTTCTATTTCTTGAGCTTTCTTATATTCTGACAATAGCGAATTGCTCTTACCTCTTCAGCAGGTATTTGCAAAAGCTTTTTGCTTGCTTAATGAAATAGTCTAAGGTAGCCATTATCAATATTATTATGTAATAATACTATTTAAAAAGTGTTACTACAACTAGTGGTCTTTCGTTCCTGTTCTAGAACGGTAAAAATCAATTTATATAATAGGCAATAATATTAATAATTAATAATGTAATTTATAACATGTAAATGGTGTGAAAGCAGTAATGTGACCCAGGACAACTAGTACAATAATGACACGACAAGATATTCAAAACAAACGACTAGACGTTCGCAGAAATCCAATTAAAATAAAATGAGAAACTAAAATGGAATGTCGTAAAGCAAATTACGATGATAACTGCGATTAAATAATGCACAGACAATTGACAACACAGTGTAAAAAACATAAGTTTTGTAAAAAACTAAACGACAGGAAAGGTGAGATAGACAATAATCACATACAAAATACATCATAATGAAACTAAGGTACAAGTAAAAATAAGCTACCAAAAAACAACAAGTAAACCGTGAACACTACAGCTAAAACAGACAGGTGTCACAGACCACCAGACACAGTGGACCTAGAATCCTTCTACGCGCTCACGCGTAGGAACATTCCACTGCGGGAAGTCTGCAAAATAATGTCCTACAGAACGTCTGACGAAGAGCCCGAATTGGCTTCGAGAATGGATCTCGTTCGTCAGATCCACTTCCCAACCTCCCGCGAAGAATACACAACATATAACACATAACACGGAAAATATAAAAGTGGACATAATCACTTAAGGCACAGCTAATAGTAATAAAGTGTAATATAACGGATATACAAGTTATACTTAGCAGCTCGCGTGCAGGTAAAAATCAAAGTGCCTCGTTCCCCGTGTATGTACGTTTAGAGGATGCAATACTTCGCTCCTGCGTATATCAAACTAGCTCGCACGTAGTACTGACGAAGAGCGGTGAGTAAGAGCAGTCAGTCACTGTACAACCCGAAGTGAAGGTTGATAGATGACCTTGCGAATATTGTAACGGTCAGTTTGATTACGATTCATGTTGACAAAAAAAGACAACAAGTCCAACTTGACGATGATGTCGCCTTGAAAGTACACATTCTACCCCTATATTCAAACGATTAATTTGCTTGAGTAAGATCCGTTGAAATACTGAATTTCAAACCACGCTGAGCGCATCCAAATCACTGTTGTAGCCGTTTCTGGTAATGGTGTTGGTCTTAACAACGTGAATGGCAACCTGAAGGAAAATGTCAACAAACTGTTCTGTAAAACGGACTACAACAGGTAGTGATTGAACTGATCACCCGATGGTAAACTGAGCAGTACATAAGTCAGTGATTGCTGGACATATAGTTTATTGACATGGCACATACGAAGAAACGATACGATCATGTTTAAGAGTTATAGGTTTAAACGTACAAAATGGTCATACTTTGAAGTTGCTGATCATTCTTAGTTATTCTTCAAGTGATTAAGTCTTATCAACCACCCACAACAATCTATTTCAGCCTATTGAGTTCGGAAACGGCTACATTCATGCTAGTGATTCGAATCGGCTAACCTCTCTTTACATCCCTGCCACGAACTTTGGCATTGAAGCATCTACGGCATTTAAAACATGTGCATAAGGTAATCAATATAACTTCTTCTACTCGTAGGAATTCTCCGTCTACGATCCAAATCTAAAAGGCAAGCGACTCTGTAGATCCATTCTAGGAATGATAAAATTCCCGCTAGATTAGTAGTAGAGCGGCCTTTTTGTATGCAGCATTAAAATAAGAAGTGGGCGATAACTTACGTGACATAACTGCGATTGGCTTCGACCTGAAGACCAATACAAATCACAATAATAAATGGCTTCCTTCAACATGCCATTGGATGCACAATATCAAATTACAATCATGGACACAAGCCAGTTCCATGTTTCCACTTCAAAAACTGACGTCACAAACTACTCAACTAGGTTACACGTGCGTCCAAAGCAACTCACACAGCATTGTGCACGTCAGTGCGTGAATCAATCGAACGCTCAAACAATATAACTACATAAAACTGGTGCGTACATTTGGCAGGACCGACGACTACCCCCTTAGGTAATAAATGTACGTAACACTAACACATAAATTCAATAAAAGGAAAGAGAAATGGTAAAAGTACAGTGCTGTCACAATGGCGTACAAAAAATCCCCTTGTTTTCTACTTCGTCTGCAAATTGTAACGTTTCACGTTGATAGTAAAAAGCCTACTGCATCACTACACGCTTTCTACAATAAAACGTGTACTGCATTTCTAAGAAAACCTTGAGCTAGACACCCTGCGTAATGACCTAAATTAATACTTCCATTAATTTCATTTTATACACGGCGTGATGAAAAGACAGATGAACTTAGGATAGAGAGAAGGGAGGGCTGAAAGCAGGAACGCATGCAACCCTAACACGCGTCTCGCGATATACAATTAATGCCACCCTCCCCAAGCGAAAGGCCAGAAGCAATACTTTTTTTCAGATAGACAGTGATAAAAAACACTACCCATACGAGAGTTAGGTTTAAAAACCTGAAAAATGCTTATTCGGAACCATGACATTATACTGGTTTCCGTTTGAAAGCCCTGACAGTACCCAGACACCACGTCGTATCGAAGTGAACAGGAGGTAAAAGAAAATGCATATTTGAACGCAGCCCCTTAGCCCCATTAAATTTATATATTTGGGTTCCTTAGGACTTGCTGACAAAGAATATGTTAAGTGTGTTACACAAATAGTCTAGGAATTAACAAGTTATAGCCAAAATAAAATGGTGGTTCTGTCAGACAACACCAAACTCAGAATTGCGTGCAGGTGGCAGGTTTTGAAACACCATTGTACGGGAAATAGGCCAACATGTTACCTCCTATTTGATTGTCGGGAAGTAAACGCAAGGCTAAACACGATTAGTCGGGCTATAAATACTCATTCATTGTTGCTAGGGACACGGAAGTAAGGGTATTTTTTTTTTGAAAAGCGGGGGTAAACATGGCCCGATTGGTTAGGACCCGCCAAATATAGTCAATTAGGAGCAGTCAGCAGGTCAAGTGCACACTTAAAAATAAACTTACTACGAAACAGTGCGTTGAGAGCCAGATCATATTTTTTCTAAATAAAAGCCTGGGACAGAGCGCGGATCGGAATTTTGTGCCATAAAATTTGTGCCATTATTCATCACGCCAATCAACGTATCTGTGTATTATTTCCATGAATTGTGGTAAGCTTGATATATTCGATATCTATTTAAATGAAAATTGGAATGTAAATTGATAATTTATGCCTGTATATGTGTGAGTGGTTCAGTAGCAAACATGAGGCAACGGCACCTAAATATTGCTCCAACCTGAACAGGAGGTGTCGGAGGAAAAGTAAAACTGCAGTGGAATTGCCAAACAGTACACTGACACCTATCTTATTGACTAGAAAGGAACTAATGCTGGAATTGCAGAGGCGTGAGTAACCATTAGGGAGGAGTATACTGGTGTAAATTGTTTCAGATGAAGATAGCAGTTGGCCTACCGCTCTGAACTCAGTGTTTTGTTCTGTATGTGTTCAGTGTAGAAATAGATTATAAATAAGATCTGAAGTAGGAGGTACAACCTTCTGGTTTCGGGGACTGTGGTGCTAGTTATTGAAGCAGCACCTGGTCTGTGTTTTGCTGAATCTGAGAGGCTGACAGCATACTCCTGGGTCCAGATAGCGAGAATAGCGACCAGTGAGGTGTCTCTAGAACACTAGGAAGCAATCGAGCAGAGGAGTCTTTTTCCTAGCCGCCATCACGAAAGTTAAGCTTCTGTGGCCAGAGTAAGCTCAACATTATGTGCCCCCTCAAAAATTGTACATTTTGTTAACCACAGAGGGACAATTAATGGGTTCAAAATGACAGGAACTGTGGAATGAAAGTTTCCCAATAACTATTTCCCCGATAATCAAACACTTGAAGTCATTGATGAAAAACAACAACCAAGCTTGAACACAACCAGTATAGACCTTCATATTACTACTGCACAAATTACACACATAGAATAATAATAATAAACTATGTCAATACAAAGTTCATATATATAAACTGTGTAAATAATACTTGTAATTACATTTGATTGTGATTCCTGGTTCACTGTGTAGTTGAATCAGGATATCCATTATTGACAAGAATTAATACATATATTTTTTAAACTCAATCACTTGACTCATTTAAGATAGTCTTATAGAGTGTTATATGTGTGTGAGTGTCACAGTGTTGTAAAGTGTTGTAGAATAAATTAAATTGTTTATCTGTCTGTTGTTGTTGTGACTTACACTTCATCATTTCATAACCCTAGACATTTAACGTAGTCATCACAATATTCCAGAATAATTCTGACTGAGGTATAAATGTGGTAGCAAGTAAGGTCATCTGTAATACACCACACTTATTAGATACAGATACCTTCACAGCTGATCTCAGTCAGTACACTAAGTCCCCTATAAATATTTATAACATCCCACTTTACCACAATGAGGCTGCGTAGAATTGAAGCATCGTTTCTTCAATTAACATCTCTGCCAAGAGCAATCTTGAGCGAAAGGTAGATACGAGTATCTCTGAAGAATGTAGTAGATACTCTGAACTGTGGTCACTGTTGGACCATCACTGCAGAGCAAAGAGAGAAATCAAGTGACATAATTAATTGGAAGTACAGCAAATGGTTTACTACGATTTGGCAAAAGAAAAAAAAACAACATATTCACATTTATTTTCTTCTGACCGTGTTTCTATCATTATAATTTTTCTGTAAGATATAGACTCACACTTTTATCGTGGCAGCAAAATTGATAGTTTATAATGAGCAAACAATAAAACTACAATAATAATAATATACAAGGCAAGAGGAGCTGTCACTGCATTGGGAAGTACATGGGCATTAGGAAAATACGTTCAGCACAAAAATAAGAATCTTCAACTCAGACATCAAGTCAGTCTTGTTGTATGGCTCTAAAACATGGATAAGGACAATAAAGACAAACATAAAGATACTGACTGTTAATAAATGGGTACTTGCGTAGACTAAAAGGATTACAATTGTATGACACGATCCTAAATGTGGAGCTGATATAAGAACCAAACCAGAACAAAAACCCAGTAGAACAAGAGGTGAAATGGCGACAATGAATTTAGATAGAGCACGCATTAAGAAAACCATTTGATAGCATTACAAGGCAGTCCTTGTTCTGGAACCCTCGGGGTAAGCGAAATAGAAGGCGACTGCAAAATACCTGCAGAAAGTAATGCAGACAGACAAGAAAAGAGATTAAGAAGACATTGCAAGATCAGGATAACGAATGGTGGAGCACTCGTAGGCTTGACGTGAAGTTTTTTAAGGCGTGTGCTCCAGATGGGGGCTGTTTGATATTTTTTTTAAACATTTATTTTTTAAATTTAGTTTTATTTAAAGGCCATCAATGACGTTCATTTTGAACAAAAGAAACAAAAGTGGGATTATGTTCTGTTAACAACAACTTGGCGATTGGCCACTTTATCTTTTCTTTGCTAACTAAAAAAAATGTTAAATTATAATCGTTTTTTCCTGCGACAAACTCTTTAAATCTCAGCCCTTTATATCGCCTTACTGTTTGGTCACTGTTTTCACCTCCTCACAAAATCCACTAATCTCTTCCGAATTCCGACCCTTCATTCAGCTGTCGAGTCGGAGGTAGACCTATTTTCTGGCCGCTCTCTTGGGTCATCGCTTCTCATTTACGACCTGGATCCGAGGAAAAAGCACGCAGAGAAAATGAACATCGGTTAATCGCTTAATACCGTGAAAACAAACTCCAGCGCTTCGTCAGTTTGGTGATCTATTAGATTAGAGCAGTAGCCATCTCCGCAGCGAAGGACGGTTGCGATGTATCTTCAGCGTCTCTTGACTTGATGGTACACGCTGATAAACTCTTTCCTGTCCATCTCTTAAAGCGATGTTCTTATCTTACCACTTCACCTTCGACTTTTCCAGTCTGCTACGGTTTTCAATAATGTGTTACGTCTCTTTGTGTGTCCAGAATATTTTATCTGTTTAATTTTGATCTCTTTCTTTATTTCTTTTTTTCTTCTTTTTAAATGAGATGCACCGTCTTTCTTTCGCATATCCATATTTCACATATCCATATTTCACATATCCATATTTCGCATATCCATATTTCACATATCCATATTTCGCATATCCATATTTCAAGAGCCTCCGTTCATCTATTCCTTTCTTTGTTGTACATGTTTCTGCACTGCCCGGTAATAAATGATCTACACAACTTGATGACCTTTTCTTTAACGTCTTATTTAGAGGTCTTCCTCATTCTTTTTATTTTTGTCTCCAGTTATCTAATACGAGCCGCGGAAGCACAGTGGTTAGTGCACTGGCTTCCTATCTCTGTGGTCCATGGTTCGATCCCCAGTTGAGGTGGGATTTTTTTTTTAAGACCGCAAACGGGTCCGGTGTCGACCCAGCCTCATGAACTGGGTACCAGAGCAACTCTGGGAAGGTTAAGGCGGCCGGTGTGATGCCGACCACATCACCCCTAGTGTGCCGATGGTCAAGAAAATTTGGGCCTTACACCATATTCCCGAAATGCTTCAATGAGCGTGTAACGGGGTCCTTTCCTTTCCCTCCCTTTCTCTACAACATTTTTTGGGGTCTCTTTCTACGTTTATTACTCTGATGATTACAGAACAAGGACCGCCTTGTAATGCTGTACAAAGTTTCCTCATTGTATGTACTATATCTATCTCCAGTGTCTACTTCTCCAATCTTGTTGCACTAGCAATTTTCGAGTTCTGGTCATCATTTCAACATCTCTGATCTTGCCATACCATCTCAATCATTCTGTTCTAAGCAAGCGCCCATTTATGAACATATGTAGCTTCTTTATTGCTATGTTCGTTGCTTTCCGTGTTTCAGAGCATACAATAAGATTGACTTGACATTTGAATTGAAGATTCTGATTTTTGTGTTGGATTTGATTTCTTTTGATCTCCATATACTTCCCAATGCAATGAAAGCTCAACTTGCTTTTTCTCATTCTTATTTTGATTCACTGTCTTTGTAGCGAACGGACAGACATATTCTGGAAATCGCCGAACAGATACATTCTGGAAATCGTCCCGTAGTTAGGTATCTTTATGATAAATCGCAAAATATACTACTTGTCAAAAGTCAAGGGCCACTTAGAAAAACCTTGGTTGAAACCATAAAACAAATCTGATATAAACGTAATTGGTATCAGTCAAAACGGCATTTATTGAATACCAAATTGACATGTCACGTAAAGAAATGGAAACACACATTCAAATGCAATGAAACTGTGAAGTGTGTCACCCACCTTTTCAAAAGTCACACAATAGATATTGGACAAATACACATTTCAAAATCGGGTATGACCACCGTTTGCAGCAAGGCATTCAAGACAGCGTAGACGCATCGAGTCCACAAGGGTCCGAAGAGTATCCTGATGAACAGCTTGCCATTCCTGAAGCAGAAATGCAGTCAGCTGCGCAATATCCATTGGCAGGGGGTGATTTGTTGACAATCTTCGACCAAGGACATCCCAGAGGTGCTCAATCGGAGAAAGGTCAGGTGAATGAGCTGGCCACGCCATCCTGATGATCCCATGTTGCTGAATAAACTCATTCAGCACACGAGCTTGATGGGGTCGAGCTTTATCATCTTGGAGGATGGCATTACCACCTATGGCCTCCAGAGCAGGCTGAACAATTGGTCTCAAGATTTCGTTCTGGTATCTTGGGCCGGTCAAGTTGCCTTGGATGATGTAGAGTGGGGTCCTGCCGTGTCTGTAGAAGCCTCTCCAGAACATGACAGAACGCCTACCATAACGATCCACCTCTCGAATTGTGTCATCAGTAAATCGCTCTCCTGGTCGTCTCCAAACTCGAATCCTGCCATCATTGAATGACACAGTGAAGCGAGATTCATCAGTGAAGAGAACTTGACTCCATTGTTGCCTTGTCCATCGGATGTGCTCGCGAAACCAAGCAACACGGGCTCTGCGATGAGCAGGAGTAAGAGGGATTCTGACTGCAGGACATCGAGCAGCCAGTCCAAATTCATGTAAACGTCTGTGAATGGTGCTTTGACTGACATTAACGTTTACAGTTTGTCTCAGCTGACATCTTAGAGTGGAACAAGTCACTGTTCGATGGCGCAGGGCTGACAACAAGAGGTAACGGTCATCATGTCTGTTGGTGCATCTAGGGCGACCTGGCCGGTGGCGATCCTCCACACATCCTGTGGCCTGAAATCTCTGCAAAATTCTTTGGATAGTAGAGTGTGACACTGCAAGCCGTCTAGCAACCTCACGGACAGATAAACCACTTTCAACCCACGCTATAGCCCTCATTCATTGTAAGGTGTCAAGACTTCTTCTCGGTGGCATGGTTTTTGCAAGTGATGAAACTACCCTAAGTCTGCTGATTGTAAAACAAATTAAGAGTGAACTCTGTTCACGAAAAGTCGCCATTGCACGTGGAATGTCAATCAGCACGATTACTTCACCTGTTTGGTTGTACGGAAGTTTGAAAAAACAGATTAAAAATGTGAATTTATGATCAGCAAACAAAATTGCATGTGATCACAATAGTTGTCGGTGAGTTGTTTTTATGCTTAACGTGCATAGAGAACTGTCAGAGGAAGATATTGCACCCATTTTTACTAAAAACTTCCTTAATTTAATCATTCTATGCGCTTATATAAAAGTGTATTGAAAATAATAGGGTGGCCCTTGACTTTTGACGAGTAGTATAATTCTTATGGAATTCACAACGGGGGAATCACCGAATTATTCTGCAACGGAAAGGGAGGCAACCAATCAGAAGTGCCAAAAAAAGAGCCAATCAAACGCAGAGGTAGTGAAACGGACAGACTCATCGAAATCAAAAAAGGAGATTCAACCAGAGAGAGATTAAACCAATCAGATTGATGAGAGGAAGATCCAATCAAAATCAGGTTCAATCAAATCATGCATACTGGGAAATTGTACATAACTCTGCTTTAGACTCAATTCTGGACTCTCAAAAATTCACTTCAAGATCTTATAGCCAAGAAGACGTCCAGCAGACTGACCCACACGAGTAAGAAGCCACAAGTTACAGCAGACAGCTAAGATGTCAAGCTGACTTGCTCTGGTGAAACCGATTGCTTAGCGATAAGCTCAAGCCAGTCCTCGTGATAGGTGTCTGAAGGTTATGTTTTTAACAATGTATAGATTGTTAATTACACTGACTAACAAAAAAAAACTTTTTTTTTCTTTCTCTAACATTTCTATGTTTTTCTGGTCAATTTTAATGCGCTGTTTTTAAATCTGCAAACCGTTTTTCTCTATCAGGTCGGGATCTCTAGAAATACGCAATTGAAGTTTTTTAACAACGCATACAGTATTACAACATCATTCGTACAAGAAGCATAACAGTTATGTAGGCTTGAATTTCTTTGCAGTCGACTTTCGTCGGTGAATGGCATGTGGTACATCGCGATGAAGCATCCAACAATAATCGGCAAGCATGGTCACACTCCACCGTCCTTGATAACGTGACTCCATTACGGCGATATCTTGATGGAATCATTCTCCATGTTCATTGCTGACTTCGCCAAGGTTGTCAGGGAAAAAGTTAAGATGTGAATCGAGCAAATGGATTTTGAGGGACATGTTACAGCCCATAATTATGTATGCATCTATGCACTGCTTAACAATATGCAACATAGTCGACAGATTTGTGATTTTCCAGAAAGTTATCGACGATCGATTTGAATGCCATCCATGCGCGAAGTTCACTACCATGTAACAAGTTCTCGAATTGTTTGTCTGCAATAACTTTCCTAATCTGAGGTCCTACAAAGATACCTTCCTTTATCTTTGCATCGCTAACTTGCGGAAACTTTTCTCGAAGATAAGTGAAAGCTTTGCTCGTTTTATCTAACGCTTTTACAAAATTCTTCATGAGCCCCAACTTTATATGTAACAGTGGTAAAATGAAGGTGTCTTTGTTAACTAATGGCTCGCGTATTACATTTTTATGCCCGAGCTGCATACGATCCCGGATAGGCCACACCTTTCTTGCATAATGTTCCTGTCTGTTGCGGCTGTCCCATTCACATCGGAAGCAACAAAATTTAGTATACCCAGTCTGCATGCCCGTGAGAATTGCAATGACCTTTAGGTCTCCACAAATCCGCCATTGGTAGTCATTGTACTTTATTTTTTCCAAACGTATAGCCATATTGTCATAAGTTTCTTTCATATGAACAGAGTAAGCGACTGGAATTGATGAAAAAAAATTTCTGTTATGCAATAACACGGCTTTTAGACTAGTCTTGGAAGAATCGATGAAAAATCGCCATTCGTTGACTATGTGCTCATGAACGTTTACATCTTTGCAATAGCAAATGTCATCATCCATCTCAAAGTATTGAACAAGTTCTCTGTGTCTATGACGAAATTTAGATATCGGAGTATTGGGCGCTAAAAGATTCCATTCTTTGAGTCGCGAACCGAGTAATTCCGCTTGTCCTTTGGTAAGAGCGAGATCACGTATTAGATCTGAAAGTTCTGAATGGTTAATTAAGTAAACACCATCATTCACCGGTATGTAATCTGAGTCAGAATTAGTTTCTAAAGCAGGTAAACTATCACTTTCTGATGGTTCATTTACGTCCAACGGATATTGTTCTGGTGGTACTTGGATCGGACACGTGATTGGATCATGAGGCACTGGTTTCGAAACCGATTCAATATTTGGATAAACCACAGACTTTCTAGTTTTAAAAGTGAAACCATGGATATTTGTCAAGCAGAAGTAACAATCAGTAGTGTGATTTGTATGTTCACGCCATATTACTGGCACGCCAAAAGGCATCGACTTATGCTTCGGCGATTTTAGTAACCAACCTGCCAATGTATCGAACAAACCGTATTTGGCTTCCAAGATTTATTTGCATCATCAACTTTCGAATCGAAATAAAGTTCATATGCTATCTTTAGTAATGGTGTAAAGTTTTTCTGGTCAACACGATCGGTAAAATATCTGCACACGTAACAGAACAGATCAGCCGAATTTCTACAACTTCTAGAAGCCATATTTTGCTCAGAATTATTTCAAAATACAGTAACTATTTGAAAAATCGCGTAACATATGTCATGCATCTTTTAGCAGTATAAAAAGTAGAATTATGTTGCTTTTTATTAATTTTTAATAAGTTATATAGTAAAAATGAAACGGAGCAAATAACGGTTTCCCAAAAATATATTTATTCACAAATATCTTAAGAACCCGACGTAATAGAGATAAACGGATTTCAGATTTGAAATCAGCGCAAGAAATTGACCTAAGAACACTTATTCTTATATAAGAAAGAAAAATGTTGTTTGTCAGTGTTATTTTTGTGTCATGTCATTTGATGTAATATTTAACATTAATTTGATTTACATGCTGATGTCTTATCTTGGTACTCCTAACACTACGCTGACAACTGAAGTTGGTCTCCGGCCGAATATTACCTGAAAACAATTCTGAACAGCATTGGCGCAGCTATAGTCCTTGTCAGGACTATACGTAATGTTAGTATAAAAGCTTTCAGTCCATTTTTTGGGCTTAGTTTTTAATGTTGTTTGCACAAGAGTTGGTCTTCTTCTACTCCTTCTACTTTCTCTTCTTCGTTCGATGTAAATTCTTCTCTTTTTATAAGGGAAAACACTTTGGCAAAACTAAGGACTAAAGGGAATTAATTAAGACAATTAAGAAATTTTTTAATGATGTCGTTAGTCTTCCGATGTATTGTATTGATTGTATGATATACTTCTTTGATCGACATGACCACGGCCTCATGGAATTCACGGCCTCGTGACTATGTTGTCAAAATGAGCATTCTGATCAGTAGTGGCCCGTGATCATCGGAGGATCGTCATAGTTGTAGACAACAGATACCATAGTCTGGTGCATATGTTTGAAGGTTACTAGACGAGAGAGAGTCGCAACTAAAGTTTCTGATAAAATGTAAAATCGACTGCAGTGTGTGAGTAAAGGACCACGTCGGCATTGCCTGGTAGTAGCAATGCGTCTACCTGTCCAGGTGAATAAAGTCTACACCTGATCAAGCTACAGTAGTGTCTGTAGAGAAAGAAACTGAAGGAGATAAGTGAACTGTTTTATTGAGAAAGCAAAATTCAGAAGTCACCACATTTGCCGATATGATGATAAGAGACATTGACAGTTTATTAACTTCCATCTTGTGTTTTTGTAAGTACCTATCTGAAACTTTCACTAGGCATCTATTTTAATTATTAAAGTCTACTGGTATATTTTTTTTTAAATTGCAGTTGGTTAATTTTGTTAAATTACAGTTACAGTTCTAAATTGTGTTCTTGTGTGAAATTCAAAAGAATATTTAATATTTTATAATCTGTAGAGATAACTGACGAACTGCATCCCACCCAATTATTAATACAGACACAATTGGAGCATAGGATAGGTCTATCGAGAAGATGACTAACCTCACAGCTCTCTTCTACAGCTACCATCTAGAACTGGGCCGTTATCTAGCTGACTTGTCTTGTGTCATCCCTAACTCTAATTCACCAGCTCTCTTCTACAGCTACCATCTAGAACTGGGCAGTTATCTAGCTGACTTGTCTTGTGTCATCCCTAACTCTAATTCACCAACTCTCTTCTCCATTTCTGGGAACTATTTTATCATCTTCCATCTCGCTACAGTCTGTTCCTCCAACTGTCTATTTTGCTGCCAAGGTGTACGTATGATTCTACATCTTGTTGTGGCGTTCCTTCCAGTACAGTCGTGTTATCGTTTCCTGTATTTATTCTCATTATCTTAGTTTTCTCGTTGTGTATTTTCAGACCCGCTTGCTCTTGTCAAGTATTTTCACTTTGTCTTGCATCTGATTACGCTCACTGGACAGCAGCGCCAGATCGAAAGCAAAATCTAGATCATCAAGCTGTGTTGTCAAGTCAGACTAAATTACATTTAAGTTGTCTGCTACGGTTGTTTTCCTAATCCATTCAATAGCCAGTAATGAGAGAAGTGGTGACAAGAGGCATTCTTACCGCACGCCAGTTCTTATCTCAAACGGTTCTGTAAGCTGCCCTTCATGAAGAATATTACATGTTATATCTTCATACATTTTTATTATTCCATTAATGATCTTTAGAGATTCCTAAAGCCTGTTCACTCGTCTGAACTATTCTCTGTCTAATCTGTCAAATGGCCTTTCATAGTTCACAAATCCAACGTTAAGTCGATTCCAACGTGTGTGAGCAGTTCAAAAGGAAGGTGGAAAGCTACCTCAACCTGATACAAGTATAACGTTTGAAGAAGCAACGAGTTTTATCAGAAGCAGATATAGGAACAAATGAGAAACAGCATCCAGGCCATAAGAAAAAATGATGCATATTATCAGTTCAGCAGAAGAGAACTAGTGGCAAGCTTCAGACTCCGCACTGCAACAACAGATTGGTGTCACGGATTGCCTCCCCTTAGCTCTGCAGTAGTGGTTCAACAGTGGCCACAACTTCAAGAGTCACTAATTTGGGTCTTCAAAGGTGTCTTCTTTCGCACAAGATTACTCTTGGCAGAGTTGTAGGTAGAAGGATAATGATGCTTCTACCTCAATGGAGTATTCACAAGATATTCAGAAAAGCGAGAACAATGCTGAATGTTTTTTTGCAATGTTAACTCTAGTATCTAGATGTCTACTCCGAGGCTTCGGAGGAAATAGACACCAACCTCTCTAGGTTTGAATCCTTAGCAGCTGCCTATGGTTTAGAGAGGGAGAAATACAACCTGAAGCTATTCCAGAGTCTGAGGGGTCAGCTTTCGGTGTATTTCTGAAAATGCTCACGGAAGAACAGAACAACTACGACATGTTGAAAAAGGCTTTGCTCCAGCATGTTCAGCTGAACGCAGAGACTTGTCGTAGCAAGTTCCCGGAAGCCAAGAAGCAGAAAGACGAGTCGTATAAACATTTTGCTACACATCTGGCTATGTACTTGGAGAAGTGGGGCTCCCTCAGCGCCTTCAACGAATCGCACGAACGGCTACACGAGATGATAATCGTGGAGCAGTTCAAGGACTCGCTCACCCCTGACATGAGACGGTTCCTTGCGGAGCATGGAGCCAAAACTCTCGATCAGGTGGTGTTATTTTCAGATAGATATGTTGGTATTGACCTCAGCAAACAGGCGCATCCACGAGAGCCACCCTACAGAAAAGGATCACCCCCAACATTGACTCCATAAGTACGAACAACTCCACACACAAAATTGCCCAACCACAACAACAACCACAGGATCACTATAGGCAAAAAAAGCCCAATTCAGCCCAGGGAACTGGAAGGCCATTGAGCAGATCGTGCAAAACGGACACGCATTTCACTGTAAGAGGCCAAAAATAGCCCCTTATAATGCGGCATGTCTGTTCACGAGGTCGACAGGGAACCATGACCCCCAGGCATAAGAACAAAACCCCAGTCTTCCTCCAATTAGTGAGCAAGTAACTGTGGGTAAACACAATACAGTGCTTATTTGATTATGGCTTAGAATATTCAGCTCTAGTTTTCCCATCTTTGGTGAAGGCCCACCAGTACACTGGCGAAACTGTAGAGATACAGGGGCCCCGGAAGCGTATAGAGCTTATGAATATGTGTTTCTTGGCAATCACTCAAGTTACGCCAGGTCGGCACAAAAGACAGAGAACCCAGGACACGCCCAAGCGTGTAGATAGAACTATATATATATATATATATATATATATATATATATATATATATATATATATATATATATATATTAAAATCAGGGCTCGCACATGTGCCTTATGCTCTGTAATCATTAACTCGACTATGGATTTATCAAAATCAACATATACAAAATTTAATGATCAATCGCTTTTGGAACAAATGTAAATAAATATAAACTAGGAATTCTTAGAGATAGTTATCTTCATTTACTGGCTATCAGTTTAAGAAATAAAGTCTCTTGTTCTGGCCTGCTAGAACTATGGCTTATCTTTCCAAACTCATGAATTGCTGGTGCTGCTAGTTCCATCAATTCGTCTCTGTGTCGAGGCACGTTTCCAGATGTCTAGAAGTTACCGCTCCTGGTCCAGGCAAGGTTCTTCAAGTATCGATCTCAGGCTCCTTTTCACATGTTGAGGTTCTAATCTTTAACACCACTAGTCAAAAACTATGTACACTCACCTCAATAAAATTGAGAATCTTTAGACATCCTGCTCAGATAAATAGTCTCGGCAAGTTAATACGATTTGCCTTGAACACACTGGGATTATTTCTTATTTCAGAATTCCTCTTTGACTTTGTGTGTAGTTTTCTGTAGGCGAGTTTTCTTTTTCAGTGGGTAAAAGATGCTTTAATACGTGTTTCCGTTCCTAATAAATTCAGAGTCCGACTCTATTCTTTCCTGCAACAAGGTCTGATCTGTCTACATGTGACGATGTCTGGAATGCAGTCTCGTGTGTCAAAATTGTTCTACATTATATATCGTAGATTTCCTGCCCCCGTTTTTCCGGACGGTTGGGACAAACGTCCAATCCACGCAGTTGTTATTCGCGCCTCAAAATGCCAGCCAATCTTATTTGAAAGTTTTAGTTTTGGCAATTTTATGATGAAATATTTTGCATGACTCATCTAGTGCAAAATTTCAACACAGTACTTTCTAAAATTAGGCTGTAAACATCCGATTATTATTTTTTAAAGTTACATCTATCACACTTCAAAATGTCTTCCCAGATTGGGGATTATCTGACTTGCTTATCCCACGTAATTCAGACGTCGTTATCAGACTATGACTCGGCACAATTCGACCGTCTGCGTGGACATATTCGTGGTTTATCCGTACCTCCAGTATTGCGAGTCTATTGTTCTGACGAATTGAAAGGGATGACTCCAATCTTGTACAAATATCGACGATAGCCTTTCACCTGGAATCCATGTGGGATCGTCGCGTTTTTCGTGACTTAATTTAATCCCTCGGGGATGGACCATCAAAATGAAGTGAATTGAAGTGTGAAAGTTATGTAAACATTGACCATCGGATGAGTTTTCTGTGTTGACTGAAATAAGCCAAGTTAGGGCAGGGGAGAGAGAGAAATATATAATTTCGCCAGCACAGTAAAGTTAATACAATACTGCCGGATTAGACATGAGAGCGCACAAACCGTTTTGTGACAATTGGGATACCAGATATTCAACAAGCTAAAGATAGGAACTACACGATGAGTGTAACTGCGGCACCGATAAAATGACTGCTGAACATTTACTTCAAAGATACTCAACCTATGAGGAACAGAGAAAGCACTATGGCTGTCACCAGTACAATTCCTGGAAAAGCTCTATGGAGATCAAAATAGCCTCAAGCAGCCCACTGCTTTCTTTGACCATGTTCAATTTTACGTGTGAGAGTGTATAAATATGAAGAAGATTCCAGACTGTGTTCAATTATTATTCGCGCCACGTAGATATCAGTCTGTACAGAATCAGTATTATCGAAAACCTGATTCATTAATAATAAGCCTGTAACCGCAGTGTATGTCTAATAAGGACTATCAAATATCAAGCCAGTAATAAATGACGATATATGAACACGAGCGCAATAGGAATACATATTTGCACACATTAATTATGGCCTATTGGAGTAGAATGATGCCATTTGGAGCAGGGTTGTGGAGTGGGTCAACAAATTTTCCTACACCGATTCCGACTCCTGATATTTTAGAAGTCTGACTGCAGTTTTTTTTACTGGTCACATGGCATAAAATTGGAGTCGAAGTCCGGACATTTTGTACCGACTGCATTAAAAAAAACGACTCCACGTCTCCGACTCCCGACTCCAAAGCCCTGATTCGGAGAATAAACGGGGCCTAACTGAGTGCGTCAATTGCTAAAACTTAACCCTTAGAAAATGAGATTAAGAAAACGTTGTATGAGAACTTGATGAAAAGTAATAGAATAACATACCTGCAATTACCTGGTAAAAGCGAAAAAGCTAATGAAAATGGTTGATACTATAACGATAGAACATTTTCAAAAAGGCTTCACCTTAAATAGCCCCAAGACAGAAGTAATGGCATCTGGAAGAAACGAGACTTCTTGACAACGCACCGACGAAACAAACCGGACAATTTCGAAACTAATTCTTAGAATCAAATAACCCAGCCCATTAACATTTGGCTGCAATATCTTACAAGCTGTTTGTTGTCAATATATGTTCTTTACAACTCTCAGGTCGTTGTCAATGATGTTTAAATTGTCTGATACTGTGCTAATTTTATCAAATGCCTTTGTGTTGTCAATAACGTTCAACTAAGAATCTTGTTTTACTTCTCTATCACTTTCTGTTAATTTTCTTGTATTATACATAGAGTTGTTTGTTATATTGTCTTCTTCACATCCGCCCTGTTCGTCGCTAATTTCTTTCTCCTTTTATCCACCTCATACTCGTATCGTAATAATTCATAATGTTACAAGGTATTTTGGTCATGTGACTCATAAAACCAATAATGCGGTGATTTTCACATTCGATAGCTCAACTATTGTGGCAAAGCTCTTAATGTGGATTCACTTTGAAGAAATAGGGAAAGAAAGATGAAATAATAAGTTCCATAAAGCGTGTAAAAACCAAGAGAAACAATTAATACTAGAAAGAAACAAAGAAGGAAAATGATTGGTGAACATGTGCTTCAAAGGTACCCAGCCTATGAAGAACACAGAAAGCACATATGGCTGTCAACAGTACAATTCCTGGAAAAGCCCTATGGAGATAAAAATAGCCTCACGCAGACCACTGCTTTTCTTTGCACTGTTCATCGCCAATTTCTTTCTTTTTTTATCCACCTCATACTGTTATCGTAATAATTCATTATGTTATTTTGGTCACGTGACTCATAAAAGCAAATAATGCGATAGTTTTCACATTCGATAGCTACATTTTTGTGGCAAAGCTACAAAATATGAATTTTGTTTGAAGAAATCTGGAAAGAAAGGCGAAATAATAAGTTCCAGGAAGCAATGTAAAAACCAAGAGAAACAATCAATACTAGAACGAAACAGAGAAGGAAAATTGCTTGCAGCAAATCTCCTCAAAGGCTTATGGAAGCTCATAAATGAAAACATCAAATATTTAACATATGGGGAGACGAAAAAGATATATTTCTTTCCTTTTTTTTCTTCACGGTGATGAAGTCGCTGCCGTTGAAATCTCTGGCTCACATCCGGTGTTTATATGGATATTTCTGGATTACAATATGAATAATAAAGTAAAGCCATGAAATCTAGACATTTGAAATGGTGTAGGAGAAAGAGGTTAAAAATGTCTCATGTATTAAGAGCAAACTTCAAATTGTCGGGCATTCGTTCAGACAAGTTTTTTTTTTTGTTTTTTGTTTTGTTTTTTTAGTTTAGCGAAACCAGGGAAAAGAGGAAGAAAAGAAGGAAGGTTTAAAATAATATTGTGGCAGAAAATAGGAGAGGACAGTAATGAAGGCAAAGACAAGAATCAAGGCTCTTCTGATGTTTATTCGCATTGCCTTTCCTTTTGACCAGTCTCATCAAGCGTTCTTGAAGATGCTATATCGGGGTTCAGCTCTTCGTGTGACCTGCATGATGATTTAGAATCCCCCCCCCCCCCCCCCTTTCAAATCTTTTTGACCACCTCATTTTTACTTCGTTTTGTTGGCATTACCTTTATCTTGTGATAAGATACTACGTAGTTATTGAAAAGTCAACCTTGTTTTTAAAATTTCAAATGGTCACGTGTATCTGTTGGATACACACAAAGCGTATGTCACAGCGAGAAGCATCAGCTGCAACTGACAAGTGTTAATGTTCATTTTCTTTTTTCCAGCAAACAATATTAAAATAAAAAACAACCGAAAGTGGCCAATAAATGAACAGTACAATAAACAGCTACATTTGTTGCCCTCCATGACGTCATATGATGTTAGGAAACTCTATACATAGCGACACAACAGGGGGCAATCTGATCATCAGAACTGTTCCACCCCATCCTTTTCCTGTCGAAGAAGTGTTCGATCTGACGCTGAGTTATAGTGTTAACATGAAATAGCATTATATGTAATAAAATGACGTTCAGTTTTATTTATTTTGACGTTTGTTTCGTATAAATTATTTGGATAGTTATTTTTTTAAATAAAATTGTGCCTCGTATCGGCGAGGCGCGCTCTGTTTAACCAAGACACAGGGTCTGTCGGTTATTATATGGAGCCTGTACAAATATAAAAGAACCTGGGGTCTGGTTATTCTAAACTGGATAGGAATGAAGAAATAACAGTGTACAAATAAGAAGCGACTTTTTAATTGCCCTGTAATATTTATAGAATATGTGATTCCTGTATACACACATTGGGATCTTCGATTGTGCCACAGGAGTTCGTGCACTGTGCTGAGATCCTCCTTGTGTGATTTAAGGACGGAGACGGAAGCACTGATGGAGTTGTCCGTGTGCAATGAAGATGGTGCTGAAAACCAAAACCAATTGCCCTGTAATATTTATAGAATATGTGATTCCTGTATACACACATTGGGATCTTCGATTGTGCCACAGGAGTTTGTGCACTGTGCTGAGATCCTCCTTGTGTGATCTAAGGGCGGAGACGGAAGCACTGATGGAGTTCTCCGTGTGCAATGAAGATGGTGCTGAAAACCAAAACCAATTGCCCTGTATAGGATCCACGGTTACATGTGAGGTCCCACGTGACACTGCAGTCAGGCAAGAGCAGATCGGTTAGCTCCACTCTGCACAGACGAACAGCAAAAATAGCAGCCTGACGATGTCCTGTGGTCACACTCTAATAATTCCCACCTCAACGTGATTTAGATTGAAACGGCGGCAGTGAGATCCTGGACTAGCGGGCCTCTCGCCCTCTGGAGCGGGATAGGCAATTCCGGGTTAGCCATTTCCGGGTTAGCCATTTCCTAAAATGCACCAAAATCAACACAAGAAATACAATAGCCAGTACAATGCTGGACGACTTACAGCTCGGGTTAGTAATGGCGGGGCTGTAGCTCATTTGGGCAGACAAGACAGGTATTACTTGTTGCTGTGATAAGAGGTTTTGATGGTAGTAAATTTAAAGGTTAACAAGGTGAGGTCAAGCTATGTAAGTACCCTGAATCAGAAAGATGATGATGTATTTCTCAGGGATCCCTATCCGCTACCTCTTCTGATCTCATCCAGTGTATATTTATCTCTGTAGTGTTATGTAGATGGCACGTGTCTAGGGTATGTATGTATTTAATGTGAGGAATAAATAAATACAACCAGAACTGTAATTCAACAAAATGTAAGTACGTAAGAATGGTGGGAACGTTTTGGGGTATATATATATATATATAAATATTATATATATGGGAATATATATATATATATATATCATATATATATATATATATAATATATAAAAATAATATATATATATATATATATATATATTATATATAATGATATATAAAGAATATATATATAATATGATATATATATATAGTATATAGATATGATAATATAATAAATATATATATGATATATATATAATAATATATAAATATATATATAATAATATATATTATATATATATACATTATATATATATGAGAATAAATACAGACAATTTATTGTACCGACCTCAATCTTTTTGGAACAGGATCTTGTCTTAAAATCATAGCTAAAGGATTATTTACAGTTTTTAAATACAATAAGAAGCAACTCTGTCTATGAAGTGTAACAAATAAAATTGTCACTAGAATGAGTACCCCACTGTCTGATTTTCAATGCTTGATATTAACAATAGTCAGTTATATTGAGGGTTTGTTTTCTTCATCATTCCCCAGGAAATTCTTTTTGTTGGGTGGTTTAAATTGAGAGGAACTGTCCATGTGCCCGTATTGAGCGACTTATCTATTAAGCATGTTTGATGCTATGGGCTCCAAAACTATGTATATGGTCACTCAGATGGTGTGCTGCTTTCTGGATGAATATAGGCCTGTAGCTCAAAGTATATTGTGAGCCTTTACTGCCCACAATTTCTGTATTTCTCCAGGTTGTTCTGCCACACTTTTTTACTGGTAATACAACTCTGAAATGAGAAGGACAGTTAACAAAAAAAATCCCCCCTTTAAAGAAGCCCTGTCTATAACAATTCCACAACTAATCAAGGGTAATCTTACCAGGGGTCAGCCATGTGTGCTGACCATATGCACCAAACCCTATATTTCCTTGATTACACTCAGTCCTCTGTGTTTTCATTCTTTTTTTCATATGGCATTAAAGCCACTATACCTTTAGCATTGCTTTTCTTCCACATAATCAGCAGGGGTGTACAAATATCTCTTGTGACCTGTTTAATGACTTCTTTCAAAAACATTCTATGTATAGTGTCACATGTTATTTGAACATTTGTGTCACTCCAGAAAACCACTACCAATTTATTTTCTCCTGGGACTTATGGTCGCAAAATTTTATGGCAAACTTAAAAACATTTGATTTTCACTTCCCAATGGCAATATCAATTTTATTACTACGGCACTATGGCACACAATTTGTAAGGCCAATAGCAAAACAGTTTTTTTTCTATTCATTTTCTCTGAAAAAGACTGCATTCCTACCTAGTCACTCGTAACCTGAACCATCTCCCAATTGGCAGTATCGAATTAAAATGATAAGGCATAACATTAATAGCCTGGGGGGGATTACTTGCTAACGGAAATATACGGAAATAACATCCATCGTACCTCAAGTAAAGAATAATACACATCACAAAGTTGACTAGCAGTAAATGGGTTTTCTAAGAACTGCTTTCTTGTCCTGACGGTAAAAGCTTGGTCACAAGGCTTTCCCGCTGCTCTCAACTTGCGATGGCTTTCAAAACTGAGTCTTCAAATGGCCTGATCTTACAAGGAGGTGTTAATTTTTATTACCCTACCCTCTAACCAATCAACAAGCAGTTAAAAATTTTTAACTATTTTATGGACTATAAACTTTGAGCAATCGTAAGTGTGTTCGTTCACACATATGATATCTTTGTGTATTTTATATCTCAGTTATTTAGTTGGACCGATTTTCAATATTTAAAAGTGATAATTTACACGGTCAACTGACCTCTATCGTTATTTTTGGACTTTTCCTTTGTTTATTCCTTGAACCGTTTCATCTGGTAACTTTTTTGTAATTTAATTGTATTCTAACCTGATCAAAATATCAGTAAATTAAATTTTTCTAAGTCACTAGAAACTAGATAATTTTATTAAGAGGGAATCTTTAGGTTAATATATTAATCAATATCAGCGCTATAATTCAAGATATCTCTTTCTTTCTAACTCCCTTTAGTTATTGAGAAATAAATTATTTAATTTTTGTCAAAAACACAGAATCGGCATTTTTGCCACTTTACCAACTATTTTAAAGTGAAATTTTATAATGTCTGGCAACGAGTGATAAAATGGCATTCTTCAGTGGTTTCTATATATATGAAAAACGAGGTAACAATCTTGAATTGGTTGTTAATTTTAAGCCGCACCCCGCTCCTACGTCCGTTAATAATTATTGGGAGGGGTAGGGTGTTTTTTCGGGGGTTAACTGGTTTAAACAGAGTGGTAGTAAGAAAAATTGCAAATTCTCTAGTTGGTTCGCTTTTAGATCCCTCAATGGTCTTTGATTGCCATGCCGACAAAAATTTCAAATTTTGATTTAAGCAATTTAAGGCACGTGTGACCAATGGTTATCTAGGAAATTAAGCGGGAAATTAATTGCTCGTGGGGTACACAGACATTTCACTACAGTTTGCCTGTCCATAACATCAATTGTGTAAATATCTCTGAAACCACCGGAACATGAACAGTCTAAAACTGAAATAGCTTACTCATGAGATCTAAAGATACAGCTAGCCCTGAATGAGACATGGGATGTAAGGTGGACAACTGGTGAAGTAAAAACTGACGAAGGACATACATCTACTCAAGTGCAGAAGAGAAACGTATTAGTGATGTACAAGCTCTTGTTCATATAAATATTAAAGTTTAGTAATGGAACGTCGAAAGATATTTAAAAAAAGTACTTAGGCTGCTTAGCGCCATTCAATATTGCAATAATGGAAGCCTACACCCCCACAATAAATCAAAACAAGCAGCATACAGTTTCTGCAAATTACAAAACATCACCACAATGCATGCAACCTGTTACATAACATTTGTGGGATATTTACAACCAGTTACAATACATCACGAGAAGAAAGAAGACATCAGATTAAGCTGGGAGAACAGGTCCTGGAGCAGGTCGACCACTTTAAATACCTCGGAGCTATTATAGACCGAAAGGGAGGCATCAAAGAAGATTTGGCCAATCGAAAAGCAGCAGCTGGGAGACTTTTTCAGGCCATAAATCGAGGATTCATCAGCAAGAGAGAGGTTGGTAAGAAAACGAAGATGGCTGTATACCGCTCCACCTATGTCCCAGTCTTTACATATGGATGCGAGTCATGGGCAATGACTACGACCCACAAAAGCCAGATCCAAACATCAGAAATGAGGTATCTGAGGAAGGTGATAGAAGTAACAAGAAGAGACATGGTCCTCAACCAGACGATACGTCAAGGCCTAAAATCCCACCCCCTGCAGACCCAAGTAGAAAGGTCCCAACTAAGATGGTTTGGCCATGTCTGCAGAATGGGAGAAGATCGGCTACCACGACAAGCATGGGAAACAAAGAGCCTGGGATCCAGACCCCCAGGACGACCCAGAGTCCGCTGGGAGGGCAACATTAGACAATCTTTGAAGGACCGAGGACTAGAATGGAACCAGGCCAGGAGGAAGACAGCCGATAGGATAGTCTGGCGCTCTCTCTTCCAAACCTCTACCCCTCACGGTAGAAGGGGAACGACTAAGTAAGTAAGTACAATACATCATTCAGCACGATTCATACAACCAATTACAGAACATTAACGCGGTGCGGCAAAAAAACAGAGGTATTTATCCATTACAAATAATGCAATACTGATGCTGGCAAAGACGCGCATGACTAGTGACAAGGAATCACCTGTCCAGCAACTTTAAATCAGGCAAGAGATAATCTAGACTAAGGGAGGAGATCGGAGCACCGATGGAGTTGTCCGTGTGCAATGAAGATAGTCCTTAAAACCAAACCAAAACCAATCTAGACTCCTTGAACGTTTAAAATGTAACAATCAGACACTAGCAAATTCCTAAGAAACACACAAAACATCAAGAATGTACACCTAACGTGCCCTTGAGATGATATATACTATAACCAAATGGACGGCACCACGGCGCTTTGAGATAAAAAATATCACCAACTAGAAACCTTCCTGGATATGACGTAGAGAGCAACTATGACGTAGGAATGTGAAGCTGTCGTTAACAGTAAATAAATATTAGACAAACATAAAGGTATGTTTTCAGGCACTCGTAAGAAATAAAGAAATAGAAAACTAGGCAACAGAAAAACAACAGACGTGAGTGGCTTACCCAGGACTCGAACCCAGGACCTTCCGTGCGACAACCCCGACTAGCTATGCAAGCGAATCACACTATCGTGACTTAGCAAGAAAAACATGTCAAATTCACAACTGTAAAATAAATGTTTACACTTACCCCAAAGGGACTTACTTACTTACTTAGTCGTTCCCCTTCTACCGTGAGGTGTAGAGGTTTGGAAGAGAGAGCGCCAGACCATTCTATCAGCTGTCTTCTTCCTGGCCTGGCTCCATTCCAGCCCTCGGTCCTTCAAAGATTGTCTAATGTTGTCTTCCCAGCGGACTCTGGGTCGTCCTGGAGGTCTGGATTCCTGGCTCTTTGTTTCCCATGCCTGTCGTGGTAGCCGATCCTCTCCCATTCTGCAGACATGGCCAAACCATCTTAGTTGGGACTGTTCTATCTGGGTCTGCAGCGGATGGCAGTCACCGCCCACGACTCGCATCCATATGTCAAGACTGGGACACAGGTGGAGCGGCATACAGCCATCCTCGTTTTCCCACCAACCTCTTTCTTGTTGAGGAATCCACGATTTATGGCCTGAAAAAGTCTCCCAGCCGCCGCCTCCCGAGCGGCCAACTCCCCCCCGATGCCCCCCCCCCTCTTTCTATAACAGCTCCGAGATATTTAAAGTGGTCGACCTGCTCCAGGACCTGTTCTCCCAACTTAATCTGATGTTTTCTTTCCTCTCGTGACACCACCATGGACCTTGTTCCAGAGCTGCCCATGACCATCCCTCTCTTCTCCAGCTCTTCCTTCCAGACTTGCAGGTTGGATTGGAGATGTGCCTCTGATTTAGCAATCAGGGCAACATCATCAGCAAATGCCAGCTCCGAAATATAGACCTGTCTCATCTTCCAGCACCCCACTGAACACTTTCCTGTTCTCTCCCCACATGCCCCGACGACATCGCCCATAAGGAGCATGAAGAGGTAAGGTGATAGGATATCACCCTGTCCTACACCAGTGGTGGTTCCGAACTCCTCCGACCCATGGTCCGCCGTCCCCACATAATTTCCGCAAGACCTGTAGAAGCTCTGTATAGCATGAATCAGAGGTGCTGGAATATTCTCCCTTGCCAAACAGTCCCAAAGTCCGCCCCAGGGGACCCTGCCAAACGCCCCCTCCAGATCTATGAAACAAAGATGGATCTCACTCTTATACTCAAGGGCCTTTTCACTCAGCTGTCTGAGTGTGAAGATTAGGTCTTGAGTACTTCGGTTTGCTCGGAATCCGCACTGGACCTCATCCAATTGTGGCTCAGCTAGGCGTCGGAGTCTCTGCTCCAGGACTCCAGAGCAGACTTCACCAGGGACACCGAGAAGGGACATGCCTCCACGGTCTCCACACCGTCGACTGTCACCCCTTTTGAAAACTGGTGTCACGATGGCAATCTCCCAATCCCCCGGTATGGTCCCGTTGCACCACGCTGCCTGTAGGACCTTCAAGAGTAATAGGTCGCCCGATGCTCCCATGCACCCAACCACCTCTGGTGTCACACCATCATGCCCCGCCGCCCTGCCCATCTTGACCTTCTCCAGTGCTGCCCTCAGTTCTTCCATCTCTATGTCATCTTCACCATCACTGGTCCTCTCCTCTGTGCCAGTGGTTATCATTTCTGATGCCTCACCATGCTCACCATCCAGGAGCCCTGAGAAATACTCTTTCCATCCTTCCACCACTTCCCCTGGGGCAGCAAGCAACCTGCCCTGCCCGTCCTTTATAAACCTGAGAGGGCATTGCCTCCCTTTCCTCATGTTCCCTAGGGTCCCATAGAACAATCTCTGGTTTTCTTGTGCATCCCTTTCCAGCTTTTCTCCAAATTCTTCCCAGGACTTCTGTTTTGCCGCTAGCACTCTGTTCTCCGCCCCCGCTCCGAGTGTCACACATTCTCTATATTCCTCCATTTGTCCTGCTGTGTCCCTAGCTCCCAAGTACTGCCTCCATGCCATCCTCCTCCCTCCCATTCTCCCCCCGACCCCCTCCGTCCACCAAGGCGTCCTCCCTCCCCGGTTCCCAAGCCGGACCCCACCGCACGCCCCCGCAGCAGCTGTCCCCATGATATCCCTAAATTTATTCCAGAGGGCCTCCAAGCCATCAGGCCGCCCCCCCTGCGTTGCCCACCGCCGCAGCAACAAGCCCCCGACATCTGGTCTCAATCTCTGGCTCTCCCAGCCCGCAGGTCCCAATGCCCATTTCTCCTGCTCGTTCACTTGGCCTCTTGCGTGGTGTTGGGCAGTTCCTAGGCTGAGCAACTCTTTCAGTTGTTCGTTTGATTGTTAGCAGGTAGTGATCACCTCCAATCTCTGGCCCCCTCCAGACTCTTGCATCTCGGACATATCTGAATGAGCTTCTCCGAACAATGGCATAGTCGACCACCGACCTCTCATTCCCGGTTGGCCCACATCTAGTGCATGCATGTATGCGCTTGTGGGGGAACCCTGTGTTTGTAATGATCAGATTCTGCTCACTGCAGAATCTAAGGAGTCGCTTTCCATTGTCATCGAGAGCATCCTCCCCATATCCCCCGACAACTCCACCCCATCCAGCATGGCCACCCCCAACTCTGGCATTAAAATCTCCGAGCATGACAACTTCATCCAGGCAGTCATCCACTGTCCCCCGAAGCAGCTCGAAGAACTCCTCCCCGACCTCCGCTCTCCCATCCTCATTTGGCCCACACACCATGACCAGGTTGACCATGGCCTCTCCCTCTTTTAGCTTCACAACCACAATGCGCTCCGAGACAAAGTTCCATCCCCTGATACTATCTCCTTGACCCTGGGCCACAATGCAACCCCCCCCCCCCCCCCCCCAGCTCCCTCAGACACGGGCACACCACTGTAGAGCAACGTGCCGCCATCGAGATCCATGACTCCTTGTCCCTTTTTCTTTGTTTCCGCTATAGCCAGGATTTCCAGCCTTGCCCTCCCCATCTCCCCCACCAGCTCCCCCTCCCTCCCATTCACACCTCCCGTGCTCCAAGTTCCATAAGTCGTAGTCCGTAGTCCGTTCCAGTTCGTCGCCCCTAGAATCAGTCCGGTTTTCTCTCTTGTATTGCTCGTAATCATAGTTTAAGACAAACAGGTGATTGGCCTGTTGTGCCTTTGCATGGTGGAGGGGCTGCCTCCTTACGGCCTCCATGCAGGAAATATGTGACTTTTGGGAACATAATCTCCTGGCACAGTTAGAATGGACACAGCACGTTGATGCTTTCGAATCACTTGGTCTCGGAAATTTGTGTATTCCTCTTATGACGGGTGATATCTTCTTCTTCTTCCTCTTCTTCCTCGTTCGTCCTGAAAAGGACGTTGGTTGCGTTGTGTCTGTTTACACCGGAGCTGCGATATCTGCGCCTTTCTGCCGAAACATCCGACTTCATCACGGCATTTTCTGGGACCGGGTTTGCCTTCCCTCTTCGGTCCCTACTCTCTCAGCCAGACTGCAGTGATGCAGCCTGTTACCAGGACCACCACGTGGAGGTGGAGTAGGGTCTTGGTCAGCTCTGGTTCGTTGACCCTGACGCAAGCAGTCAAGCTACGGGTCGCTGACTGCATTCTTTATTGCTGCATCTTTAGGTCCCTGACGGGTGATATTATTCATTAGGTATCAAGTCTTTGCATTTAAAGAATGCGGGTTTACTTTTAAGTTTCAAAGTTGCCTAATTACTCTGTCCTGATCATTTAAGTTTCCAGTCTTTGTATTTAAAAATGTAGGTTTACTTTTAAGTTTCAAAGTTTCCCAAATACTTTCGATCTGTCACTTATAATTTTGGAATTCTTAGTCCGATGTCTCTCTGGCTCCTGGGAGTTGCTAATTTGACGTTGCGATGCAGTCTGTGACTCCAATTTTGCTAGATTATATTTCAAATTCTCAGTTCAAATCCCAGATTGTACTTCCGACGAATTTGCCAATGAAAGGCAAAGTCTATTCCGGCTCTCAAATTAAGAAAATGGTAAGCTCTTTAGAACTAAATGGGTCGGGGTGTTAAATCAAAATATCTCCCGCGTGTTTTAAAATATCAAATTTAAAATTCCAACGCGTGACCTCTTTCTAATAAGGCAGTAATATTTCCGATTGCATCTTAATGCAAACTCACAAACAAATCTGTGACCTTATTGTGACGAAATCAGTCTTGCACGTTTTATAACTCTCGTCCCTTCCGGCAGTATCACTTCATTTCTTCATTTTTCTCACTCATCGTCGAATTATTTGACATATTTATTGCCCTTACATTCTTTTTGCTGTGACCACTCCCCAGACTTGTTTACGTTTCACCCGGTGAACTGTAACAATAACTGTAACAATAGCGGGTGATACGTTTATCATGTAAGTAGCCCGGCCACCTTTGTTAGACACGCTCTCTATTGACACAGTTGGTCGCGCACGATCATTGAAAGGAGGGCCATATTGTCTGTCTGAGAGATCCGTCTGAGGGATGGGCGAAAACATAGGTGATAATGAAATACTGTAATAACTTCCGCCGGCCTATCCCTGTGTAATTACTACAGATGACCTGGCAGAGGAGACAGTGTGGCAGGAAGTATTACAGCATTATTAGAAAGAGGTCACGCGATGGAATTTTTAAACGTAATATTTTAAAACACGCGGAGTTTAGTATGATTTAAAACCCCTACACAAATAGTGCAAAAGAGATTGGATTGGTGTAAAGTAAGAGCCGGAATACACAATGGTTCTCATTGGAAAATTCGTCGAAAGTACAATCTGGGACTTTGAACTGAGAATTGGAAATATAATCTAACGAAATCGGAGTTACAGATCAGACTGTATCGCAACGTCAAATTAGCAACTTCCAGGAGCCAGAGAAACATAGGACTAAGAATTCCAAAATTATAAGTGACAGATAAGAATATTTCGGCAACTTTAAACGTGGTTCGTGTGCATTAATTCACCGCTAAAATCAATTTCTGGAAATTTATTACCCAAACTGAGAACCGTACTTTTTCTTGACTGAAAAATGTTGATTTCACATTGTGGTTTGGGAGGGCAAGTTAAAAAAAAAAAAAACGTTCCTCGTGCATTCATAGTTGACACGCTTACGACAGACCCCCCCTCCAAACCCACCCCCCCCCCCCCCCCGTATTTTAAGTTTATAAACCAATAAAACGGTATTGAATCAGTTCTACAAGTTAACGGTACACAGGAAACAAGGGAAGTCGCTGCTGTTGCCTTCTCTAACTCAAGATCAGAGTCAGGTACCCATTTACAGCTGGTTAGACTGATGCGTGACACTACCAAGCTCGAGAGGTGGGGCCTACGTAGCTATAAATGCGTGACATCTGTTCCCTTCCTCGCTGCCGTTGCCTTCTCTAACTCAAGATCAGAGTCAGGTACCGATTTACAGCTGGTTAGACTGATGCGTGACACTACCAAGCTCGAGAGGTGGGGCCTACGTAGCTATAAATGCGTGACATCTGTTCCCTTCCTCGCTGCCGTTGCCTTCTCTAACTCAAGATCAGAGTCAGGTACCGATTTACAGCTGGTTAGACTGATGCGTGACACTACCAAGCTCGAGAGGTGGGGCCTACGTAGCTATAAATGCGTGACACCTGTTCCCTTCCTCGCTGCCATTACCTTCTCTAACTCAAGATCAGAGTCAGGTACCCATTTACAGCTGGTTAGACTGATGCGCGACACCACCAAGCTTTGAACTCGAAACCCGGAAACTTATTGCGGTAGTGGAGCGTTAGAGACGTCACTACACTAGGTCCAGCATCGAGAGGTGGGGAGACCAGTTTCCTTCCTCGCTGTCTTTTCCTTCCCTAACTCAAAGTTAAGTACCCATTTATAGCTAGGTAGGCCCCACCTCTCGATGCTGGACCTAGTATAGTAAAGTCTCTAACGCTCCATTACCGCAATAAGTTACCGGGTTTCGGGTTCAAAGCTTGGTAGTGTCACGCATCAGTCTAACTAGCTGTTAATGGGTACCTGACTCTGATCTTGAGTTAGAGAAGGCAACGGCAGCGAGGAAGGGAACAGGTGTCACGCATCAGTCTAACCAGCTGTAAATGGGTACCTGACTCTGATAGGGACTTGAAAGCTGATGATGATGATGATTATGATGACTAGCAATTGCCTAGACTTAAGGGTCTTTTATATTTGGACATGCGCCCTAATATAACCGACTAGGTTGAACGGGACGCGCCTCACCAAAACGAGTGTCACAGAGGTTTTATGATCATTAAATTGCCTATATCTTCTTCTTTTTCTTTCACCCGTATCCTCTATTTATTATCACTCTTTTATCCTTTTTGTGTTTTTCGCATTCGTTCGTTTGCGACTATATACATTACTATTTTCCCATTCTAACGTTTATCTGTTTCTTTTCTCAAAACTGAGAACGCAGTTATGACGTAACGTGTCAGCCCCTACACGAGACGCAGAGTGTTAGAATGCATTCCGTCAGACAGGGGAGCAGAAAGCTCTCTACAGTTTCCCCTGGGACAGTGTTTCTTCGGCTAAGTTTCTGGGCCTGAAGTGTGAGAATTCACTCCATCAGACATGATGAGGAGACGTTTGTCTGGTAGTTTACATCTGACATGTAGTTTCCAAGGTAGATTCTCAGTGTCAGGTGATATGACAATCACGCTCCACGGCCAGTTTTGGCGTAAGGTGCGAGAAAGCAAAGTGTCAGTTATGGTTCTCAGGATGAGTTTCTCGGGGAGGTGTGAAAAACTGCTTCTGCACTGGAGACGGGTTGTCTGAGATTCGCAACTGACACGCGCCCTCTCGGTCAGTAGGTGGCAGTTACGGCATGCGTTTAACCCTCTATTGGGCCTTGTTGCCATTTGGCAACATACCGTTTAAAGTCATCTATTTCACTATCCGGCGTTCAAATTAATAATTTTTTTGTTTTATTGTGTTCTAGAAACATTCCCAATTTTAAATTACCGGGTAACTCATTTGTCGGAGAAATACTTTTTTTTCACGCACTCTTTTGTCAAGGCATGGTAGCTGGTTTGCAAGATCGAATTGAGAGGTGAGTTTACTTCACATTATTTTTTTAAAATTCCTTATGAAAACGGTGTATAAAAAATATGTTGAGTAACTTAAACCACTTATCTTTGTAACAAGTGCTTTAATAGTTATAAATAAATAAAATAAGTTACTCTTATTTTACATTTTAGGTATGTTGCCATTTGGCAACAAAAGTCGATTAAGGAATAAAAAACCACTTCATGTTGCCAATTGGCAACAGTTGCTTTTTACCTAATAAATGATATTTAATGTTGTATTTCTCTGTAATCAACAACATTAGTATTTTATTCTCATTATAATTGATTAAACTTCATCATTTAAAAAAAAGTTGTTATTTGCAATTTTATGTATCCTAAAAAGGTCAATGTAAATAGTAGAATTACCAGTATAAATTACTAATAATATTGTAAATGAATAAAACATATTTACTTCATCTAGACTTGATTTTTAGAACTAAACTACACATGATAACCACTAAAATTGCCAGTAATCACAAAACATAATGTATCATCAGATGAGATTAAACAATTTTGTGATGAAAAACTTTTGAATTACAAAATGTATATGTTGTCATTTTTTTTTAAATTTTTTTTTACAGTTAAACACAATGGATCCTCAAAAGTTTTACAGCCAAAAGACTACAATCTATAGACCAATACCTGAGGCTTCTAGCGATAGTGAGCTGTCAGACAGTGAGGCTGAAGACATCCTGGATAACACGTGGCAACCCGGCCCTTCCTCGGACACAACCGATTCAGGTTTGTTGAATTTAATTGATGTTTTTTTTTTTAATGTGGCCACTTTATTTCAGACTGCAGTTGTAGCCTTGTCCATCAGTGTACAACCTATGTACAGTTTCAGCCTAGTCCATCAGGTACTAAATATCGGCTGACGGAGACTTACTTGTGGAACGCTTTATACCATAATGTGGATTAGAATAATTTTTTATCATTATTACTATTATCAGAATAATAACATGTACACCAGTATACCAATAAATGATTGTTTATGTTGCCAGATAATTAATATCTTTGTTTTCTTTTTTTTTCAGAATCATCTGCATCAGAGCTGGAGGACACAGATGTAACCTTTGATCGTCGTCGGATGCTATGGAGACACCGTGAAGCCTCAGATGTATCTTCTGAAGCTCCGCCCTTCTCTGGTGATTCGGCACACGTATCAGTTACCTCAGAACCAATAGAATACTTCCGCAGATTCATTGATGATGATACAATGGCACATATGGTCACTGAATCAAACAAGTACAGCATCCAGAAAAACATCATGAAGCCTCTCAGATTGAGCCAGCCAGAACTGGAACAGTTTTTTGGAATTGCGTTTATGATGAGTATTGTTAGAATGCCCAGTTGTAAATTGTACTGGGACTCTACAACGCGCTATGGACTTGTTGCTGATACTATGACGAACAAGAGGTTTAAAGAAATCAAAAGTAACATTCACTGCAATGACAACAACAAGCAGCAAGACAATGAAGGCGACAAATTGTTCAAATTAAGATCTTTAGTTGACGCTCTGAAAGTGAAATTCAATTCAATCAAACCAGCAGAAAGGCTGAGCATTGATGAGCAAGTTATCCCATTCAAAGGTCAATCATCTCTGCGTCAGTACAACCCAAAGAAACCCAAAAAGTGGGGCTATAAAGTCTTCGTTTGTTCAAGCATTTCTGGTTTGATTCATGATTTTGAAATTTACACTGGAAAAATTGACGTGTGTCCTGGCCAACCTGATTTAGGAGCATCAGCTAATATCGTGCTGAGACTTCTTCAACGTATCCCTAAAAATGTGTGGCATAAAGTATATTTTGACAACTGGTTTAATTCGCCAGCATTGCAGGCATGCCTCTGGAAACAAGGCATTGCATGTCTTGGCACTGTCCGCGCAAACCGGCTGAAAGGGTGTAATCTGTGTTCCGATAAGGAACTGAAAACGAAAGGAAGAGGGTCATCTGTTGTTTGTACTGCAGCAACAAACGGAGCCACATTGAAAGCTATCAAATGGTATGACAATAAAGCAGTCACACTGCTAAGCACCTATGCAGCAGTTGAACCAGAATGTGTAGTCAGAAGATGGGACAGAAAAGCCAAGAAGGAAATACACATTTCTTGCCCTGCAGCTGTGAAAGAATATAACATGTTCATGGGAGGGGTAGATTTGCTAGACTCCTTGCTGGCACTCTATCGTATACCTATTAGATCCAAGAAATGGTACCACAGAATATTGTTTCATTTCCTGGATGTTTCTGTGGTGCAAGCTTGGCTAACTTATTGTTCAGATGTGTGTAAGGATGGTATGGAAAAAAAGGACAGACTACCATTAGTTGATTTCAAGTTGCAGATTGCTTTGTGTCTCCTAAAAGCAGGAAAAAGTGAAAATAATAAAAGGGGAAGGCCATCAGGAAGCACTGAGACACAGCTGGTGGCTAAAAAGAAGAGAGGGCAAACAGCAAATGTACCTCCTTTTCATGTCAGAACTGACAATGTTGGCCACAGCCCCAATTCCGTCACCAACAAAGGGAGATGCAAACTTCCTGGATGCAAGGGGTACTCCAGAACTGTCTGTGAGAAGTGTAACCTACACTTGTGCCTCAATAAACATTCAAACTGTTTCAAAGTATTTCATGAAACATGAGTGTGGAGCTGTGATTGAGTCACGAGACAGAAGATTTTTTTTTTTTCAGTAACTATATGTTTCATTGTATGTGTGGCATTTTCTGTATAAATTACACTTAACTTCATGAAGTTTCACAAATTTTGTTGTCTGCTATTTACTGTTTAAATATTAAATGTAGGTAGGGAGTAAAAAAAGGTGAAATAGATGTTGTTAGACATAAAAACATAGTTAAAAGATATATGTTGCCAAATGGCAACAATAAATGTTCCCAACCTTAATGGTGATTTGTTGCCAATTGGCAACATACCCATAAAACACTAACTAAACATTTTTTTGCCCAAAATTAACCTTCACACCACTTTTCAGACATGGGACAGCCACAAAAACCACTCCAAGAATTTTTTTTCCAACTATTTCATAAATGGCCCAATAGAGGGTTAAGTGTTAAACGTAAGCGTTAAAGACGGAAAGGGGAGAGTACTTCGTTTTGCGAAATAAACGTTTACCTCTTTGTCTGGTAATAGATATAACCAGAATGTTAAACTAGATTTTCATTCTTGCTCCTGAATTCGCAGTAGACAGGACGTTTCGTGCTAAGAGAATAAGCTGTATAGCGAAGTCTTAGTTTGTTCTTGGCAAAAATGTTGCCGAACTTCTAGACTACCAATAAATATAAGCATATAATTCTAAGTTTGTGCGATCGCCTGTAAATTCTGTGTGGAGGTAATATATTATATTAATATCTAGTATTTTGTGAAGTGTTTAAAGTGTTAAATCGCTTATTTTATTTCACTAGTTAGATTGGTGCAGAGCGCTTAATTTATATAGTCTGTATTATTTTATAGTGACGAGTTACAGTGGAAAACAGAAATTATATTTCTAGCTTAAACTCAGTCGGCTATTAAGGAATTTAATTTTACTGCTAAAATAATCAGACGGGAATAAACTTTCTAAACTTACTTTATTAATGCTAGATGCTTCATGAGTGTTGACGGAACACGTAGGTATTCCTAATTCATGATGATTGATTTTATGTATATAACTTATTTCACAGGAAGGTTTAAATGATAAGTAAAGCGGTACGCTTGCAGGTATAAAAAAAATGTAAGTTATAGTGAGTACAAAATATGTAAAATATTTCATATGTGTTTTTCTTTATGCAGTGAATACTGGGGTAACCCAAAACTTTGCCGGCGTTTAGTACAGAGATATACCTGTGAGAAACATAAACATTTTTATCTTTTAACCACGTGGGTTTACAAGTTAACACCTGTCTGACAGTGCGTGTGTCTTCATAAATAGACAGAGTACAACTCTCACTAACGGGTTTTATTAAAGACTAACTGTTTTATACTGGGCCTTTGAGCCAGATCAGATTTTCTGCACAAACTCTATGTACAAATGTAGCCGTGGTGGCAAGTAACATATTCACGTCAGTAACATTCCGACGGAGTTTCGACTAGTGGTGTGGTGACCAAATATAGTCCTTTCCTGAAAGTAGACACCGATCTGACATTCCTCAATTCTAGAAACCTAAGCTATTGACACTGTGCTCGTTGTTAATGTTTCGTGTCTGGACAATTTTAATGTGACCTAAGCAAACATCCGAAAAATAAGAACACCCAAGGAGTCGTTCCCGGAAGCAGAGAATTCATCCTGTCTTTTTGGAACTGGGGATTTCTTGGTCAAAGACTGCCCTTGACGAGTCTGTAGGTGAATGTCCTAAAAATTTTATTACCAGAAGTGGCTATCTAAGCTGTGAGTATGAACATGTGCACGTGTGCTCGGCTGAATGAATAGAGTGAATGCAGGACGGAGTGATTTCTTTATTGTTGTAATTGGGTACCCATTTTGCTATCTTAACTTTCTGTATGCAAGTATTGCAAATCATATTTCCCTTAAAATAGAGCAGATATATCAAGTCTGTCCATACCTTAAGAAGGGGAAATATTAGACCTAATCCTATGTATCCTTGTTTCCTTGGGGCTATCACTTTCTTCCAACAGGACTGTGGGCATAACTCGAGGGATAAGATATAACTGTGGGTCTATCATTTCTTGTAGCAATTCCTTGATTTTTTATGACTATGTGTATATGTTTTGATGTAATTTCTATGTGTTGTGAAGAAATTTTAGATGATAATTACAATTTCTCTTGAAATTAATCAGCGTGTTGGTCAGCTCGTTCTAGAATATTTATATAATCATTTGTTATAGTTTTCCCACGTCTGTACGTCCAACTGTCATCATATATGTGCGTGCACGTGAGTGGTTAGATATATATATATATATATATATATATATATATATATATATATATATATATATATATATATATATATGTGTGTGTGTGTTTAGACTGTCTGACTCCTCGAAAGCTGTCGTAGAAGATAGGTGAGAGAGAGAGAGAAGATTTCTCGATCTCAGAGACAGCCTCTTAATCACATTCTACCATCTCACTGGTGGAAACTTATTGCTATTACTACTTCTCACTGTGACTCTCACTTATTCAAATCTATTCAGAAGGGACCAACCCAAGTCTTAATTCCCCTATCAAAAATCTACGACAACGAGACAAAAGTGTTAAAAAAAAAATTTCGAGTAAGTTGTATTTTTTCCGGATTACAAAAAAAAAAGAAAGGACGGACGGGGTGGGTAAGAGATTTGTTACGTCGCGTAAGTGGGTGGAAAAAAATGTCACCTAGACTGCGATTGGATTCAGGCGAGAAAAAAAGAAAAAAATTGTAAGAAAAGAAATGTAAGAAATAGTACGGTTCTCGGTTTGGGTAATAAATTGCCAAAATATTAAATTGACGGTGAATTAACGCACAAGTACCTTAAACCTTAAACGTAAACCCGCAATTTTTGAATACAAAGACTGGAAACTTAAAGGACCAAGACATGTCGAAGTATTTGGGCAACTTTAAAACTTAAAAAAAGTAAACCCGCATTTTTTAAATACAAAGACTGGAGTCCTAAGGAATCAGATCACCCGTTATAAGAGGAATACAAAATTTCCAGACCAAGTGATTCGAAAGCATCTAACCTAAGTTGCTAGTGTCCATTCTAAACTGTGCCAGGAGATTGTGTTCCCAAAAGTTACTTTCGGGTAAGTGTAAACATTTATTTTACAATTGTGAATTTGACATTTTTCTTGCTAAGTCCTTATATATGAGGCTGGCAACCTCAACATATGAAAATAGTATACTCATTGTGTGACCGCGCCATCTTGTCAGCCATATTGACTCCGTGGTACATCCATCTTGTCAACCATATTGTCTCTGTGATTTAGTGCCTTTTCACCACGTTATCTTCAAGAAGATTTATTACAAGGCCATAATAAAGCCTACAAATTAGTTGTGTCTTTGCTCTAGAAATAGTTGTGTATATTTGTGTTTTCATGCCTTCTAGAGCAATAATCGCGTGTGTTATTTGCGTGGCGCAAATTAATACGCGCAGCGCGCAGTAAGTTGAGTGATTAGCCTAGGGCTTATAAAAGAGATAGCAAGCGGCGAAACAGGCCTATTTTTGAGAGAGCCGCCCAGAAGAGAACAGACGAGGTTAGACACCAGAGTCAATCTGTGTCAATCTGTAGATGCCTTGAGCACGTGAATTAAGTTAGATTAGCATTAGTGTTCTATAATTCTGAAATTATATTGAGCGTGGCTATTTTAATGTTTAGTGAAATACATAGATAGATGTAGTATGAAAGTATTTCATACATGAAACCAGGCAGAGAAGCGATCTATTACGTGGATTTAGATGATATTAACTTGTTAGCAAGATAGCAAGATGGCAGCCACGTGGTGATGACTTTAGTTTTAGTTGTTAAGTTAAGAATAATTATATTTTTATTCTTTAATGTAAGAGCATTGAAGAGTATTTCACGATAGCCTACTTATCATAATCCTACTGTTTATCTTTAGTGGTTACTTTGAAGTGAGAATAGTCATTCAGATTTCTGGTGAGATTAGAGTCACGCTAGGGTGCGTAAGGCACGTTGAGACAGGTGTTTCTCTGTTTGCTCCTGGTGGAGCATGGAAACACTAATGCGGCTGGTGTCCATCACAAGCCCACAAGAAGCATTTTTATGCTATTACAGTGGTTGTTTCTGTAACAATGTGTTTCATGTGATGAGTTCCCAATCTCATCAGGGGTCATATACGACACGCTTGTGGCCAGGCGCACCAGTCGTCACTTACGACATGTTCAGAGTGCAGGAACGAGTATTGATGTGGGTCGGTTGAGAGTTAGTAGTTTATTCTCATTATTGAGAGTATTTGTTGTACATGTATTGAAGAATATTATTTTATGTCCAGTTGATTATTATTTAATTATTGTTATGTGAACAATGGTTTGTGAGAGCACGTGGGCGTACTTGGAGATGTATATTTCTCTTCTCCGCTCCTGAGGGAACATGGGGCCACCAGTGTGGTTTGCCTCCGCATGAAGCATTCAGATGCTCTTGCAATAGTGGTTTCGGTAGCAACCTATGTTACACGGTGAGATTGCCAGCCTCATGCACAACACCATACTAGTATCGCTACACAACATGCATGAGTGTGTGTGTGTGTGATAGTTGAGTGTATGCTCTTGCAGTAGTGGTTTTGGTAGCAACCTATGTTACACGAAGAGATTGCCAGCCTCATGCACAACACCATACTAGTATCGCTACACGACATGCATGAGTGTGTGTGTGTGTGATAGTTGAGTGTGTGCTCTTGCAGTAGTGGTTTCGGTAGCAACCTATGTTACACGGTGAGATTGCCAGCCTCATGCACAACACCATACTAGTCGCATTGGACTATACGCATGAGTGTGTGAGATAGTTGAGGGTATCAGGTGGGCGCATGTTTGCCGTATGATAAGTGTTATTATGTATGCTATTGATGTTCACTTAGACATTGTTTTATATATTGTTTCTTTCAGAAAGTCTATGAACACTGACTGGGTGTTTGTTTGGTGTTTGCTTTGTTCGGTAGTATTAAATGTTGATCTGTATAAGGCTTTGTGTTGCTTGAATTGTTAAGTCTGCTGCTGAGAGGGTTGCAAGCAACCAATAATTGCAACCCCTGTCAAACGATCCTTAATAAATATTCTTAGTGCATGGGTCTTGGGTGTGAGGTAGCCCCATCGACATAAGTTCATCGCCACCACACCTAGCCCCTGCCACAATAAACCAGTACATCACGAGGTGGTGATTTCTTCTTGCTAGTCGTACAGACAACCGACAGCAGAGGTGACCCCAGACTCCGACTGGAGCAGTTTTGAGTGATGATTACATCACATGCGCCTGAAGTGTATCATATCATTTTGTGAGATATATGTACCTTGTTATTTGTAATTCAGGCAAATCATTACTTTTCGCGCGGTCCAAGCACATATTTTCCCAGTTTAATACCCAGAAGAATATTGGTGATTTCTAATCATCTTCCCTGAGTTACGCTGTGTATACTCAAATGTCATTTCACTATTTAGAGAGACTAAAATTGATGGGTGAGCAGCGAAACAATGCGCCTGTTAATTTGCAGCCCACAAATGTACTTAGCAGAGGCATTTGTTCTTTCTATTTCGTCTAAAATTTCGTTGAACGAAGCTATCAGACTGTTCGGGGAACTAAGCTATCAGACGGTTCGTGGAACGAAGCTATCAGACAGTTCGTAGAACAAAGCTATCAGACTGTGAAGTGTCATCATCACATAATAACTGACGAAACCACGGCTGCAGGACTCACAAAGATCAGTTAAGTTCTAGAAACCAGCAAAACGGCAGAATTATTTAAAATATCAATCCTCAAACCAAGTCTCAGTGAAGACGACTTTAATTTTCATCTAAAATTCATCATCATTTCATCTCTATTTTAACCTGTAAAAACTAATTGATTAATAAATTTGATACATGTTATTTTAAAACATAACAATCATAGTTGATTTAGTTATTATAAGTGTGAAAGCATACGTATGAGCAAGACATTAATATATATATATATATATATATATATATATATATATATATATATATATATATATATATATATATATATATATATATATATATATATATATATATATATATATATATAGCGGTTTGGCCACTGGTGGATCACTATGGAAAGCTAAGGGGAGGCAATCCGTGACACGTGTTTCCTGTCTAGCTATTTTCCAACAATATTGTCTCCCAAGATAGATTATCGGTAATATTGATACAAAGATGGTCCAGCGGAAACGATTATCTAATTATCACCTGTGTCTTACGACACCCCAGACGGCTTTCTCAGACAGACAGATCGCGAACCTAGGTGGTCACTTGCCTGTTTGTCGGTGTCCCCGGAAATGAGTTACGTCAGAGTCGCTATTCCTCTTCACGTTTACTGTCTGCATCAAAGGTGGCTAGACAACTTAAGTGATAAACGTATTAACCGCTGACCTGTCTAATTAATCTTGTCATACGATGATTCACAGGGCGAAACGTAAACAAGTCTGGGAGCAGCTAGAGCAGAATGTAGGTGTATAAAATGTGTCAAAGAATAGGACGATGGGTGAGGAAAATGAAGAAAAGAAGTGATACTACCGGAGAGGATGAAAGTTATAAAACTGCACAACTGATTAGTCACAATCTTGCAGGATTCTGGTTATATTAGTTCTCAAAACTAAACATCAGATCATGCCCATTATTATCTGTGTCACAACAGAATATACAATATTATAATGGTGTTAAGATGGATCACTGTTCCACAACTAGCAACGACAGTCAATGTGAACTTCCAATGCAGATGTGAGTAAGTTTCACGACAAATCTGTTTGAAATGGAGCTTATTTGGGCATGATATGTGACACGGATCATGTTGAACAAAATACTCCACAAATGTTTGAATTTTAACACAGGCCTAGAGATAATATCCGAATTACATTGTTAAGAGAGCGCAATCTTTTTTCTTTGTTTTATTCCTGCAGCGTTTGCTATCGATATTTCATGTGCAGCACCGACAATTATGTTTTTAAACCAGTGATGGAATTGCTTTGATATTTTTACATGCATACATCCCCCTCCCCACCCCTTCCCCCCTTCTTTTTTTTTTTTTGAGTATGTACATTTTCATTATTTCCTAAGAGAAATGCTGCTTCAAAAAATAAATTCAATATCTGTAGACAATAATCAATAGCGATAGAAAGCAGATGGTTTACGGCATTCATAATTGTTTTGGCGTAACCTAAAATGCCAAATTATAGATGCAACAGAGATTTATGTACGTGTATCCTTTGAAAACCGTTTTGTAATCCTTTTGCAATGGACAGCCCCAAAAGTTGTTGTATGGTTAACTTTACACATATCTGGTTATATTCATCATTTAATCTATCGTTTCAGGTCTTTATACAGCCCTCGATCACCGCAGCAACTAATCCATTACTGACTGCCTGCTCGTAAGCGGTTTATGTGTCTTTGCAATGGAGGTTTCTGTTGAAAGTTGTTTTGCATGATGATATTGCTAAAACAATCTTCAGATTGCCTTCTGCAAAAGCGTATCGTTTGAGGCAACTAATATAAAGTTGGGTAGGAGATTTCCTGGCAATCTCGTCGTGTAAATGTAGTCGCTACAGAAACCACTGCTACCAGGGCACATGATTGTTTTAGTACAGGTGTCTTGCAAGGAGGCTATGTGCAGTAGTGGCTCCATGTTCAAAAGCAGCAAAAACAAGGTAAATAATGACGACAATGGTGCTTAAATCAAATCAGCTTTAGGGAGCAATGTTTGTATTCTTTCTTCGTCCCTTCAAATATCCCCTTGAAATCACACGCAGCCCTGCTTATATTAGTGCTCAAAACTAAACAGCAGTAAACATTCATGATTGTTCGCGTCCGACCGCATAAACAATATTATAATAATGCTAAGATAGATCACTGTTCCACTACTAACAACGACAGTTAGTGTGATCTGCCAGGGCAGACGTGCGTGAATTTCTCGTCAAATTTATTTGAAACGGAGTTCAGTTGGGCGTGGTAAAATAATAAAAGTGACACGGAGCGTGTTCAACAAAAAACATCGCAAAAATGTCGCTTTAACACTGGCCCGGGCATTTTGTCTGTATTCTATTGTTATGATAACCCGCTTTTTTGTCTGCTACGTCTGATATCAATCTGCAGCACGTAAAGATATCGCTCGTAAACCAGTGATGGAATTGTTGTGTTATTTTTACATGCTACCACCCTTATCCCGTGAGTATGTACATTTTCGTTATTTCCCAAGGGAAAACGCTGCATAAAAAATACGTTCAATATATGCAGCCAATAATCAATACCGACTGAAAGCAGATGGTTTACAGTATTTTTAACTGTTTTGGCGTAACCTGAAATTTAAAACTGCAAATACAAGAAAAGATGTATGTATTTGCTTTTATGGACACCATTAAAAAATCCCTTGACAGTGGACATCTCCTAAAAGTTGTTGTATGGTTAACTTTACACATGCCTGGTTATATTCATCATTTAATTATTCTCCTTTTCGGTTCCTTAAAGACTATGAGACCACTCCTGCTGGCAAGCCGCTTGCAGAAAACCTGCCTGTAGCAGTTTATGTGATCTTGTAGTGGTCACTTCTCTAGAATTGCCACCTTAAACCCGATAATAATTTCAGATTAACTATCTTCTATAACAGAGTTAGCCCAGTGTGGGTACGGGGTCACTAACCCTGAGGAGACAATAGTAAATACCAAACTATTGCTCCCTCGAGCATGTCGTGTCCGTCGACTAATGTAATGTTGTGCAAGTGGCTTGTAACGTCATCATAAAAAAACAAATTGCTACAAAACCACTGCTACAAGAACGCACAGGACGTTGCGGGCTTTATGCGAGAGGGCTAGTTGGAGGGGTGGGTTCATGTTCCCTAGGGAGCACACAGGGAATGATTGATGACGATCATGATTAAAACAACAAGAGGGAGCAGTGTTTGTGTCCTTTCTTCGTTTCTTTAAAAATCTCCAAGAAATCACAAGTGATTCTGGTTTTATTAGTTCTAAAAACTAAACACCAGTAAATGTCCAGATTATTTGTGTCACAACAGCATAATCAATACTATAACAATGCTAACATGGATCACTGCTCCATGTCATGATTTAATTGAAATGTCTGACACTTTGGTCTGAGTGGCCTGCCCTGTTTTCTTTCTATTTTCTGGCTACGCCCATTTTCCCTATCCTATTGCTCTTAATAGCTCTAATTCTGTCGTTAGTCCCGTCAATCTTGATGACATGGGCCAAGCTACGTCCAACCCTTTGCACCTGGAATGGCGGCCTATTTGCCAAATGTCTTTCAGTTAGCGATTCGTGGTGAGCGGCAAGTTTCAGTTTCTTTGAGTACAGAGTACCCCTGAGCACGGGGAAAATGCTCTGACTTTTATTACATGCCGTCCTCGGTTTTTCATCCCGAACGCAGGACGCTGGTAGAACGGGGAAAGCGTCGCCATATTACGTCTTATATTACGTAAGCTCTCCCGTTGGGTCTTACGTCTTGGGTTGTTTCGTCTCGAGCGGGCTGGAAGAATCCCCCGCGGAACACCTGCAGATTTTTCTTACTATTTAAGCTAGGCGTACCTAACACTCTTTACCATTTGTCTCTAGAGGAAACCTTGCTACCTAGCAAAGTGCTATTCAGTTGACAGCTAATAACAGTTGTGTGTGGACTCTGATTCTTAAATTTGGTAAGCACATTTAGTTAGTTAAATTCTTGGTGTTTTTCTTTTTATTTGCTTAATCATATAGAGCCGAGATCTCGTGTTACTTTACTTCATCTTTAATATAAATACATATATTTCTTAAAGTAACGTGTTTTTTTTCGGTGTGACCGGGAGTTCTGAATTTTATTAAGCACGATACCAATTTAAACTCCGTTAAGAGTTAACGCCAAGATGGGATTTTTCGTGAGACAGAAGTGTGAGCTGATGTATAGTTTATTTGACCAAAGTTTTCAATTTTGAACATATGTATATCTGATTCTGCTAAGAGTTTTTGGTTATTCTTTTTTTTTATATATACTAGCGAGTATCAGCGGAACGTAAATTTTATAACACTTCCAGTATAGTCCCAATCGGATAGGTTATCTCATGGGCACTTTTATTTATCAATTCGCATTTTGAATGGCTAACCTTGGTTCGCCTAGCCTAGAGCATGAAACATGGCGCGTATGTGAGGAAGCGAGGTCAGTTAGACCCGCAAGCACAGACAGCGGGCCAGTGAAGTAATGGCTTGGTTTACCTGTGTGAATAGTGCAGCAAGAGAAACGGGGAGGGGGGAGAGTGCGGTGTTGTGTTCAGAGTTGTATGTTTTGATCTAGTGAAAGAATGAAACGTGTAATTTGTTTGTAAACATTAGAGATGGCTGTGCAGTGGGTAACGATATTTTTGACATGTTTGTATTTTTCAGAGCGTGGTCACAAGCCTGTAATTTGTGCTCTCTTACTCGTATTTTGGGGCACCTTACGTTACTAAGGGCTCACCTGGCATCTGCTGCATAATTGTCATAAAACATTCGACGGCTTGATATATCGTTACTGCTAATATATATATCGTATCACCAATCGTTCTGTCCGTGTTCCTACGGGCATTGAGTACATACACAGCTTCTTATCTCCAGCCAAATGGGCTGTCACCTTTGCCATCAAGTCGTGTCGGCAACACTGTCAGACCCATTGACAGCCAGTAAAACCGTAGTAGATTTGAGTATTTTTCAGATAATCCTCACCTTGCCAGTAATAATCACCTGCCTGAAACTCAAGTAATCTTTATTCAACAAATAGGGGCTCTCATATACAAGTATATTCGTTTTTTCCAGCAGTGGTCATTAGTGTTCTGATAATTGGATTTAGCAGTGGGTGCAGTTAATGTGCACTAGTATTGTTTCCTTCACACGTGCCCTGGAAAGTGGATGTGCGCTAGGATTTATTTAACAGCTGTTCAACGGGGAGCTTATCTCCCCATCAATTGGATATAAAATTAGGAGAAACAGTGTTGTGTAGTTATTCCCAGCGTGGATTACTACCCGGATTTATACCTACAAGATAGGCCGTTTCCCTTAAGGAAGCTGGGGGTCTAACCCCTTTTAAGTTAACAATCCTGGTGTGAGAAAATGTACGGGCGTTGGTAGTTTGGAGTGAGACGTGTGCTGGTGTGATTAGTGAAGTATTGGTGTTATTTTCTATGATGTGATATTGTGAGCCACTAGCATTCAGAGATCGTGAAGGCATTGTTTATTTTTCTTTGATTCGTGTTTTTTCCGTAATAAAAATAATAATATGTGATCTGTGGTCAGAATCTTCCCTATTCTGTCACTTGATGTTTGCTGTGTGTCTACTGTAGTAGATTATTCTATTTAGCATTTGGAGGACGGGTGAGAGATTGACATCTTAAACACAGTCGGAGTATGGTGGAGATATAAACCGTTAGAGATTAGTACATATCTCACTACTCTCCAGAAGTCATATCTCTCCCCATAATTTCATACGTGACTATTTTCTCTACTTTCACATTACTCATTCATATTCTGTCTACACTCAGACATTCTCTATTTCACATACTCGCGACACTCCACTACCAACAACAACAGTCAATATGATCTGCCAGTGTAGACGGACCTAGACTTTATCGTCAAATCTATTTGTAATGGAGTTCAGCTGGGAGTGGTAGAATAATAAAAGTGACACGGAACAGGCTTAAAAAAAACATCACAAAGAATTTCATTTTACCACTGGCCCGGAGATTTTATCAGAATTCCATTGTTATGACAGCGCGCTTTTTTGTTGCCTGCTACATCTACTTTTGATGTCAGTCTGCTGCAAATAAGGATAACGTTCTTAAACCAGTGATGGAATTGCTATGTTAGTTCTACATGCTATCACACCCATCCCGTGAGTATGTACATTTTCATTATTTCCCAAGAGAAACACTGCCCCCAAAAAAATGTTAGTTCTACAATGCTATCACACCCGGTTTACCATTTAATTGGTACCCAGAATGCCAAATTATAGATGCACCAAAGATCTATTTCGAATGCATCTTTTGTAAGCCGGTGTATTATCAGTTTGTACTGCATAGATTTTACAATTTTTCGTGCGGTTAACTTTAGACTTTGATTTCATGTAGGTGTTTCTTTGTAGATCTCACTCGTCTTCCACTACACATTACTGGACACACGTATTACGGCCTTTAATTGGTCTATACTTGCTGGTAGGAAAGTTATATTATAGTGATTGCGTCTTTAAACTGTCTGGGTCGCCCACGGGTCCTATATATAATAGTTGTGTGAGTGTCATGAGAATGACCTGGCCAATAATGCACTTTTTGGGGTGCAAAATTGGCTGAGCGTCCTTTTACGATGTACTATCACAGCAAGGCGATGGCGCCGTTTGGTTGGTTCTAGGTTCGATTCCCGGTAAGCCTATCACTTATATTTTCTTTTCTGTTGTCTAGTGTCATCCTTTATGTCCAACGAGTACCTGTTAATTACCTTTATTTATTTATTTACTAATTTATTTACTGTTCACAGGACTCAAGGTTTCCTAAATTATTTACATCTCACATGGAAGAACGGAATGGTAGAACGAAAACGGTATCCGCATGTTAATAATGGAGTCCAGGGTAAGTGAAGGTACATATTTTGTTAGTTTGCTCAATTCGTCGAAATTTGAATATCACTATATATTCATCATCCTGTTTTCTCGTTAGATCCTTGGGGAGTAGAAACCTTCATCAATTTTGCGCCCACACTTCTTGTACTGTGACATCCGCTCAAGGTATTCCCATGTTTTCTTTACGACTTTCATTTATATCCCCAGTTCCCTTCTGTCGTGATTCGAATGACATTTCTGTCACTTTTAGCCGAGTGGTCTGCCTTGTCTATTTTTGTCTAAGCCCACTTTTCTGTCTTATAGCTCCTAATAGCGCTATTTCTGACATTGGTCATGTCAATCTTGCGTTGGAGAGGCTAAATTCTACCCCTTTACACGTGGACATCGGCATCTAGCTTAATGGCCATTAATTTTGCCTTTCTTGTAGATGGCGGCTAGTTTCCTATTCTTTGATTTACAGCGACTTTGTGGACCCGGGGGAGAAACTTTAACTTTTCATCCTTCCGCCTGCGTCTAGAATCTCGAACTCAGGTCGCTCGTTAGACTGAAAAGTGTTGCTTCAGATTATGTCTTTTTCCTGTATCTTAAGTCGCCAGGGAAACATTTCCCTAAACCCTTATGTCTTGTTACGTTAGATCCTTGCACGTGCAGAAGCCATGCTTAGCCACCTGCAGACGTTATCTTACTATTTAAGCGAGGTGTCTTTATCACTCAATAACCATTGTCTCAAGAAAATTCTGCCACTGGACAAAGTGATATTCTGCGCCAGAGCTAAAAAGCAGTTGTAGTGCAGGAATTATTCTTTATTCGAGCCTTGGTCACAACGTTGAATTGTGCTTCCTGATTTGATTGCTGCTTCCAGTTGGATTACAACTTCCATATAACAAATATTACATGGCAGTCTACGTCATACTGCCAGTTTATACTATAAGGCTGCTTTGGGGGTTTCTTGACCACAGCCTATTGTTGAAAGTGTCTATCACTCCAGCACATACGGGCGGCCGCCTTTGCCGCATTTTTGGCAACACTGTCCGACCCAATAACAGCCAGTTAACTCGGAGAATACGGGCATGCCGACAGAAAGGATTCGTCGATAGCCAGAATGTCGCATTAAGCGTGAGCCCAAATATCGTGGTGGAATGAATGCAGGGCAACGCGAAGGTTTCAGCCAATGAGATCAGCGCGAACCATAGATACACGGCGAGTCTGGAAGGGTAGAAACGGTAACAAAATATGGATGGTTCAAGTGTGCAAATGTGTTTGTCTTTACACTGGAGTTATGAAAATTCGGATGGATTACAAATAATAAGACCATCACGGTTAGATAATAGAGAGCCCAACCTTCGTCCAGATATAATTATCATCAGGAAATGTGCAGTACAACCTGAGATAATTGAGGTTGATTGCAGAAACACGTGAGTCGTACACACTTTTGCACATTTTCGTTAGCCATAGCGAATTATACATTGGACTGAAGGAGAAGAAAGTTACATAGAACGACAGCTCTCAATCGTCCGGTTTAATCAAGACCAAGATAGACAGCATCGAATGAATATTAAAGGAATAGGATAGAATGGAAGTTAGAATAAAACACACTTGGCTAAAATCAGCTCGATTTGCCAAAAATTGAGATGGGCAGATAAGCTATGATGTCACTGCTTTCTCGTCCGGAAGACAAAGGTGTATAAAACGGAGAGAAAAGATTTGAATAGCACACACAGCCAAAATGTTTTCAGACACAGAGGAAAAGATAGACGTCGCCACCAAGCATTTTGCTATCTGTATGCGCGTGCAGCCTGTCAGGCTATTGATGCCATATGAATTTCGGAATTGAGGGTATGTTGATTTGCCTTTGTAAATATGTATATATTATTTTATTGCAGATTCAATTATATTGTGTAGAATTATATTGTGTAAATATTTGGAGGGAAGAAGCCATTAATGCTATACATTTTTTAAAATGAACCAGAGGATGAATTGGAATGCAGATTAGTTATCAGGAGACTTACAAAGCCTTTCTTGATTACTGGGTAGAACAATACATAGAGTGAAATGTGGCACAGTGATGTCATTCAAGATAAGTCATCTTAAGAAAGACTGACTCATAATATATGGACTACCAAAAATTCTAAACTCAAATTATGAGAAAACATTTGTTTATAAAGTCAGTACATGTGTAAAGACAGTATCACAAGTCAAAGTGACTATAGTTAAGTTTGAGAACAGTGCTTCTAGAACTAATAATGCAAGTCTATTCAACAGTGAAAGTCAATTTAAGTGACACTAGAATCTAAAGTGACATTCCTAAGAGGAAAGAGACATTGTATGAAGTTGGGGTATAATTTAATATTGTGTGTTACACATTTTCTTATGTAAATATAAATACCATTTTTATTTGTCTTTCATTCATTTTCCTAGAAGAGAACAGAAGAATTAATATACATAATAAATTGATTTAATTGTACCAGAGGACTTGAGTAACTTACTACTGTTTGGTTTGAAGTTACACTTTTCATTATTTTATTTACCGTAGAATCAATACATCCTGGATAGTTGCAGAGAGGAGGCGACTAAGTGTCTGGTACTTATCATTACCATCTGGGCCACATAACTTTATAGTCTTACTATACCTATGACAACTATTCACCAGTGCTTATTTATAAGACTGGGGTATTTCTTTTAAGACCAGAACTCTTATCTGGCAATTGCATCATTGTATCATCTGATACACCTATTTATTTACTTATCATCTATACCAAATTAACCTCTCGTGACACTACTTGTAAAGCACACATTACTCGTGCTGTCTGGAGTATAACACACTACATCGTTTTCTGTTACCTACACGTAAGCAGTAGTCTTGCGTCCTGGATTATTTACCTGCAGCACATAGTGCCGCCATTTGCAGTTAACCATCATCTCAACACATACGGGCTGTCGCCTTTGCCATCCAGTCATTTTCGGCAACACTGTCCGACCCATTGATAGCCGGTTACCTCTGAGTATACTGACATTAAGACCGAGAGGAGTAGTCAGTTGCCAGTACTCGTCGCCTGTCTTGTAGTTCAATTCTTCATTATCCAGTATAAGAGGCGCCCCACCGAGCCTACTGGATGCTCATCATCATTATCATTAATTTTCGTTCCCTGTGGAACATAGGGCAGAAACAGTTGCTCTTCGTCGATTTCTATTCTGGGCTGTCTTTTTCAGCTGTGCCCAAGTCATTCCAATTTCCCTTGCCTCCTCTTCAACAGTTCTTCTTCAAGTTCTCTTTGGCCTCCCCACTCTTCTTTTTTATTGTGGGTTCCAGTCAAGGGTAATTCTGGCTGTGCACGAATTTTCTTTTCTTAGTGTATGGCCTATCCATCCCCACTTTCTTACCTTAATTTATGTTTGTATTGGCTGTTGCCTGCATCTTTTCCTTAGCTCTATATTTGTTATTACATCTAGCCATCTTATACGAAGGATCCGTCGCAGACATTTATTTACAAATGTCTGTAGCTTGGCGGTGATACTCTTTGAGACATGCCATGTCTCTGAGCCATACAGCAAGACTGACTTCACATTTGAGTTAAAGATTCTAATTTTGTTCTCTCTGGATATAGCTGAGGAGTTCCATATTGGTCGGAGAGCATTAAAAGCGCATATGGCTTTATTAATATTTGATGAGACGTCACCAGCTGTTTCCCTCCTTTGCCATTGTTACTCCCCAGATATGTAAAGCTTTCTACTTCTTCAATGACTTGATCATTGATCTTCGTCGAGTCCATCTGCCTACTTTTTATTCTCATTTCCTTTGTTTTATTTACATTTATGTGTAGTCCCATCTTTGTTGCTTCTGTTACTAATCTATTTGTTTTCCCCTGCATTCTTGCTGTCTATGTGATAGAGGGCACAAATTATCTGCAAAGTCTAGATCCTCCAGTTGTTTGTTAAATGTCCACTGTATTCCAGTTTTCTCTCCCTCTGTTGTCTGTCTCATAACGCAGTCTATGACCATGAGAAAAATTGTTGGTGATATCAGACTTCCCTGTCTGACCCCATTGTGTACTGTGAAGGGCTCTGGTAGTTTTCCTTCGTGTACTTCTTTGCGTGAGGCCTCCTGGTAGAAATCTTGGATGATTTTAATGAATTTCTCTGGGATTCCATAATGTCTCAGGATTTTCCATTACAGTACGGTTTATACTGTCGAAAGCTTTTGCGAAGTCCACAAAATGTAAATACAAGGGGATCTGCCATTCATTTGATTGTTCTATGATGATTCTGAGTGTTGCTTTCTGGTCTGTGCAAGATCTTCCCGCACGAAATCCTGCCTGTTCCTCTCTGAGTTTGTCATCAACAGCCTTCTTAATTCGGTCAAACAAAACTCTGGTCAAAATTTTTCCATTCACTGCTAGTATTGTTATACCCCTCCAGTTGCTACATACAGTCAAATTTCCTTTCTTTGACAACTTAATAATGTGGCCTTCCTTCCAGCTCTTTGGGATGACCTCTTTTTCCCAGATTTTCTTGAAGAGCTGGTGTAGCAACTCTTTAGTGTGTGGTATATCTGCCTTCAGGCTTCTGGTGGTATTTATCTGGTCCTGCGGCCTTCCACTTTTCAGCTGTTTTATTGCCCGAAAGATCTCTTGTTTAGTGGGTGGGTTCATGTTGCACTGTAGTGGCTCTTCTGCTGCTTTTATGATGAGTTGCTGTATTGGAATGTTTCGGTTTAGGATTTCCTTAAAATATTCAGCCCATCTGGCCCTTTGTTTCTCTTCATTGCTAATGATTTGTCCTTCTCTGCTCTTCACTGCTGTATTGTGGTTTTGCTGTTTCTTAGATAAAGTTCTATTAATGTTATATTATGTTTTCAAGTATCGTTTTTTGTCGCAATCTCGGCTTCCTTTGTTAATTTTTTAATAAATTATATTTTATCTTGCCTGGCACTCTTTTTCACTTTCCTGTTTAAGGTAAAGGAAAAGGATCCCGTTACACGACCATTGAGGCATATTGGGAATATGGTGTTAGGCCCATATTTTCTTGACCATCGGCACACTAGGGGTGATGTGGTCAGCATCACGGCGGCCGCCTTAACCTTCCCAGAAGTTTATCTGGTACCCAATTGAGGCTGGGTCGACCCAGGAGCCGTTTGTGGCCTAAAAAAATCCCACCTCATCTGGGGATCGAACCATAGACCACTGAGCAAGGAAGCCAGTGCACTAACCACTATGCTACAGCGACTTTCCTGTTTAGCTCCCAATATATTGTGAGCAGTTGTGTTTTCTGTTCTGCCTCTTTACAGTTGTTTACTTGCTGTTTGATGTCTCTCCTTTCTCTTATGAGGTTCCATTTGTTTTCTGTGAGCCATTCCTTCTGTTGTTTATTTCTTTTGCCAAGAACTTCTTCACATGTATCCCTGTATGCTTCCTGAATTGTGCACCAATGGTTATCTATACTATCCTCTTCCAGTTATCCAGTGCATCAAATCAATTTGTCAACTTTAGGTTAAACTGAACTCTTGTGTCTTTGTTCATACGGTTCTGGGTATTATACTTCGAGCTTGATCTTTCTGCTCTGTCTTTGTGCGCCCTTAATTTTATCCTCAGTGATGCCAGGAGAAGGTGGTAGTCTGACGCTACGTCAGCTCCTCTCTTTACTCTAACATCTTGTAGGCAGCATCTCCATTTTCTTTCTGTGGTGATGTGGTCTATCTGATTTTGCGTGCGCCCATCTGGGGAGTTCCATGTAGTCTTGTGTATGTCTTTGTGTGGGAAGATAGTCCCTCCGATGACCAGATCATTAAATCTCAAAAGTTTACAAAAAGTCTATTTCTGTGTCCTATGCCATTTTTTCCCATGATTAGTTCACAGTTTTTGTTGTCTTCTCCTACTTTTGCATTTAAATCTCCCATTACTATCTTAATGTCTCTCATGTGTGTTTTGTCCAGTGTTCCTTGGAGTTCATCATAGAAATCTTGCTTCTTATCACCATCTGCATTGTTAGTAGGGGCATAACACTGAATGATGGTGATTTTTCTTCCTTATCCCTGGAATCTTACCGTTATTATCCTGGGTGATATTGGTTCCCATTCTATTAATGCGTTTCTGGCTTCCTGAGACATCATAATAGCAACTCCTTCTGTGTGTGTGTGATCTTCATCCTCGTGTACTGAATATATGAGATTTTCCCCTGTATTAGTCATGAATTCACTAGTTCCATTTATTCTCGTTTCTGCTAGTCCTAAGAGTTTTATTTCGTATCGTCTCATCTCTCCATGTACCTGTGCTGTCCTTCCGGTTTCCTGCATTGTTCGTATGTTCCAAGTGCCTATTCTAGTTTTTGCCTTTGTCGTTAGAAGAGGTGTCGGTAGCCTGTCTTCCAATGACTGGCTTTCATCAGGTGTCTACGTCAAACGTCTCTCGTGCTAGGATTCTTCCTGACTCTGGCTTTTGTTTCTTTCTTCAACTGTTTCTGTGACAATTTGTTTTTTCCTGCACGGTTGTCAGCACTGATCTTCAACCTCCTTTAACCTGAGGGAAAGGGGAGGTGTGCCCACTTTGTCTGCCCTTTCCATTTTGACCTGCTCAGCTTGATTGAACCTACCAGGGGCATAAGCTCCCGCTGATATAGCTCAAAATTTATTCAAGACACTCAAGCCGACCCACCACTTCAAGGTGGGGCACGATGACGGACATTGTTCCTAGTCTACAAGACGTTAGACCTACTTATAGACAGGCTGATGAGAGCTTATGTCTTGTACATTGATGGATTTTAAAAGGAGCCAGTCATTGTAATTAAATTCTACATGCGTGAAACGTTCACCAGGCATTATTCAGTTTTATACTGTTTCAATTGTCAAGTACGTTTCTTAGAACGCTGCTGAATGGACTGTGGTTCAATAACCCTAGACACCATGGACATCAGAGTCCAGTATCTACTTCTACTCTGAAAAGGACCCGCTACATTTGGGGAGCCAAGCCGGTCGTTTCATTTTGGGAAAGTCAAGCCGTTGATTTGCAACTATTTGGAGCCTTAAACCGGCAGTATTAGGACATTTCTCCTTATTACAAGCCAACCAGCCTCAAAAGTTGTACTTCGATCAAGTTTTTCAAAATGGCGTACCTATCATCTGCTAACAAGTCCAGAGTATGAGAAGGCCGTGAAAACATTTCCTACACTACAGTTCTTCATTACGCAAGTTCCAAAAGAGCAAGCTATCAAGTTTATCACAGCTGCATCATTAGACGCAAGTTTGCATCTATTTTCTGCTGAAGATGGCGAATTTTTCTGACTTCGAGCAATCAAGTGGATTTTGAATCGAGTCAGCTGTTTTCTGCTTCTAGGCCTAGTGAGAGGTCGTGATTCCTGTTCGCATCTGTGCTGCGTGGATCAGCCGTGGAACTAGGAGGATTTTGGACCAGAGCAGGGTCCTGTTTCAACTCAAGTGTCTGCTAAACCTAACCTGGTTTACGTAGAATATTACTTCATCGCTGTGGAAGGAATAGGCGATTGTATCTTGAGGATCTGTTTGTCTGGCAGAACAGATAAGTATATTTTTAGTTACATACGGTGTGCAGTACCGATAATACTATTTGCCAGAGTTTCTTTTTTTAAATATATATATATATATATATATATATATATATATATATATATATATATATATTATATATATATATATATATATATATATATATATATATATATATATATATATGTATGTATATATATATATATATATATATATATATATATATATATATATACGTAACTATATGTGTTTCAGTTTTAAGTGTCGCACTTATGTTTTCATCAATACCGTTTCGACTGGTCGATGGATTCATAAGCGTTTTCTTTAGGGTTTGAATTGTGATTGTTTCATATAGCGGGGCCGGTCTTTCAATGCTGTGTGAATCTGCTGCTTATGAAATAATTATGACCTGTGTTTGTTAGCAGTTCAGTCTTGTTAAGTGTTATTTTGTATTCGTAGTCAAGTCCTGTATGATCTTTTTCTTCAGTTTGCTACACGTTTGTTCGTAAAATTGTCAACCTAACCTTACTATCATTTATTTAATATATGTCATTAATGTTGTTATAATCGTACTGTCTAGTCATAAGAGTGAATAGAGCTACAATTTTTCATTGTTCTAATCTATATATTTCTGCCTAAGTTTTCCATTTGTATTTGCTTCTTTTAGCTCTAATTACTGTATTCTGTCTTCTTGTTCGTGCATTTCTGTTATGCTCCATTAGCTAGAACATCTATGATAATATTATCCACTTATACTTAAAGTTGAAGTGAAGTAACTGATTATATAATACACTTGAGTGATTATAAAGTATTGAATACAAGACGCACATTATATTTAAATTATTAGTGGACCATTTAGTGTCACTATAATTGAGAAGTATGTCTGCCCTTGAGTATTTTCTCAGGCAAGGAAAGGAGTCTGGGTTACAAGGACCAGCTCTTCAAGAATTTATTATGGAAAATTTAGAGAAAGCAGAGATTGAAGGGGGTGATGAATTCTCTATGGAAGAAAATTGGTGTGATAAAGAAAATGAGTTATTGAGTATCATTGATGATAGAGAGAGATTCATTGATGAGTTAAATGAGGAGGTGAGGTTATTAAAATCCAAATTAGATGTGGATGGATCTGTTCTTGTTTCATTACAAGTTAATTTCTCTAGATGTAAGGAGTCTTTAGATACTGCCTTAAGGGAGAACAAAGTTTTGAACTCTGAGATTCTGTTATTGCAAGATAACATTGCGGCTTGTCAGAGCAAAACCTCTAAAGCCTGCACTGATAAAAATTTCTTCTATTAATGAAAAATTTTATAAAGCAAAAGAGGCCATGGAAGCCAAAATTCAGGCACAACATGCTCAAATTCGTGGTCTAAGAATCCAGGTTGCTATTCTTCAGTCAGATATGACAAAGGCAAATGTAATAAGATTAAAGAAATTAGCAACAAATAAAAGAGCCATGTTGGAGGCAGAGTTTAAGAGTAAAATTTCTGAAGGTGAGACTGAAATTCAAAAATTAAATTGTCCTCAGGGTCAACAAAAACAAAGCTTGACTCAGGATGAGGTGACTACCTCTGAGAAATTACCTATGAAGGAGGATAGTAAAATTGTGGACCTTGATAACACTATTAAGATACAAAGTGATGATATTGCACTTAAAGATTTAGAATTGGCTAAATCTAGAAGAAGAGTAGATGGGTTACTCGATGTTGTACTGAACAACAATCTATCGTCTAACGCTAGCTATGTGCACGCTAGTGGACAAAATGTCAAAACCACCAAATGTGATGGGATCAATTCACATCATAAAAGAGTGAAGAGATCTTGTCAGGGAAAATACAACTTCCATCGACATAACTTTGATAATAGTGAATCTGCTCACTTTAATACTGCCTCGTCCGAGAGCAAGTCTTGGCGACATGCCGACAGCAGTGTAAACAGTAAGAAAAGTGGTGTAACAACTCTGTCTATGCCCACAGGGACAACTGTATCCCTTAAACAATAAGTTAAGGTTCCATCTGGGCCTGATAAGCCTAGCATTAATGCTAAAAATATTACACAAGGGCGGAACCTAAGTCGTAAAAGGACGGACCAGTGTGTCGACAGGTTTCCTAACACGATTGATGATGTCATAAATGATTCAATCTATTTTGATGTGGACCGATATGCTCAGTTTTGTCAACAGGGGACAATTAAGGCTGATGGTGAGACTATCCATCATCCTCTGTGCACAATACATGGTAACATTTTACCTACTCTTAAGAGTATAAAGAATGTCGTAAAAGATGACACTAAAGTTACTAATGAAAGTCATAATGTATCTCTTTCCTTTATCGATAGGAAGTATGATGATGACTGTTCTATGCAAACTAATTCAAATGCATCTAGTAAAAATGTTTTGGACATGCCAATGAGGCTGTCTTACCAGACAGGATTTAAACCTGCAGCCATGAATAGGAAGAGGTGTCATGCTCAGTTCAACCAGCATGATGGACCCTACAATAAGCATGGTGCAGTCAAGAGGATAAATAATATCCATAATTATCATGGTGACAAAGGTGCATTTTCACGCACCATTCTAGTGCAAAATCTGCCACCAGATTCTACATGGCAGACAGTAGGTGAATTTTTTCAATTCACTGCTAATGTGAGGTATGTAAAGCTTCTACCAACTAACAATTATAATGTTAGGGAAGCTCTTGTTTACTTCTACTCACATGGTGATGCACGCAGGGTTGTCAATCGTGACAACGGTTTCTGTCTTCAAGACCATTGTCTTGAGATACAGTTGATGCATCATGCATCATCCAACATATGTTAATGCTGTTGTGTGTGGTATTGGTGCTCATTCAGTTCAAAATTGATGTTGATGGCGGGAGAAGTCTTGTGTTGAATATGATTTATTGGTATAGTATTTAGTCCAAATATAGATTTGGCTGGTTCTTGTTCGTTTAGCAATTGTATTGCTAATATATAATTTTCTTACTTCTAGAAAGTAATATCATGGATATTAATAATTTGCCATTATATTCTTTCAGATACTCACATCCCATGATCTCATGCGGATTGTACTAGCCACTAGTTGAGGAGTATGGCGTATTTAATGGAATTTTCTCTTTCATTTTCAGGTGTTACAGATCCCTGTTCACTTTTTGCGTTATAAGTATATGCATATCCCTTTCAGGATACATATTTATTCTTTGAGTGATGATGGTGTACATGGGTTACACTCATCTACTTATTATACTGATTTTATATTATGGTAGGGAATACCTCCTACTACCTTTAGTCGTAGCTAACGACATAGTCTATCTGTTTCTGATATCTTCCCATATTCAGAATGAGTCTTTAATATCTCTTGTCTTGATCTCGACAAGTAAATACGTTACTTCATCTGCAAGATTCTTCTGTCTTGAGATGTTAATTCGTCGTACTATATAATATTTTCGCTGTTCTTGTACAGGCTGTATAGCTGTAGACGACACTTGTCTAATTATTTTTATTTCATATTTCAGTGCTGTCCTCGTCGATAGGATGGAACTCGACGGATAGTGTTGTCGTATTGCATACAAGTTATGTGACTTTAAATGTATGAAATACTGTTGTGCTGGTTCACCAGATTTGAATGTACATTTCGTTCTATTTTCTTCTGTTCTCAGAGTCACCTCGCTTTGGATCAAAACGATCTACTTCAGCCGTGCGGATGACTTTGCTACAGTCTGGTGTTACTACTCTTTTGTCTACAGCATCAGAGCTATCAATGAGAAAGGCTTGGCATGGAAACCGACATTTAAACTGTCAGCTCTACGTCGGGTGTAATAGGAAACTTTTCTACAAACAATTCCAGAAAATTGAATTCGAGAACGTTTTTACAAGTTGTCAAGATATAACTTTCTGTATCAATTTGGTTTTAAAAGGGACATAACTCATTATTTGAAACCCATACAAGATTTCCAAGGGAGATAATCACACTATGATATGCTGAACTATTCAGCGTGAATGTGCTTCAGGATTTTCGAGTGTACATTTTTTCGGTTTACTAATGATTGTTTGGAATACAATCATAAACAAGATTGACTAATCGATTCTACAGAAAACTTCATGCTTTACAGGACTTTGCACGTGAAATGGCTTCAGGCCTATGCGAAAGATCACCATTTCTCCTTACATGAAGAAAATAAACTAATTAACTGTGCCTATTCACAGTGATCTCTTAGCACAAAAGATTCACTTCATGGGACATTTAAGGTGTTAAGATATTTGAGCGCATTGCGCCTTACAATGATAATTATTTCTTAATTAATGGGTCATATTATTATATGATACAAGTTGACACAGCAGGCATTAAATACAATATACTTATATTGACATAATGTCGCAGTCATACACTTTGTATGTGCTTCTTGTCTGCCTCTTATATATTTCTCTACTGTCATATTTATTAATTCATGCACTTAGTATTAATGGTTATGTGATTAACATTCTTTGACTAAGGGGACATGTACAGTAGGAGTTTATGACTTACTGGACGGTGAATGAATGTTGGTATATATGCATTGTTTATGTTACATGTTGATTGACGTCTGCTTATGACCTCATTATTATGTTAAAGTGTTTGGAGCTGTTTTGATAGACATTGGGTTTGCAGTATACACTGTTTCTCCACACCTTGCGTGTTAAATTGCCTCCATTCGGCACAAACATGGGTCTATGCATGGTCATAGCAGCAGTGACATAATATGTTACCTTTTTCTCAATTCAGTAGTAATTTGTCTCATACCCCAATAATGTCTACTCCGTTCGACATTATTGACCGGGGGGGGGGGAGGGGGGAGAGTAGTTGTTATGACTTTTCATAACACCATTTTCGGTCGCCCTCAAACTTGGTTTGTTGGGCTGATTTCCTATTTATTAATCTTTGTTACGACAACACAGGAAGGACGTCACGATGCTATGGGTATTTTCCGAGCGGACGTGGTTTGGTGGGCTATGACGGTTCTGAAGATCTAGTCACCGTGTCTCCATTGTGAGAATGCTGTGTATTCTGTGCTCCTGGGTATGTACTTGAAGTACTGGTTTTATAAGTGTATGTCAGCTAGGTAGTCTACGAGATAGAACCTAGTCTGAGTGTATGTTATATGGACACGTCAGAGCTGAGGGAATGTGGAAGGAAAGTATATGTTAATATTACATATTTCAGCATGATGACGGACATTGTTCCTAGTCTACAAGACGTTAGACCTACTTATAGACAGGCTGATGAGAGCTTATGTCTTGTACATTGATGCATTTTAAAAGAAGCCAGTCATTGTAATTAAATTCTACATGTGTGAAACGTTCACCAGGCATTATTCAGTTTTATACTGTTTCAATTGTCAAGTACGTTTCTTAGAACGCTGCTGAATGGACTGTGGTTCAATAACCCTAGACACCATGGACATCAGAGTCCAGTATCTACTTCTACTCTGAAAAGGACCCGCTACATTTGATAGCTCAAAATTTACTCAAGGCACTCAAGCCGACCCACCACTTCAAGGTGGGGCACGTGGGTCAGTACTGGATACTCGCTTGCCAGCAAAAGTCCTCGTTGTTTATATATATATTTAGATCAGTGGGTGCATGTATTTCTTCACTGGTTTTAATCTCCTTCACCTGCTAGTGTGGCCACCAGCCACAGAAAATTGTGAACGCATAGGATTTATTACGACGCTGTTACAGAGATAAATCTTATCTCCATTTCGTAGGGATAAGAATTTTAGGGATATTCTTGTACACAGTCGCTTGAGACAAACTAGCCCTTCACACTTTGGTACTAAACCGTGCCAACGCCGTATATGTAAGAGCTGTCCGTTTGTACTCCAAACTCAGATAGTTACTTTTCCGAAAGGAAAATGTGTCGTTAGAGATTCTTTCACGTGCGAATCCAGAAACCTGATTTATGCTATCATCTGCAATAGGTGTGGCATTACCTATATTGGCGAAACTGGCAGACGTTTGGCAGACAGGTTTCGTGAGCACTTAAATGGCATTTATCATCGCAAACCTACACCGGTGGCTCTTCATTTTAATAGACCTGACCATTCAGGTAATTCTGATTTAAATTTTACTGCCCTCCTTTCTTGTGTTGGTGATGACCGAACTCGCTTTTCCTTGGAGAATCGTCTCATTTTTCAAATGGGCTGTTTATCTCCCAAGGGCCTTGATGTCCTGCATCATGTTGCATAAATTCTGGTGGCTTTTCTCTCTTTTTCATACTTCTTTATTTCTTCCGTCGTTGTTTTTCCGATCTATCTTCTTTCTTTTTTTTTTTTTTGCTTTGGTTCGTTGTAGTGAAATTGACAGAGATACAACGGTAAAATATCTCCAAAGATAACATTTAAGGATAAAAACATAATGCGTAGGCTGCGAATAGTACATGATCGCCTAGACCGCGGGTCATCATCCTCCATAATAATTGACTTGCTAGACAGGAGGGGAACGGCGGATCAAAAAGGGAAAAAAATATGACTGGAAAGATTGCGTGAGACTAGAAAGGCTAAGGAGACGCAATTGGGGGGGAAACGGAGAAAAGTCACGTTTCCCAAGTTGACATAAAAAGTAAGCAACTCGACAGAAGGGACCTTAGATATAATATGGGACCTTAGATATAATACGCCACAGTCATTTATTGGACGCTTTTGCAATACCAAGCCCTTGATTTGAATTCAGCGGCTAAAACGCAGATGTTTGGAATATTACAAAATTTAAAAAGTACTTTTTTCTTAATATTAATGTTAGGAATATAAAAATTAGCTGGCCGGATGGCCTATTCTGAGCAGTGAACTAATATGGTCTTAATTTTACAGACGGATAGATAATATTGAAGATAATGACAAAAGACAGTGTTGTTCACATCATCGACAGACTGTATTGAATCTAAAAGTGTCGCTAATTGCACAAAAAAACACGACCTCGAAACGCAGGTGTTCAAATTTACTTAGTATGGAGGAGAGGGTTTTTGGGTGGTAGCTGTGTCTAAATATAACTTTTAACGACAAAATTTTGGAGGGGAGAGAAAGGTTGGTTCAAAAATCAAGTACATTTTGTAGAAACACAAGTAGAGACGGACAGACTAACAGATAACCATCCATACTTGACTGAAGCATGACTGAAATGACTTTATGGTAGGAAATTTGAATTTAAAATAAACCTAGGCAGTGATTGGCCACAGACAATCATATCATTAGCGCTCAGACGCGGATTTGGGGTCATTTCTCAATAGTTGTTCAGTGATAGACACAGATTTTAAAGTGTGGTGATTTCCATATGAAAGAAAGTGTAAGAAGTTTAGGGACGCCATACTATAGCCAGCAGCTCAGCTGAGTTTTGCTAGCAATTCTGTGTTATTTATTCATAATCTGGTAAGATTGAAATTATTTCCTTATATATTTTGAATATTGTTTCATGTTCGAGTGATTTGATACTGCCATATCGAAATCTAGCCTTACAAACAAGTAGGGATTTGCTCTAGACCCCCCGCCCTAGTCAGGGTCTAGGGACCAACAATGTACATAAACTCCAACAAGGATTATGCAAGACAGATCAAGTGTTGAGAATAATGAAACATATTACCTATCCTCTTTTAGGGCAGACAACTAATAAATATTTTTCAGAATCTATAGTCTGGGAGGATCTATCTGATGTAAAACCACCATGGTAAATGTGCTGTTTGGTCAGAGAGATCTGACCTGTCTGTATGATGTGGTTGTTGTGTCAGTGTTGTGTCCAGACGTGGGTAGAGAATAGATTTTGACACATGGCCCATACTTTGATTGCAGAGCTGCGAGTTTCTGTTGTCAACAAAGCAGTGACTATTCAGTTGGTGACTTTACTCGAGTGTATCTGTGCAGTACTTGTGACAGAGACCACCATTATTGCCCGCCAGCACGGAGAGGTGGGACCACCTGATTTCAGCACCAGAGCTACAACTACCAGATGAGTGAGCCTCTGGTCTGCTGGACATTCACCAAAGCCTTGTAGTTACTAATACCCCCATAAAAATTCCCACCATTTTCTGGACACTGTGTAGTCAATATAGACAGGTGTGATGAGGCCACCCCAACAGCACAAACAGTAACTATCCTCCCAAGTAGATGACTACTAGAACATTTTAATAAAACTAACTAGTATAGTACATATATATGTACACTATTGCATTTATGATATAATATTCCATGCATTTCTTTCTTAATCTCTAAATCCTTTTAAGTTCTGGTCAACCTAAAAAATTGATCCAGAACAAAATAAATGTAATATAATTTTATCAAAAAATTTTACACACGTGAGTTAGTTCAGTGTATTTTAACATTTATTAATATTATTAGTCTTGTTAAATATCTGTGGGTATATCTATAACCTATTACACCACACTACATATCATAACCCTAGACACTTTACGTAGCCACATTCATTAAAAAAAATTAAGTGTGAGGTCGTAGTGGTAGCAAGAAAGGCCTTCTGACAATTCACAACTACATTTTATCTCAGGAGCCTTCACAGCTGGCCTCATACAATTACATTTAGTAATATCACCATCATACAATACCATCAACACCACTGCATAAATTGGGGGCTCGTCCAGGGATAATTAGCCCCACAGTAATATTAGGATCTCCTGTTGGGAGAAATAGAGAGCAGGGAAATAAAGGTAGGACAAACTTTGAGCGGCCAATGAAGTCGGGGACGCAAAGATTAAAGGTTAATCCTAAGGGACAACAGGAACCTTATCACCCCCCAGTTTGTGAGGATGTTATTTGTAATGGGGTCACCATAAGGTGCCTTTATGATACAGGTTTGGATTATGATTCAGTTGTGAAGTCTAGCCTAGTGGACCCAAGTCAGTATACCACAGAAACAGTGGAAATACAAGGGGCGACTAAGGACATACCACTCATGACACTTCCCATCGCAAGGATAACGGTGAAAACTCGCTATGTGGAAGGAGAAATCAGAGCAGCAGTGATAGATGAACCAATCTACCCTCTGATATTGGGGTGTAGATACGTCTTCTTGGGGAATCCCGAGAAACCTGTGATCATGGCGACAGTGCAGACCAGGTCACAGAAGAAGGAGGAAGAAGGTGAACCTATAAATGCTCATCCAGAGGAGATGAGGAAGGCGCAGGCTGAGGATAGGACACTCAAGCCCTGTTTTAAAAAATTGCCCAAATGCCACACACCTCCGAGCAAGGGGGAATATTTCATGAAGAACAAACTATTATACAGGAAGACAGGAACTAGATCCACTGGTCACGGACAGTTAGTTCTTCCCAAGATATATAGGGCAAACTTAATAAGGAGCTTACATGTTGGAAAAGATGGTGACCATGAGAAAGTCGGTACCATCTGCCAAAAGATTGCTCGAAAATACTATTGGCCCGACGTAAATGTCGATGTTGAAAACTTTGTAGAAGCATGTGGCGTATTTCATGAGGGAACACCCACAAAGGGAAAATATGTGCAGGACCTAGAAACGCCACGGGGCAACTTTAGGCCTGAAAGGAAAACTAATTATACTCGGGTAGACAAAGTGGAATGGGAGCCCCCTTTTCACACCCAGTCTTCACTTGAATGGATTAACATGGCCACTATGCGAAGAGTACAAAGAAGAAATTTTACCCAGGATAAGATGACAATCCCTCGGTCAGACTTATATAAACTGGAAGAACAGACAAGAGAGCGAAGATCTCTCATAAGCAATCTAAAGTGGGGAGACAAACCCCAGAAAAAAAAATTGGTAGTGGTCGATTTGTGAGTGATGATTCTAGGAAGAAAAGTCCTCATTATAAAGCTTCTAAGGGACGGGACCCGATGGGTTCCATGAAAAATAAGTATGATAAATTAAAGATCCAGATGTAGCTTTATTAAGGACCTGGACAGATGAGAAGGCGGAAGAGACTGTTACCTCATCGTATCAATATGTGAACGAACTGACCACTCGTTTGAAAGCTGGATGGAAACTGGCAAATGATAATTTGAAACAAGCCAGGAAGAAACATGCAGCATATTTTAATAGGAAGGCAAAGGACAGGGAACTGGCAGTCGGAGAGAAGGTGCTGCTTCTACTACCCGGAAGCCAGAATAAATTACAAATTGGTTGGCAAGGTCCATATACGGTTCTAGAGAAGGTGTCTAGAACAAACTATAAAATTGACAAAAAGGGGAAGGAAAAAGTTTATCATGTAAACCTGTTAAAGAAGTATCTGGACAGACCACTCCAGGAAAGCACCCCCTTATTGACCTTGGCTATTGCAACCCAGATGCAAAAGGAACCACTCACCTCACATGAATACCCATTACATCCTTGTGAAACCGCAGCACAGGTAAAAGTCAGTAAGCACCTGACTAAAAACCAGAGGGAGAGAGTTCAACAGGTTCTGGAGGAACATACAGATGTATTAACAGATAAACAGGCCATACAAATTTGCTACAGTATGACATGAAACTGGTAGACTCAAACCCAATCTGTATGAGAGCCTATTCTATTCCGTTCGCGAAGGAGAAGAGTATTTGTTGAAGGAGGGGATTATTTCGCACAGTGAATCATCTTTTAGTTCTAGTGTCGTTTTGTTGAGAAAACCGTCTGGGGAACACAGACTGTGCATAGATTACAGGAAACTGAATGCTGTCACAGAAGGACAAGTGGATCCATTACCAGACACAAAACAGTTATTTGCCAGACTGAACAAGGCAAAATACTTTTCAAAGGTGGATCTTAGTAAAGGCTATTACCAGATCCCAGTGAAGCCTGAAGTGAGACCTTATTTGGCTTTTAGCACTTCGGATGGACATTATGAATTCAATATGCTACCATTCGGACTGAAAAATGCTCCGAGTGTGTTTTCAAGGATGATGCGAAAATTGTTGGATCCCCTGAAAAACCCATGTATCACGAATTTCATGGATGATATTCTCGTCGCCACAGAGACATTTGAAGAACACATTGAAGCTCTGGAGATGTTGTTTGATAGACTTCGGGAGGCGAATTTGACTGCTAGGCCAACAAAATGTTGTATTGGATGTAAAGAGTTGGAATTCTTGGGGCACACTGTATATCAGGGTAATATGACCCCTGATCCTAAGAATTTGGAAAAAACTGCAGAGAGCACCTAGGCCGCAAACAAAAAAGGACGTGCGATCATTTGTGTCGTTATGCGGATTTTATCAGAAATACATCAAAAATTTTAACGCTATTTGTGCTCCTCTGACTGATCTGACTCGCAAGGGACTTCCAGATAAAATTATTTGGACTGCACAATGTGAACTAGCGTTCCAAGAGTTAAAGGAAAAAAAACTCACTAGCAAGCCTATTCTCAAACTGCCTGATTTGACACAGGACTTTGTCTTAAGAACCGATGCAAGTAATGTAGGACTCGGAGGGGCTTTGTTGCAAAGATCATCTTCACCTGATGGGGAACTGAAACCAGTCGCTTATGCAAGCCGCAAATTGAATGTCGGTGCAGATTTCCTCAGTCGGCACCCCTGTGATCAAAATTAGAGTAGTGGCAGACGTGAGGAGTAATTTTACCTATGTGTATCGCTGGTGTTGGAACTTGCCATAGGCATGTTTTCAAGTGGGGAGATGTGTAGTGAAATTGACAGAGATACAACGGTAAAATATCTCCAAAGATAACATTTAAGGATAAAAACATAATGCGTAGGCTGCGAATAGTACATGATCGCCTAGACCGCGGGTCATCATCCTCCATAATAATTGACTTGCTAGACAGGAGGGGAACGGCGGATCAAAAAGGAAAAAAATATGACTGGAAAGATTGCGTGAGACTAGAAAGGCTAAGGAGACGCAATTGGGGGGGGGGTAAGGGGGGGGGGGGAAACGGAGAAAAGTCACGTTTCCCAAGTTGAAATAAAAAGTAAGCAACTCGACAGAAGGGACCTTAGATATAATACGCCACAGTCATTTATTGGACGCTTTTGCGATACCAAGCCCTTGATTTGAATTCAGCGGCTAAAACGCAGATGTTTGGAATATTACAAAATTTAAAAAGTACTTTTTTCTTAATATTAATGTTAGGAATATAAAAATTAGCTGGCCGGATGGCCTATTCTGAGCAGTGAACTAATATGGTCTTAATTTTACAGACGGATAGATAATATTGAAGATAATGACAAAAGACAGTGTTGTTCACATCATCGACAGACTGTATTGAATCTAAAAGTGTCGCTAATTGCACAAAAAAACACGACCTCGAAACGCAGGTGTTCAAATTTACTTAGTATGGAGGAGAGGGTTTTTGGGTGGTAGCTGTGTCTAAATATAACTTTTAACGACAAAATTTTGGAGGGGAGAGAAAGGTTGGTTCAAAAATCAAGTACATTTTGTAGAAACACAAGTAGAGACGGACAGACTAACAGATAACCATCCATACTTGACTGAAGCATGACTGAAATGACTTTATGGTAGGAAATTTGAATTTAAAATAAACCTAGGCAGTGATTGGCCACAGACAATCATATCATTAGCGCTCAGACGCGTTAGCAATTTGGGTCATTTTCAATAGTTGTTCAGTGATAGACACAGATTTTAAAGTGTGGTGATTTTCCATATGAAAGAAAGTGTATAGAAGTTTAGGGACGCCATACTATAGCCAGCAGCTCAGCTGAGTTTTGCTAGCAATTCTGTGTTATTTATTCATAATCTGGTAAGATTGAAATTATTTCCTTATATATTTTGAATATTGTTTCATGTTCGAGTGATTTGATACTGCCATATCGAAATCTAGCCTTACAAACAAGTAGGGATTTGCTCTAGACCCCCCGCCCTAGTCAGGGTCTAGGGACCAACAATGTACATAAACTCCAACAAGGATTATGCAAGACAGATCAAGTGTTGAGAATAATGAAACATATTACCTATCCTCTTTTAGGGCAGACAACTAATAAATATTTTTCAGAATCGATAGTCTGGGAGGATCTATCTGATGTAAAACCACCATGGTAAATGTGCTGTTTGGTCAGAGAGATCTGACCTGTCTGTATGATGTGGTTGTTGTGTCAGTGTTGTGTCCAGACGTGGGTAGAGAATAGATTTTGACACATGGCCCATACTTTGATTGCAGAGCTGCGAGTTTCTGTTGTCAACAAAGCAGTGGCTATTCAGTTGGTGACTTTACTCGAGTGTATCTGTGCAGTACTTGTGACAGAGACCACCATTATTGCCCGCCAGCACGGAGAGGTGGGACCATCAGTTTTCAGCACCAGAGCTACAACGACAAGATGAGTGAGCCTCTGGTCTGCTGGACTTTCACCAAAGCCCTTTAGTTACTAATACCCCCATAAAATTCCCACCATTTTCTGGACACTGTGTAGTCAATATAGACAGGTGTGATGAGGCCACCCCAACAGCACAAACATTAAATATCCTCCCAAGTAGATGACTACTAGAACATTTTAATAAAACTAACTAGTATAGTACATATATATGTACACTATTGCATTTATGATATAATATTCCATGCATTTCTTTCATAATCTCTAAATCCTTTTAAGTTCTGGTCAACCTAAAAAATTGATCCAGAACAAAATAAATGTAATATAATTTTATCAAAAATTTTACACACGTGAGTTAGTTCAGTGTATTTTAACATTTATTAATATTATTAGTCTTGTTAAATATCTGTGGATATATCTATAACCTATTACACCACACTACATATCATAACCCTAGACACTTTACGTAGCCACATTCATAAAAAAAAAATTAAGTGTGAGGTCGTAGTGGTAGCAAGAAAGGCCTTCTGACAATTCACAACTACATTTTATCTCAGGAGCCTTCACAGCTGGCCTCATACAATTACATTTAGTAATATCACCATCATACAATACCATCAACACCACTACATTCGTTTCGTATCCTTGTGTATCTTTTTAATTGTCACTGTCTTACACGTCACTTCCTTAGATGCTTCCTTGGAGAAGCCATCCTCAGTGTTTTATTCTAACGATCTCAGGATCTAGCTAAGTGACTTTGTACTTGTTTTAGTAGTTTTGTTCATTCTTCTTTTTTTCGTTTCATTGATTATTTACTTTCTGGTTTCGATATTTCTTTCCGGTTTTACGATTTTCTTGCATTATTATTTTTCTTTTTTCGCTCATCACCATTGTTGTTTACGTGTTCCATCTGTTTGTATCGCTCATTTGGTGTATGTTTCTCATCATCGTATATTTTTGTAGTACCTATATGTAATTCTTGTCCTTGTCACCTGTTTGTAACTGTGGCTGACGAAGGCTAAAACCCGTAACGTCCCATGTTTCATGTGTACAATTAACTTTTAAAACTGATTTCATACCATTTTATTTTTTAATTTATATATTTGTTTCCTTACCAGTTTTACAGCAGCCTCCTCTTTTATTGTCATATACTATACGTATCTCCATAGCCTTTAAATATCAAATTAGGTGGAACATTTTAGTGTTTTTCCTAGCTGAGAAAGTAACTTACCTACCCGGAATATTGACGATACAGGAGTGGCCATTTCATCGTGAAACTGGGGGCCTATCCCTTTAGTTAGATTATCTTGGTAGTGAGAAAGTATATGGGTGTTGGTGGTTTGGAGTGAGACGTTTTTTTGGCTGAGAGATTGAGTGAAGTATTGTTCAGTGATTGTGACATATAATCACTAGCCCATTAGAGCTAGTGGAGTTATTATTTTTGTTGTTATCGTAGTTTCTTTAATAAATATATTTATATGTTCTAAGCGGTCAGAATTCATTCTTTTCTAACTGTCACTTGATGTTCAATGTTGTAGTCTTTACTGTAATAGATTATCCTATTTTGCATGAGAGGACGAAGAAAGGTATGACATTAAAACATGGTCTCAAGTATGGCTGGGAAGTAGACCTTAGATATTTGATTATATCTCTTTTCTCGCCAGAAGTCATATCTCTCTCCATATTTTCATTAGTGACTTTAATTTTCTTTACTTTCACATTAATCATTCATATTCTGTCTAAACCTTTACATCCTCTAATTTAATACTTGCGACACCTTCTTCATATGTGTTTTTTCCTCCAGGTATAATAAAAAATACAGCACATTAAGTGTAGCCGTTTTCAATGGCAGAACACATATTCAATCATTCAGTTAATACCCTTCAGCTCCCCAAGGAGCGTATGGCTTCAACAAACACACACCAAGTCATCCTGCAGCGTGCCATCAGCTCCAGGTCTGTCGAAGTCTTATTCATCATTCTTATTTCGCTCTACAGTTCTTTGCCCCATATGTGTTTTGGTCTACCTCTGCCTTTCTCTCCCTCGGGATTCCAGAATAAGGCCTGCCACGTAGCGCTATCAGCACGTTTTCTCAATGTGTGTCCTGTCCATCGCCAGCGTTTTATTCTCATCCATTGTTACACTGGTACTTGTCTGGGTCTAGTCATCAATTCCACAGATCAGACCCTGTTATACCATTTCAAGCCACACGATAGTACGGACTTGACATTCGAATTGAAGATTTCTATTGTCATGCTGCACTTGCTTTGTCTTGATCCCTCTATATTTTCCAGTGCAATGAAAGCTCCTCTTGCCTTTTGTACTCTTATTTCAATATCATTGTCTGTCCTTCCAACTGTGTCTATATTACAACCAAGATACGTGCATAAAAGTAATTCTTATAGGTGTTTTCCTTCAGGTTCAATCGTATTATCAATCACAGTATTTATTCTCATTATCTGTGTCTTTTCTCTGTCACAACACGTAATTATGTGACAGACCGCTTATCCAAAGACATTTATTGAATATCAAAATTTTGGCGCTCACTTTTTTCTGGGTTTTGCTGTCCACTAGGTTTGCTCTTTGTAGTAAAGTTTGTTTCTTTTCTCTCTACTAGGATTTTAGGCCGGCAGTAGGTACAACTTTGGACGTACTTCCTTATGTCCACTCCTCGACCAGGTCAAAAGTGATGTGCATGTATATTGCGCATCACTCGTCCTACTGACACGTGTATCCCTGAAAGCGATACATGTCCAGCTCTTATAATATGAGATCTTAATGGGAGAGACACGACTATTTGTCGGGTCCCAGGTCTCTATCGTCTATCAAAGACTCCATATTCTTTGTAAAATGTTCCAACTAAAGTATGGGTCTGTGTTCTATGACGTTGTTCAGAGCACGGCGTTAATGTTACGTCATCAGTCTGCGCTTTTTTCAGCTCTGCTATACTGAGGAGAGGTGGTGGGTAAATGTTAGAGCCCTCCATTGTTGAGATTTGGGTGCTCTGCTTCATCTCCTTCCTCGTAGATAAATTATGGTTTTAACCATTCTGGTTTCCTGGGCTATGGCAAACAGAACGATCTTTCAAATGTTGTCGAATGTCGCGTTGCATTCTCGGCCAGAAGTATTCAAGAGAAACATGCCTAATTAAGGCGCGTGCACCTCGATGAGGTTGAAGATGAGGTTTATGCATTTGTTGCATCAGGCGGGTGCGATAGTAGACTGGGACAACTAATTGCCTCTTGTCAGTATACCAATCCTTTCTCCTTATAATATGCTCCTTGTGGAGTATGGGATCAGTTACTATACAACCTTGCGTAACAAGACTTTGGGGTTTTATCATCCCTTTGTGACTCCACACTTGTACGCATTGCTGAGGATAAAGAGCAGTGGAAGACCCTGTCTGCTGATGCTTCCACCATGGCACCCCAACGACCCATGACGGGTTACGTGTTGAGATGATAAGATGATGATGTGACCTCTTCAGCACCGATGTGTTCGGGCTGACTAGAGATGAGAGCTCAAGAGCCGCTTGGGCGTGTCCTGGGTTATCCCTCTCTTGTGTCAACCTGGAGTCACGTGAGGGATCCCCAAGGAAGACATATTTCCTCCCTAAAATCAGGGGATATACTGAATGATCTACCACTTCGGCTTTGATTGTTCCCCGGATAAACCGCGTTGAAACTTCAATTTCCTAAACAGGAAGAATCATAGGCTCTGTATTCTTCCGAGGCCCCTGTAATTCTACAATTTCGCCAGTGTACTGGTGGACCATCAGCAAAGATGGCGAGACTATAGATTCATTTTCTAATCTGACTGTTATAAACATTTTACTGTTTACTTACTCAATTTGTGACTGTTTCTCGGGTGGGGGGATGACTGGGGTTTTGTTGGCACGTCGGAAGGTGTTACGGTGTTATTTTAAATGACGGCGTCTGCTGGGGTTTAGCCGTGCGCAACGTTTAGGGGTCACTAACATTTATAGAATATGTCGATATTTTACGGTATACTGAACGCGAAATATATGCTGAGATTATGACGCATTTCGCGTTGGGAAGGTCACGCTGGGTGACTTGGTTACATGGCCCTTGTTACGCTATCCGTCAAGCAAAGAAGTCGTGTCGTGTATTCCTTCCAAGGAAAAAGGCTTAGTATATAGCCTATATATATATATGAATCAATGTAGAACTCAGGGTCAGTTCGGATATTAATCTAAGTATGAGATTAATTAAATTAAATTAAATGATGGAAGGAGAATCGTATTATGATTCAAATTGTAGCTGTCAAGAACTCATGCGCTCATTTCTGGCTGTTGACTACAACAGCGCACGTATATAGCCACGATGTTCATCTGACATATTGTTTTGACACGGACGGACATGAATACTATGCATGTAATTTCTAATGAACTATATATGAATGTATACCGATGTGAACTGTCTTCGTGCGTCAACTTGTAATAAATATTGGACTCGAATCGAAGGCTTACCCACATTCCTTTGATTACGTTTGATTGCTTCAACTTGCATTGTTGACGGTCCTTTGACCTGATGAACTCTTTCTTGTAAGAAGTTTATAGTAATAATGGATCAGTTCGTACGGAACCGGGGTTTGCTTGGACACAAGTTGTGTAATGATAAATAAGCAAGCATCCCAACTAAACTTATAATATTCGAACGAAGGACCCTCCAACACCAGTAAACCACCTACGCAACAGAAGGTCATTTTTCCCTGTCGAATTCGTTAGCAGGCATTCAACGTAATAAGGGCCTATTTTCGGCCTCTTACAATCCGTGTGAAATGTGTCATTTTTACACGATTTGCACCATTGCCTTCGATTTCCCTATGCTTGATTGCTCTTCTTTTGCCTAGTACTTTCCTGTGGTTGTTGTGATATTTTGTATGGTGTGTTGATGGTTGCTTCCACATCTGAGGATGGGTGATCTATTTGGTGGTGCCGATTATCGTGGCCGCGCTTCCGGGCAAGGTTAATTTCTGCCTAAGCGCTTTGATACTTATCGGCAAATAACACCACCTGCTCAAGAGTTTCGGCCCCGTACTCCGCCAAAAACCGTTTCATGTCAAGGGCGAGCGAGTCCTTGAACTACTCCACGATTATCATTTCCTGCAGCCCTTCATAAGATTAATCGAAGGTGCTGAGGGATTAATCTGGACGATTGGTGCCTGAGGGATCTGGGGGGTAACCTGGGTTTGCTTGAAACACTTCTCCAGGTATGCGCACTAGGCGCCGCCGCATGAGATATGTTTCCCCATCGCTGCTTTGAAAACTTCCGCTGGAACTGGAACTCGATTCGGTTCTTCTTCTTTCATTCTCTAGTTCCTTCATTCTGATTGCGTGGTCTCTGTCAGCCTGTTCCTTCTTTTCTTGGAATGCCCTCTCCTTTTCTCTTTCCTCCATTTCCTTTTCTCGTTCCTCGGCTTCATGTTTCATTTGCTTTTAATATTCTTCGGCCTGTGCCTTTCGTGGTCCCTCTCCAGTTTTCGTTCCTCGCGCTTTAACCGAATTAACCACAAAATCTGGTTTGGCCCGACATACCTAGTTCTTTACCAATATTCAGATAACAGGTGTGGAGGTTGGGTTTATCAGACATTCTGAGCAAGAAACTTGTTTACAAAGCTACATACAAATGCAATTGCTACTTAACTAATGTAACTTCAAATCACAACAATAAATTAGAAACCGCAAGTGAATTTCTTATTTCACATTAAAATTTTCAATATAAAATTAGGTTTTCTTCTAACGATTCAGTTATTTTCTGTAAAATATTTTACTGTTATTTATGAATGCACCGTATGCTCAGATTTATCAAAAAATACACTCTGACAATATTCTTTCAGTAAATCTGAAATTTATGTCAGCCAAGTCTAGGGGATTAACTAGACAGGTTATTTTATCCCGGACAAGCCCCCAATTGTCACGGGATTTATTCCTGTTTCTCTGCAGTGATGATCCAACAATTGCCAAAGCCTAGAGTATCTAATGAGGGTCTTCAAGTGTATCTACCTTCGCTCAATGTTACTCTTGGCAGAACGAACGAACGAAGGAACGAGCGAACTTTATTTTCGAAGGGTTAAGAATTGGGCGCGCAGGCCCGTCTAACATTCTGCCATTTCACTCTCATTAATCTTGCATACTATATCCTTTTATTCCCACATATTTAAAGGCATGCAACATTATAAAGTTAACATAACAGCATTCATTTACAGTATGCAATCATAATAAAAAATGAGTAGGTTTTTTTTTTAACAAACAAGATAGTGACTGATGAAAAAAAAAATAAATACAAAATAAAATAAAATAATATAAACAACACAATAAATAAATAAATTATGTATACCGACACTCACTCATGAAAAGTCTTTCAGCAGTTAAAAAAAAATAATAAAAAAATGTATATCTGCTTATTCTCATATACATCATCCCATTTAAGCAAACGAAAACATTCACATCATAACTATACAAAGCTATTAAAGTAATATTTTAATTTTTTTAAATTTTTTTAAATTTTTTTTCGTACGCCCGCTAATACTCGAGGCGAAATCTCAGGTTATTATTTTATGTCTAACCTGACATTGATTTTACGTGAGTATCCCTTTTTCTTGTACAGAGACAGGTGTCCCTCGCCATTCAGGTAAATATTTTCCGATTTCGGAGGTACCCATTACAGCTGGGTCGGCTCAGGAGCCGCCAATCCATGGTTGACGACACTCCTTCAAATGTCCTCGGCAGGTCTCGAGTTAATCCAGTCCAAATCCCGGTCGACGAAAAATCCTCAAATGCCGTCACCCGGGTTTGATCCTGGATCACCCGGTCGCCAGAGCGGTGTGATAACCACTACGCTAGCGCGGCTCCTTAATATTTTAATGAATCCTTTCAGTTGGGGGCTCAGAAAATACGAGCAAATTTCTTTTTTCCTCACAAACGGGGCGGAGAGATAAAAAGTTCATGACAGCTTAGATGATCTCAGTTGTTAAGCGTGTTTTCTTAAAATTCCTGTGAGGCTCCCAGTGATGGTTTGCCTCTCCTTTTCTCTGCCGTAGTGTTCCAACAGTCGCCAAAACCTAAAGTGTCTAATGTGGGTCTTCAAACGTGTCTACCTGTCACGCTTTGTTTGAGATTGTCTGCCCTTTAGTCTGTTTGGCCTGTCTGGTTTCTTTCTATTTCTTGACACCACCGACCTTTTCTGTCATTTTTGCTCTAATAGCTTAGATTCTCTCTTTGATTCTGTCAATCTTGATAGAGCCAAGCTAGGCCCACCTCCTTGCACGTGCAAAGCGGCATTTTGCCAATAAGTCTGTTATGTAGCGATTCTGGGGAAGCGGAAAAATCTTAGTGTCTTTGAAAACGGAGTACCCCTGAACACGAAGAAACTGTCTCTGCCTTTTATCTGTGCCATCATTCGGTTTTCATCCCGAACTCTAGTCGCACGTATAACGGGCGAGTGTGCTAACATTACGCCACTTTCCCACGTCTCTGGACGCAACCGAAGACGCTCTCTTTCGTAAGTCTTACGTTTGTTTGTTTCATCTCGGGCAGACTAAGGAAAGCTGGCCGAGCACCTGTCGATATTTCTTACTATTTAAATGCGTCTATATCACTCACTACCATAGTCGCTCTAGGATTCCTTGCTGCCTGGATAATCATTTTAGGTTGAGAGCCTATAACCAGATTTATAGTGCGGAGATTGAATTTCTTTTGCTCGGTAAGCACACCTAATTTTTAAAAAGTTATTATTGGAGAGTTAACTTAATTATATTGAGCTTAATCCCTGGTTACTTTAATTCCATCGTGAATATTTAATTCTTGAAGTAAAGTAAATCTTGAGGGTCCAGGTAATTCGGATTTTTATTAAACACTATACCAGTTTTAACTCCACTTAAGAAGTACGGCCAAGACTATATATATATATATATATATATATATATATATATATATATATATATATATATATATATATATATATATATATATATATATATATATATATATATATATATATATATATATAATGACACAGAGATATTTTATCAGACAGAAGAGAGACAAAGGCATATGTATATCATTTGTTTTCGCGATGTATTTCCATTTGCGAATATGTGTATAAATTAATTATGTATAACGTCTGCTACTCGTTTTGCTATTAGTGTGTGCCATCGCCACATAAATTATATATCTTTCAGTGTAGTCACATCTGGATACTTTTAATTATCTGTTTGTGGTTTAAAGGGTTACTATAGCCTTGCTCAACTTCGGAATTATTGGTGAGTGTGTAGACGCGAGGGTCAATTAGACTCGCGCGCGGAGAGCTTTCACGCATGGCTGGGTTACCTGCGTGAAAAGTACAGCCAGAGAGGGGAAGAAACGGTGTATGGTTGATATTTGTGTTCTTGTTTTAAATCGAGTGTAAGAACGTGTTTTTGTTAGAGATGGATGTATACTGGTTGTAAACTTTTTTTTGACTGTTGTATATTTCAGAGCTTGTCAACCTGTCAACTGTGCTATATTGTCGGGCCCTAAGCATCCCTACAAAAATATGTACTGAGCATTTATACTAACATGCCCTTTAGGATCACTACTGCCCTCGCTATATTTGCCACCATTTAATATAGATCAAACTGCAGACCAATCGTTCTGTCCGTGTTCAACCTCCAAGGGGGTTAATGTAGATTACTTACCCACCGCCTATTGCAAATCGCCAGTGTCTACGAGCGGTTGCCTTTGCCCTCGATGCTTTGGGGCAACATTGTCCAACCCATATAGGTCCCGTCACAGTGGATAATACTGACGTACTCGCCAAGAAGAAGTTAATTATTTCTAGCGCCCAGCGCCTGTGTGTGTTCCAGTCTTCATTATCCCTTATCAGAGGTGTCTTTGCCTCGGGACGTTTTTTTTTATAACCAGTTTGTCAGCTGTAATTCACTGATTCGCCCGTGGAGTACCTATCTCAATCAGTGAGCGAAAATCGTCTCAGCCTTATTGCAATAAATATTGCATTCGCATATTTGTGGTCACCACCCGCAATAAAATGTGTTATTCCCTAGAATTTAATTAGCTGTTCTAGAGGGAGCTTATCTCCATAGCCTTAGTCACCTAAACTTAGGTGGAACTGTATGTGTTATTTCCTAGGGGAGTGGAGATTACCTGACAAGCTGGCGGTGGTTTGCCATAGTAAAAGTCAGTCGCAGCAGGCTGGAGAAGTAGCCCAATACTCTTCAGAAGTCATATCTCTCCCAACAAAGTCATTAGTGACTCTATCTTCTCTACTTTTACATTACACATTCATACTCTGTCTAACTCAGACATACTCTATTTATACCTACCTGCGACACCACCTTCGCACAAGATTACTGTTGGCAGAGTTGTAGATAGAAGGAAAATGATGCTTCTACCTCGAGGGAATGTTCACAAGATATTTCAGAAGTCAAGAACAATGCTGAATGAGCCTCAGCACGTTAACTTTTTATCTGATCCGCCGCCTTTTGTGAAGCTGTATATTGTATGTTTAAGCTCGTTCAAGCCCGCAGCTGATTTAATTCAGCGAAATTCCTCTTATTAGCTCGATGTAGATGTATATATGAATATACACTTGAGGTTCTGAGTCACACGTGTGCTTTTCGTTCTGTAATAATTAATTTTTGTCAAAAGGAACATATTCAAATTTAATGATCAATTACTTTAACACTTGTAAATAAATGTTCGTTGGTGATTTTTTAAAAATAGGTTTCTTCACATAAATTATTTAGTCTTGATGAATATAGGCAAATAAAGTTCGGTCATGTTTGGCCTGTTAAAATTGAGACTTGCCAAAATGCTAAAGTGCCGATGCTGCTTTTCCGTAGAGTCGTTTCTGTGGTAAGGCGCACGTTTACAGATCAGTTCAGGAAGTAACGTCTCCTGGTCAAGGCAAGAATCTTCACGTGTCGATCTCAAGCTTCGAACCACAGTCTAATATTTTAGCAAATGGTCTCTCCGCGCTGAATCGTATATAGTCGAGTCGCATCGTACTGATACCACAAACACAATACTAGGATATCCTAGACTTCTGGCTCAGTAGAATAGTCTTGGCAACTTAACACAGATGACTCGAACACATGTCTGGGGTATTATTTATATTTAAGACTTGTGAGTGGTCCTATAGAATTCCGGGTTCCTTATTAATATTGGCGAATTTTCTACTGATATACACACATTCTCTTAGTACGTTTTGTCCGGTCCTATAAATTCAGAATCCTGACTCGAATGTTTTGCTGGCTTTGTCTGGTCTGTCTACTTTGACGATTTCTTGTATGCAGTGCAGTATGTCAAATTTTTCTGCGTTATATTGTAGGTTCCCGACCCACGCTTCCACCTGGCGTTTTCGACAAACTCCCAATCATAGCGATTGTTTATTCTCACTTCACATGCCAACCAATACATTCAAAGTACATGTTATGATAGAGTAGTGCTTATGGGATGTGTGACTCATACGTTTGAGAATTCAAACAGTCATCATCCGTAAATGGAGTTGTGATATCCGTAAAATGTTGTCAAAGTTTACTTATATCACACTTCCTGCTTATTCTTCAAAATGTATTCCAAGCTTTCTTTTATCTATTATCACCTATCCCAAGTAACTCGGAAGTCTGATTACTTAGTTTATCATACTCTGCCGATTTCTTGTATCACCTGACTTGTTGTACTCCGACTGCCAGTCTAGACAAATCATGGTTTATACAATTAAACCCGTATTGCACGTCCATTCTACTGTCGGATCGGAAGTGATTATGCAATATTTAACAAACACCTTATGCTCGCATTTACCTGCAGTCAGTGTGGTATTATCACGTTTTGTGATTCAATTAATCTCTCAGGGATGGGCGATTGTCTGGCCCTGTCATGCATTGAAGCGTGAAACGGGGACAATGTCAGTAGGAAAAAAGGATAACAATTCTGAGTAGAGGATAGGCACGAAATTATGTGCGTTAAATTTGCCGAAATAATAGATAATAAAGGCGATGAGAGGAAATAGATCGAAGTATAAAGGCGATGAGAAGGTTGATAATTTACGCCTTTATCATTATACTCTTAAGTTTGGCCATGTGGTCCACCAGTGGCTAACACTTAAGAGTATCTAATGTGGGTCTTCAAAGGTGTCTACTTTCGCACAAGATTACTCTTGGCAGAGTTGTAGATAGAAGGATAATAACGCTTCTATCTCAAGTTAGTTTCACAAGATGTTTTCAGAAGTCAAGAACAATGCTGCATCGGGCAGAGCACTATTAACTTATATCTGATCCGTCGCCTTTTGTGAAGAATTAAGCAATGGTTTTAGCCCGTTTAAGCCCCCAGCTGGTGTAATTCAGCAAAATTACTTTTATAAGTATTTGCTCCATAGATGTAAAAATATATCTAGATGTATATATATTAAAGAGTCTTGCTCATACGTTTGCTTGCATACCTATAATAACGGAATCAACAATGATTGTTTAATTTTAATATAACATGTAACAAATTTAATAATCAATTAATTTTAACTGAGACTTGGGTGAGGAGTTAAAAAACAATTGTCCTTTTGCTGGTTCTTTTTACAAGAACTTAGCTGGTCTATGTGAGTCCTGCAGCCGTGGTTTCGTCAATTCTTCTGTGATGAGGGCACTTCTCCCACAACTCGTCCAATGCAGGCGGTTAGTGTTGATTCCCTGCTTTTAACTCACAATTAGTGGCGTAGAAACTTTTGTTTTCCAGCTTCGTACCATGAACCAAAAAGGGATCTACAATCTCCTGGCACAGTTAGAATGGACACAGCAACTTAGGTTAGACGCTTCCGAATTACTTGGTCTGGGAAATTTTAGTATTCCTCTCATGACGTGTGATCTAATTCCGTAGGTATCCAGTCTTTGTATTTAAAAATGCGGGTTTACTTTTAAGTTTTTAATTTGCCCAAATACTCTGCCCTGGTCCTTTAAGTTTCCAGTCTTTGTATTTCAAAATGCGGGTTTAATTTTAAGTTTCAAAGTTGCCCAGATACTTCGATCGGTCCCTTATAATTTTGGAATCCTTTGTCCGATTCTTCTCTCTGGCTCTGGTGAATTGCTAGTTTGACGGGGCGATGCAGTCTGATCTATGATTCCGATTTCGCTAGATTGCATTGCAATTTCTCAGGTCAAGTCCCAGATTGTACTTTCAGACCAACTTGCCAATGAAAGTCAAAATCTATTCCGTATCTCAAATCAAGCCAATAGTAAGCTCTTTAGAACAATAAGGGCCGGGGTGTTAAATCATAACATCCCCCGCGTGTTTTAAAATATCAAATTTTAACACATAAACTACCGGAAGCCGGTGAGACCGGCTTTTGAAATCCTATCATTTGAACCGCGAGCCGCTCAGAGCGTCGATCTAATTTTAGTAAAAAAAAAACAAATGAAAAATGTACTGAAACACTTTCTGATCTAGTTCGAGATTTTAAGTTGCTAACGGAAAACAAATTACCAAAGCATGGTTGTTGTAGAACACTGGAAAATTAATATTATGTTCATGTTTTTCAGCGTTTTCGGTTAGTTACCAAATCGTGTAAATCTGTTTACCGTGGCAACTATTGATAGGACCACAAAAAATGGTTGTACATCTCGTCTTACGGCTGAATAGGCTAGAAACTTATTTCAACAATTGACTGATAGAGGACAAGAGTTAAAACGGTGTGCACTTTGGTTGAAATAAGGATTTTGGTAGTGATGGGGCGCAAGCAGTTATAATTGTGAAAATAGTGCAAGTCCTCGGCCATCTGAGGGCCGTTAAATAGCAACAACGTCTATTAGAATTACAAATGGTGCTGATTGTAATAGGACATTCATTTATCTTTAAAATGACGTGTAATTCATACAAATCTGTAAACAATTACGAAAACTACCGCTTACTTTGTGCAAAGACCTACAGGATAAAAATCGGAGAAAAAAAATTTAATTCGGCCACAGTGTGTTTTTCAATTCGGTAGTTAATGTGTTAAAATTCCAACGCGTGACCTCTTTCTAATAAGGCAGTAATACTTCCGATTGTACCTTTTTGCAAATTCACAAACAAATCTGTAAACTCATTTCCTGTCTAGATACTTTCCGCCCATATTGTCTACTCTGACAGGTTATCTGTAGTAATGATACAAAGATGGGCCAGCAGAAACGATTACGTCTTATCATCTGTGTTTTTGTGCATCTGCCAGACGGTCAAATACGGATTCCGGCAGCTTAGGCAAACAAAATGGTTTTCTTTCCGTACTCTGACGGGTCGTATTATTATGGGGAGTGGTCGGGACTACCTTGGATCAACACAGATCGTCTCTATCAAAGGTGGCTAGACGACTTAAGTGACAAAAGTATTATCCGCTGACCTGTCTAATTAGATTGGTATTATTACGATTCACCTGGCGAAACCTAAACAAGTCTGAGAGCGGTTTAGAGCAAAACATGTAAGAACATAAAATATGTCAAATAAAAGGACGGTGAAGGAGAGAGAGAAAGGCGCAAAAGTACATGCACAAAACGTTTTGTGACAGCACCGTCACTCTAGGATTGCAGATTAGCTAGTAGCGTGCTATCCAAACCGTGCAGGCGTATTAGGTTTGGCGGGGAGCAATTTAAGTAAATAATATAAATAGGTAAAAAGTCAGCGCTTATAGGACGAAAATGAGCGCATATGAAGGAAAGAAAAAAAAAGAAAGATAAACAGACAGACACAAAGAATAAACTATATAATGGGGTCGTCCACATAAAGCGTCGCGCAACTGTGGCCATTTTAAACCCCTCCCCCCCCCTTTCTATTTGTCACATTTCACACAAACACAAATTCCCCCCCCCCCCCCCCCCCCCCCCCGCATCTTCTTAACCTTTAAGCATTTACAGCCCATTTAAAAGACTGGGGAACTTATTTAGTTGATTCTGAATGAAGTTATTTTTTAACTCTCTTTTGTAGTTTTTAAAAAATAAGTGTGGGCTGTTTTTTCAAGGGATGTAATTTTTCCTCTTCCCTGTCACTGGGAAACAATCAAACGGCAAAAAAAAAAAAATAATAACAATAAATTATGGATAAGATTTTTGACTTTTTTATGAGTTCTCTATTTATTATTTAAAATATAACTGCAATTTTGTTGGGATAAAAGATGCGCGCTATTTTGAGCTTTGTGCAGTTTAGTACAAAGGCCAGAAGCGCACAACGTGTTTATCGTCTTCTTCTTCGTCGTCCTCAGACTTCTACATTAATGACTGTAATATAGGCTTTAATCAGCTCAAGGTACTTGACATGTCCAAACAGTTTTTCGTTGAGAGAAGTGGATTGTTGCCATCTGCCACTCCGTTCACTGCTGTAAGTTGGGCAAGACTGAACCAGATAATCCGTTCTTTTGGGGCTGGTGGCGCAGGAGCAGAGATCTGTTGGACCAATCCTGTACTTGTGATATAGAGGGTACCTTAACCTATTGTGATCACTGCGTAAGCGGAAAATGACAACCTGATCTGACTTAGATAGCTATGACAGGCGTCATATTTTATATGGCATTTGTGTTCTCTGTCTTCTTTGGGCTTGAATATGGCTTTTATAGTTGTTTTAGCCATTTCATAAGTTGCCTCTATATCGTTTTGTTGCATGTCTATCCCCTCTTTATCACGTTTATCTGCCCCTTCGTTGTCTGGAATGTTGCTATGGGCTGGTATCCACTGAACTGTGCACTTGCTGAAGCATTTGGCCAGGTGTCACAGCGCTATTTCGCAGTGCTTCTGCCGGAAAAGTCAGCCGGGCTAGACCGGAGCTAGCCGAACTGGTGAGTCATGTGACTACCAGAAGTCGGGGGAGAAAGGCGCAAAAATTAGACAGTCAGAAACTAGCCATCGTCCTGGTAGGACGCAGATTTCCCTTTTGCCAGTGTCACGGCGCTATTTCGCAGCGACGAAAATCAGCCGGACAACACTGAGATTACAAAATCAGGTTGGCAACACTGGTATAACTTAACCGGCGAAGTAATTTGACAAGACGGAAGCGGTAAGAATTTGGCGCAAAGGCAGGCAGTGAGTTCCTAGCCAGTGTCCCGAGACGACGGATATATTCTTCCCTGTGTCAGCAATTTTGCTGTGGAGTCCATGTTACGGACTATTTGTTAGAGATGCTTGCCATGTTCCAGTCCTATTAGATTATTAAGTTATGATTCAAGGACAGTGTAGTGTCTGGATTTATTTTGTTACAGGCCGTTTTAAGTTGCCGAAGATTTGTGTATTTCTTTGTCGTAGATTGTGGGCCACTCATGGTGAGTGGTATCCACTGCAATTTATCAGTGTAGTAATTCTGTCGTGTATGATACGGACAGTCTAAGTGGTTAATGCATTTCAGTGTTATATTGTATCTCACTCGTTTGTTGGCCGTGTGAGGCTTTATTGTGTGTGCATAATATTAAAGGGAAGTACCTGTAGAAGGTGTTGATTTTCTTGTGTCAGCCATTGTGGTGTGGCCGTACTCCTAGGGGAGCGAGCCTATTATTGTTATTATCATTAGAAAATCTAGAAGTATGCACACAGATTGATAGATGGTGAGAGTAGCACTGTGTTCACGCCTTCGGGTTTCACAGTGTTCATAGCAGTGTGTTTGTTTGCTTGTCAGTAGGCAGTGAACGGATTACGCTCTGGTAACCCCGCTAGCGATAGTTGACCTAGATTGGAAATAGGTCACAGTGAAAGAGTGGTATTTTCAGTTCAGAGAATATTTGACAGTTACTGTGTTTGAGTCTGTTCTGGAAAGGTAATGGTGTGCTAGGGTGGTTAATTATTGATAGAAGAAGTGTCACAAGTGCAGAGAAAGGTTGCAGCTGGTGTTTGGCACTACAGTTTGAGATATTACAAGGCATACTTTGTAGCTTAGTGCTAGGAAGGTGGTGATCCAGTCGGAGCAGCAGAGGTTGGTGTGACAGGTGTCGGTAGTGGGTTCATGTAAGATGCAGAGTTGAATAGGTTTATCAAGGTTGGTTGGTATTAGGTTGGCCCGAGTGACAGACTGTGTGTGTCGTCAGGAGGGATCTGTTGGTCTATTGTGGTTGGTAATAGGTTGGCCCGAGTGACAGAGTGTGTGTGTCGTCAGGAGGGATCTGTTGGTCTATTGTGGTTGGTAATAGGTTGGCCCGAGTGACAGACTCTGTGTGTGGTCAGGAGGGATCGGTTGGTCAATAGTAATGGTGGTATCTCAGGATGTGTATAACTCCTCTTGTCTGGATCATGGTCTAGATATACTCAACCAGTGTTGGGCACGTAGCCAACCTGCAGTTGTACAATTGCTCGTACTGCTCTACCTACCTGGGAACATTATCTTCCGGGGTTCCTGCCAAGTTCTGTCGTTGTCATACCTCACTGATGTGCCTGTCCAGTGGGAGCCTACCAACGCCTCTGTCGTGAACCTGGAAATTTACCTTGCTGAATGGTGAAGCCTGCTGATCTGAGGGTTCCTGGAATACTCTGTGCTGAAGACTGCTGGGTTCATGAAGTGAAGTGAACTGTTCTGGTTACATATTTAATACACATCACCGTGCCAAAAGACAGTTTCGTATTTTCTGGCACATAGACTTGTTAAGCAGTCTGGTTATTGGAACATTACTGTGGATATCCAGTCGTTATTCGTGCTCTGGACAGTGCAGAGATAGCACAGTAAGAATATTGTGTACATTTTCAAGTGTGGAGACCTGTTCGTGCTGTTTTCATAGATCATCTTTTGGTGTTTGAGGAGCTACGTGGTCAAGCATCGCGAGAGCGTCAGTTCAGTTATTGTTTGTATATATTTGTTTGATTAATTTATTGCTGTTGTTAGTGAATTCGTACGTGTAGCATTGTTATTATTAAAAGGGAGATTGTCAGCACGCCTTCGTGTACGCTTTGTGAATGCCGTTTACAAGTATGTTGATTGTGTGACCTCTCGCAGTTTGATACGAGCTTAGAGGATAATGTCATGAAGGTGTAGATATTATACTGTGACAGTTATATTTATACTTTTCTTGTTTTTCCTCTGAATTCTGTCTTCTTCCGTCAATATTTTCTTTTCTGTCTATCCACCTGGTAGAACTTATTGTACAGTCTGGTCTTCTAGAGTAGTGGGACAGTTGGTTAGGGTTAGGTTAGGTTAGCATAAAGCAATAAGTTTGGTTCTGTTGAGACGTCTGTTTCTTGAGGTTTGCTTATTAGTTGTTGTTGTTTTCTTTCCTTTTGTTTTGTTCTTTTTCCTCGCTTTCTTTGTAGAAACTTAGTCTGTATCTTTATATGGTGTTAGTTAGTTAGGTGGTATCTTTCAATCTAAGTTCCTATTACTTGGGGTCTTGATTTTTTATATATAGTGAATATTTGATATGTTATATTGATATTATTGCTTATATGTTATTTAGTTTATTTTGACTGGTGTTATTGGGTTGGTGGTTAGTGAAGGAGATAACCCACATCACCTCATTGTTTAGTGTAGTGGTTGTTTAGTCTGCTGTGTTTGATGTTATATTTTTGAGTTCAAGGGTGGACGGGTGGCGAGTTTAATGCTTTCGTTTCTTACTTGTGGGAAACGTTTGTAATAGACTGATTCCTTTCTAGGGTGTGAGCTAGTGTATGTATTTAGTGGTGGAGTAAGGCAGACTAGTGTTTCCTGCGACTGCCCTACTTAACATATCCAAGCACAGTGTAGTGTTAGGTGTACTGGCTTGTGTAATTTTGGATGCTGTATTTACATTGCCCTGTACATTCAGTAATTCTTCTGTTATGTTTAAGTGGTGTGATCTCTCGTTCTTCTTGCTATCTTATAAATACGTTAACAGGTATCCCTTGTTTTCGTTCGTGCTCAGTCACGCATTGTATATATTAATCTATCTCTGCTCAAACTTTGTCTATTATTTTAGTCACCGTGACTGTTAGTTATCGTAGTGTTTAGTGTGTGTCGTACCATCTGTGGAATTTTCATTCTTGTCAGTTGTAAACTTTTGATATTAGGTGGAATGTTAAGAATTGAAATATTGTCGTAGTACAACACCAAGGTGGTTGCTAGTAAGATACTGTGGTGAAGAAGCGATGTGTTTTTTTTTCAATTTTGTGGCAGTGCCACAACCTTACAGTTTTGAGGTGGCATAGCACCAAGAGGCATAATCAACTGAGGAAATACAGCTTTCGACTATAAGTAAGGGTCTTTTAGTTGTATCACAGAGACTAAGTGGTCGGAAGGACTAAAACCTAGAGAGTAAGGAGACAGTAGCCAAGTGGGGAAGGAGATGATATTTATTCATTGAGAGTCGAGGTAAATGATATTTATTCACTGAGAGTTGAAGTAGATGATATTTATACGTTGAGAGTTGAGGTAAATGATATTTATACATTGAAAGTTGAAATAGATGATATTTATACATTAAGAGGTGAAGTGGTTCTGTTGAAGGACTTTCGTGTGTGGTTACTGGTTGTATTGCTTGAATTCTGATCGTGCTAATATTCGTACGCGAATGGGGTGAACCTCATTTTTGGTTTCTCGTAATGCCTGAACTTGGCATCAAGATGTAAACAACTGTTCATCTTATTAACTCAGTAACTTGATATAAAATACATAATTCAGAAGGTTGAATGGTGTAACGTGATTCAACGAATAATGCCTCCGGTTCGAGTCCTTCACAATTTAATATGGATTACACACATACATAAACAGTTCAATTCACACATGAGGTACATGCATCATCAATCAATAGCGTAGACTGCTGTTTTACGTGTCAATGTCCGTTTAAGGATACAATGCAGTAATTGTCGTCAGAACATCACAGCTATATGCACGCGCAGCTAGACATGGCTACCTGCCGACAGTGAGACTGTGAGTCTAATTACTTCGTATAAAGTAGACGATTATCTTTCTCCTTCCAAGGATTTAGTTAATCACTAACCTCCATAAGTTTCCTCTCATGTAGAGTTCTAGGACTGACCCTGGTCCATCATAAATGCACATATAAATGGCTATATCATGCCATTGAATTGGAAGGTTAACAAAACGCAGCTATTCAGCTTGGCGGTCAAGTAACAAAGGGTAGCGTTTCCTAGTTACCGACTGTGTCCCAAACAACGCTAGACACGTCATAATCGATCGTGTATGGAGCGTTCAATAATTGAAACATCTATCGCAATATATTAAATGTCTTAACCTTTACATTTGCACGTCCGCTAACCTTTAGCAGACGGCGTTAATATCATATACCGTAACAGGTTCATATATACATGCATATATTTGTACCTTGAGAAGTGATATTGCTATTTATATATCATAACTGCACACATTATAAGCAGAGAGGTATCTGTTCATATATGCGAGGTGGTGTAGGTTACATGTTAATGAGTAGTTGCACAGGTAGATAATATTGAGTAGTGCCAGTGTACATCATGGACTATGATAGTTTCATGCGGCTAGGCAAGGAAGTTGGGTACACAGGAAATGAACTGTTAGATTATGCCAAGGCAGAATTCCAATCAAAAGAGAACCAGGATGCATTAAAAGATTCTCGTGCCGAGAACGAGAACACACAAGCAGAAATAAATTACAAGAAAAGAAGATTAGAGAAGACAGAGAATTTCAAGAAAAGAAGATGAACGGAATTTTCAAAGACAAAAGATTGAAGAGGATAGATAACTAGAATTAAGAAGAGAGAAAGAGGAATGATAAGGAAATACAATGAAGAGAATAGAAGTGTGTGCGAGGGGTCCGAACTCGACACCGAGGAGTTATCGTCCCTTAGCTGCGTCTGCCGAGTTTTAACGATAAAACGACAGTTTAGGATTTTTTTTTCTTGAAGGTTTCGAGGCCGTAATCGGTGCCCTGGAAGGCTGACAGAGATCAATGGCAATCTCTGTTATCCACATTGCTATGGGCCAGCGATGAACTTTCTATAGCTCTCCGCTGGAAACGGGCGGATAACCGACAAGGTGAAGGAACGGTTGCTTCGGAAGGTCCGTTTGACGGCTGACGGGTACAGAGCGCGCTTTAGAAACACGATGCCTAGCGCAGACCAAGACTTCGAGGACTTTATCTCGAAGATAAAACTTCTGCTTAATAGATGATCGAGATGGAAGGGATAACCAAGGACTATATAGGCTTGCTAGATTTGATGCTATGGGACAAAGTGCTGTCCTCATGTTCTACTGACTTGTTAGCGTTTTTCCAAGAGCGCCAGCCAAAAGACATTGATTCTATGGCCCAATTGGAGCACCATTATGTCCTGGCCGATCCGGTCAAACCCATTCAGAAGTCTGGTCTGTCAGACGCCTTAGTTGCAGGCGTCGGCAAAGTCCAGCGCCAACCGTGGAAAAAATCAGTCAGACGGTGCAGATAGCTGCGAAGAACAGAAGCGCAATAGGTCACCTCGGCCCTATCAGCCATTCAGGGGCAATTACGATAATTTTAGAACGCATCAGAGATTCCAGCGGAGGTGGAACAACCATCACCCTGTTAGCGATAGTGTTGGAGAAGAGCGCCAAATGCGTAAGCAAGTGCGCTTTGACGAGTCTCGAAAGGAAGATAGACACTGTAAAGAAAAACAGGTCAAGTGGAGGAGTGGTTCCTCAGAGATTCGATCTTCCGACTTCGATGCGGGGTCTTCACCAGTTAATAGCCCCAGCAAGCGCCCACGCGAGGAAGGAAAACGGGAACTTCGATGTTCTAGGTGTAATGGTGAGGGTCATAATGTAGACAGGTGTTCCACCCCAATCGAGTACGTGAATTCTGCGGTTGTGTTGGACACAGTCAACACAGGGACGTTGGGTGTCGTCCACTATTAAATTCGTCGCGAGAATAGTGTGCCTGCGAACATGCAGTACCATGTCTGTCGACGGTCCATGAGACTGGCAAGGTGGCTCTCCACAAGGGTGTAGTGGAGAAGAAACCAGTCTCCGTATTGAGGGACACTGGATGTACCACAATCGGGGTGCGTCAGTCGTGTATCGACGAATCCTGCCTTACAGGCAAAACTGTAACGTGCACCACGTTTGTGGGGAAAGTTGAGTCTTACCCCCAGAGCTTGGTATTAATTGTGACAATTCCCCTTCCTGTCGGTAGATGAACGCGTTTCGGTCCTCGAGAACCCAATCGCGATTTATCGTCGCAAATGTATCGGGATGCATAATGCCCATGGTGTAGCTAAAGCAGAAGCTCACAGCACCAAGTTCCGAGGTGACCACCAGATGAGCAGAGGTAATCACCACCCGCAAGAAAGTACATCGAGGTGGTTCGCGCAAGTGCCATGGAAAGAATATGAACAAAAAGGCATATCCGAGGTCGTACTGGCGATCGCACAGTAATGGCTTCGCATTTTCCCTGATTGCTAGTTGGCGCGCAACTCATACGATGTTTCAGAGGTCGCACCGGTTAGATACGTCGAGTATTGTCATAGCGGGCGACAATACCAAAGTTGCACGATGACCTTTTCGCGAATAGTGGGGACGCGTGATGCAGTCAGGTGGAAGCACATGTCGATGCTCCACCACACACCTGCTAAAGTCCCCGCAATAACAAGATAGGTATTGTTCGCGTGCCTTATGTGTTTCGGTTAAAGCGAACCGAAATAGAGTAGTCAGACCCACGCAAACAGAACTAATTCTGATGAGTATATAGTTGTTCTGTACAACTTATAATGATATTGAGAGAACTGAGGAAGCGTGTTATACATGTGATAGTATAGAAAGTTATGTAACTGTAAAGATCAAGGTTATGTTATACTATGGTGTACTTTTGTAATTTATGTATTATGGCCCATACAAGGCAATAGCTATATGCTTGAATTTTGTGACAAAGTCTGTTGGTGCTCATTATTGATTATTTGTAATGTATGCAAATGTAAGACTAACTATCTCATGTACTATCTCTGTGTTTTGATAGACCAGTGGACATCGTTGTCATTTTTCACGACTGCCAGAACCTTGATGAACCTACCTCATACTCAATGTTGTTGTGTGTTTGGTTGGTGGAGAAATTAATACTGTCTAGGTGTTTTATCTTCATGGCCATAGTATTGATGTTGTCAATGATTTTAGTGTGTCATTTCCAATAGTTTTGCCGCTCAGGTGTGCGATATGATTTCAGTGGTTTTCAGTGTAAGTTCGTACTGTCGTGTTATGATGCTGGTAGGATATTAAGCTGCTAAGGGCAAGTTTTACAGTGGCATTTTCATTATTGTAATTTGATTACGTTTTATTGGGCCGTTTGGTGAGGCCCTTATTTTCCGACCTTATTATATTGTGCATAGTATTTAATAGAGAAGTTTCTGTTTAAAGGGTCGTTTCATTTTTTATTGTCTCAGCCTTAGTGGTGTGTGTGTTGTTATGCCTGGGAAGAAAAACGAACGAGACGAGCCTTTATTTAGTATTTATAAATCCAACACTGCATGTGGTGGTGGAACCACAGTTTAATGGTTCATGGACACCAGCATTTTAAGTAGAAGGTTGATTCAGATTTTTCAATCATTCCATTCATAGTGGCTTTCGCTTGTTGGTACACCTCACGGTAGAAGGGGAACGACTAAGTAAGTAAGTAGGTATTTTCTTTGCGATTGAGTTTGCTAGCATGGCATTGTTCTTAATTTTTTTTCTTATACCCGGGTAACAAAATTATATCTTGTAAATAATTTCAAGACTGCAACGTTGGTGGAAAAAATATTTGTGACTGAAGTTAAAAAAAAAAACGAGAGTTGTTGTCTATTATGTCTAAAAGTTAAATGTTGTGGATAAAAGTTAACAAATGCGGATAAATGTTAAGTATTGCTGATAAAAGTAGACATATATTTTACTTAAGAAGTGAGTATGACTTTTTTATTTTTGTGTGACGTCAAATCCCCCACCCCTCCTCTCCCCCTATCGTAACACAATGTCACAAAATTTTGACAATCACTGCATGACATCATATGTGGACAACCCCAATAGACAAAGAAGAGAAGTAATAGGCACTACATAGATTCAATCCAAGCCCATTTAAATGACGTCATCGCCTGGACACGAGAGTAAGAATGTTAAGACAGACGACTAGTAGGTTAGCAATGGCAGCGATCAGTATTCGCTGCCTGAATCATTCCTTCTTCTTCTTTGATCCTTAGCCGCCGACCGTCAAAGCAGTCAGTGGCCATCACGCCTAGTGGCGTCTTGTAGGGCAACAACAAATTGATTCCACTTTGCTCGGTCGGTGGCCATCCTTCGTACAGTGCCCCAACTCTGGTTCATTCTTTGCATCTCAGCCTCCACAGTCCTCCGCCAGGTTGTTTTTGGTCGGCCTCTCTTTCGTTTTCCTTCAGGGGTCAAAAGCATAGCTGTTCTTGTGATGGCATCGGGGTCTCTTCTGAGGACATGACCAACCCAGTTCCAGCGTCTGCCAGCTATGATGGTGTGCATGTCCTCTTGCTTGCTACGAGTAAGCAGATCTTGGTTAGTGATGGTATTCGGCCAAAAGATTCGGTGAATTTTTCTTAGGCATGTTGTGTGAAAAGAGGACAATTTCGACATTTCCTTCTCTGTAACTCTCCAGCATTCCGCACCACAGAGAAGCACAGAAAGCACACAGCTCTGATATAATCTTAATTTTGTGCTTGTGCTGTATTGGGAGGACTTCCAGATGTTGTTTAGGCTAAAGAAGGCTGTTCTTGCCTTATTCATTCTGATGTTGATGTCTTTGCCTGCCCCGCCGTCTGGTGTTACTATGCTTCCTAGGTATGTGAAGGTATCTGTCTGTACCAATTGCTTATTCCTTACTGATATGGGCTCAGGGTTGCTCACATTGAGCGTCATGACCTCTGACTTCTTTAAATTGATGTTCAGAATCATTCCTCAGGCAGCCTAAAAATGTTGCTATTCTAACTATTCACATTAACATTAGTTTGTTTGACCAGAAGGTTTGAAAATTTGGATAAATCTGTTTTTTTTTTAAGTTCTCTCGTGCAATCATCTTGATCGGACATCCCCAGTCCGTTTCTTTTGTATTTTTCTGTCAATTATTTTCACAATTTTCTTTGATTTTAGAATGCAGATTCTAAACTAGGAATACATCTTAAAAGCGTGTTTTCAAGTTGTTTTTAAAGATAAAACAGATATACAACTCACTCCACCTTCCTCTTTATCTTAGTGACTGATTGATAGAGAAAATAAAATGTTAACAACCTCATTTGTTAACTTTCCCACCTTCTCAGTCTTTCTCTTGCGATTTTTA